>VXBU01007120.1:420703-819730 GCA_013400315.1 Bombycilla garrulus
CCGGAGCCGCCGCGCAGACGGCGCTATGGGTCCATCACCCGCGGGGCTAAAAACACACGAAGGATCGAAAAGCCCACAGACGCACGAAAAAACGGCAAAAAACCAGAAGAAAAAAAGCAAAAAAAAGCGACCCAGGCGACAGCTCCGGCCGGCATCCGAGGACGGGAGCAGGGGAACGCTCAGCTTCGCAGGCAGTGCCAGCCCGGCCCCATCCAGGGGCTTCCCCCGGCGGCGGGTTTCTTTCTTTCTTTCTTTCTGTCTTTTGGTGGTTCACGCCTCGGTAGCCATTATTCCCAAGCATGGACGGGGAGGCTCCGCGCCGAGCCCGNGGGGACGCCGGAGGTGCGAGAGTGAGCCCGAGTTCGGCGCGAGTGCGAGGCCGTGAATGCCAGAGCCCGTGTGCCGGAGCGCCCGCTCCGTGCCCTCGGACCGTCCGAGTGCGCACAGGTGTGCAGGGGCCGTGCGGACACGGCGCGCATCCAGGTGCACGGGGTGTGTCCGCACGGCAGGTGTGTGTGAGCCTGTATGCAGTCTGTGTGTGTGCACTGTCCCTGAGTGCCCCATGTGTGTGCACGGCCTGTGTCTGTGTGTGTGCACAGCCTGTGTGTGTGTGCAGTCTGTGTCCGTGTGTGTGCGCAGCCTGTGTGTGTGTGCAGTCTGTGTCCGTGTGTGTGTGCACAGCCTCTGTGTGTGTGTGTGCACAGTATGTCCATGTGTGTGTGCAGTGTCTGTGTGTGTGTGCACAGTGTCTGTGTGTGTGCACAGTCTGTGTCCATGTGTGTGTGCAGTGTCTGTGTGTGTGTGCACAGTGTCTGTGTGTGTGCACAGTCTGTGTCCATGTGTGTGTGCAGTGTCTGTGTGTGTGTGCACAGTGTCTGTGTGTGTGCACAGTCTGTGTCCATGTGTGTGTGCAGTGTCTGTGTGTGTGTGCACAGTGTCCGTGTGTGTGTGCACAGTCTGTGTGTGTATGCACAGTCTGTGTCCGTGTATGTGTGGTCTGTGACTTCATGCAGTCTGTGTGCGCTGTGTGTGTGCACAGCCAGCATGTGCACAGCCCGTGGGTGTGTGTGTGTGTGTGTGGCCTGCGTGTGCGTGCACACAGCCGGTGTCCAGGTGTGTGCAGGGGCTGTGTACAGTGCATGTGCACATGGTTGAAGGGTGGATGAAGCGTGTCAGTGCTCTCTGAACACTCAGGCGTGTACATGCCGGTGTGTGTGTGCACACACTCTCTCTCCCCCACCGGTCTATTGATGGGCTGAGGTTGGGCTCTTTTCCCTCTATTTTCCATGTTAGTTGCAGCCTCCTGTGTCCCTGAGATGCATTTGGACCCCCAGGGGCTTTGGATCCGGGCAGAGGGAGAAAGCAAAGGAAATGTTTAATCGTGATTAACCTTCCCCATTGCAAAACAGTTGTTAGTAGGTATATTTAAAATATAATTACTATTGCCGTGATTCATAGGTGCTTTAATAAATGGTTAATCAATGGCCACAGGGCCGACAATCCCCGCTGCCTGACATGCCTGGTTAGCGCCTGCCGCAGTAAATGTGATTCATGGGGACGGGGCCAGCCCCTGCCCTGCTCTCCCCTCCCCATGCCGGACTGGGGTGTCACACACATGAGCGTTCAACACAGCCCCCTCCCTGGTCAGCAGCCCCCGTTAACTCAGCCTGCACCCCAACAGCCTGTTCTGCACCCCAGCACCCTGCTCTGCACTGCTGGCCCTCACTCAGCAGGATTTTGGGGTGTCCCCAAATGGCCCCAGCACTGTGACTGCCTCTGGGCTAGGGGAAAGGAACCGCCCGAGCCTGGTTTTCAGCTGGCCTGCAGAAATTATCTGAAAATCTTCAGGGAGAAAGGCGGTAAACATCTGTATACTATTAAATCCATTAGATGTGTTCATTATTTTATATTGATTGGTATATCACTACACAAAGTTAATATATTATGATTATTAGTATATTGTTAAATCATTAAATACGACAGCAGACACAATAAATAATTTCCAGGGGATCTCAGCTGACATTTAGAAATTGATGGGTATGTTTTTCCCTTTGCATCCTGGCTGGCTGCAGGACTGCAGCGACGCTCTGGCTGCTCTGACTGATCTCATTCCCCGGCTTTCCTCTGCAAGTGAAGGCAGCAGAGAGAGCCTGCTCTGCCATGCCCAAGTTTGCATTTTAAAAGATGAAGCTGAATTAATATGAGCTCCAAAGAAACCTGTTGGACAAGGATATTCAAACAACTTGCATGAAACCAGGAGCCACAAGAAGGATCTACACTGGAGGCTGTACCTTGGTCTTGGCTCAGGGAGAAGAACGCTCTCTTGCAACATCAACAGGATTTTAATGTGAAAAGGCAAGGATGGAGCTGCCCTTGCGTCAGGAGCGCTGCCACCTGCCTCCTGCAGGTACCCACCCCAATGGGGGAGCACAGGAGTGCAAGCATCCCCAAACCATCAGCCCAGACTGCAGGTCACGGGGGCTTGTGGATTTATGGCACAGCTCCTCACGAAGCAGCAGATGTTGGAGAGCGTGCACATCTGTATCTTTACAGCAGGAGAGCTGGATGCCAATCAGGGTTAATTCGGGATAAATTTACAAGAGTGCACAGCATGACCCAAGGTACCTCTTTATTGGCCTACTACGGGCCTGCTAAATGCATTGGCCGACTACCACACATTAAAGCCACATGAGCTTGTATGTTCAAAATGAATTTTACAGGAAGACACAGGGATAGAAGAAGGAGGAGAGCCTGTGTCACAAATGACATCCAGATGTGAAAACACTGTAAATACAAACATCAAAAGGCTCACCCCTCCACATTCTGCAAAGACAACATTGGAGAAAGGACTTGCTGCATTTAAACAAATATTCTCGGCAAGGAAGCCAAAGTGCCTGCTGTCCCTGGTGCACAGCAAACCCCCATGGATCCGAGTGGGAATTAGCCATTTGTCAAGGCAAATATGCAGCAAATATTATGCCATCCTCTAGACAGTTCAACCATGGATCAGGGGCAATGAAACGGAATGGAAGGGAAGGTGTTTTGCTAAGAAGACCAGAAGTTTAAATCTAATAACTCAAATCTGAAAACTGAACTCCAGAAAGTTGTGTTTATTTAGATAAAGTCTCCAGGGCTATGACATACTTCTTGCTAGAACTGATACCATTCAGCGACAGGACTTAAGCCTTGCCAGTTGTATGAAATAACTAAATAAATAGGTGCCTTTTAAAGCCTTGTTATTTGCTGCAGTGAAGATATAACTGGAGTGATAGCCTAGAAAATCTGGTAAACCACTCAGTACCATTGTTTTAGGAAGATGTGGGAAACGAAAGGCCATTTCCCTGAAAGGGCTCTGATGAGCTCCAAATGTCTATTTGCAATGACTTGAAGAGGAACTGGCACTGAGTCACCACCAGTGAAGGACAAGTGTTCCTGAACCAAGGATTCATCCCATCAGTCACCTGCCACACCGTCCTTTCCCTTCTTGCCTACTACTGACTGCAGGAGAACACAATGGGGGACAAAGGTGGTTTGAAGCAGCATAGAATAAACCTAAAGTAGCATCAATGGCAGGGGAAACCACTTAACACCCTTCCAGAAAGGCGGGAATTGGTGGCTAAGTGCACACAGGGTGCAATATCAGATGCCCATTTTGTGTTCACCATTCAGCCCTCAGATGTGCAAACCACGATGGCAACATTGGGTGTTGCTTGCTTGAACTCCTCTCAGAACACCACGGCCAGGCACTGGGCTGGGGCAATGTGAAAGCCAAGCTGAGATGGGGTGTATTCTTGTTTTCTGACTTTTCAAGATGCTATCTGACCACCAACATCTTACACACAGCATGAGCAGACCACACGAGGGACTCCACACTGAGCTGGTGCTAATCTCTTGAAGGTGCTGGGACTCCAGGGTGTGGGGCCAACATGATTGTTCGATGAGATGAGATGAGATGAGATGAGATGAGATGAGATGAGATGAGATGAGATGAGATAGGCTGGGGCTATTGTTTTCACTCAGGCCTGACTCAAGGCTGCAGGATCACAGCCATCCACTCCACCAGTATATCTGTCTCAAGTGGAGAGCCCTCCCTCGAGACAGGATCCATCAGACCAGACTGATGCTTGAAGAGAGCACAGAGCTCTTACCCTGAGACAGAGCACACTTCTTATTTTGGAGCTAAAAGCTTCAAGCAGTTTGATGCTGGCAGTGCTGACAAGAGACAGAGAAAGCACTTAACCATTGTGTTGCATAAAGATATCATGAGGAAATCAGGATTATACAGCGGAGAGAGTAGAAAAACACTCAGGAAGAGCTTGGATAAACTCTGGGCGAGATTCAATAACAGATGCCGCCACCTCCTGCATTGTGTGTCCCCACCTGGGCTTCTGTTGGGAGGCAGCTGGAGAGGAGTTTTATTGAATCTGTTATTGAACCTGCCCCCAGGCTGGGGCTGTGCTAGGTACCCTCACAGGGCCTAAAACAGAAGTGAAGTTACACAGGAATTTGCAGTGCAACTGTTAAGGATATGCTCTGAATTTGCCTCAAAAGCAGGAGTGTGTGGGGCGAGGGAGTGCAGTGGGGCCAAGGAGTGCCAGCTGCCTGCCAGGGCTGTGCACATAGTGCTGGAGCAGGACTGCAGCTCCCCATCCATCCCAGAGCCTGCTGGTGACACACAGCTCTGCTCCCGGGCCTAACAACACTGCAAAACTATTTAGCCATTGGAGGATCACATTATATGCAAAATCCATAGCTGCTCAAGAGCTTAATTTTGACATACAATTTTCACTTGCTGAAGAGAAAAGGGAGGGGAAGTCTGAAATTGTCTAAACAAAATAATGTTTTTTTCCACTGCACTTTCAAATGTTCATAAACCAAACAGAATACAGTTAGAGACGGCCCTTCGCCTCGGGGCATCCAAGGCTATGGCTCCAATTAAAGAGAACAAGGATACAGGAGGTGGTACCTCCAGTCTGATTGCTCTTGCCTGGGGCAGCTAAGCCTCATGAATAAACACTGTTGACTCTAACTCTCAACAAAACAATTACACATTTGTTTTTAGAATACATTTTCTTAGCCTTTCCACTTGCAATTTTTGCTACTATAAACTAGCCAGGACAAGAATAAATACCTTTGTGATTCTCTAAACATCCTTGTAATTGCAGTGCTTCACTCATGAATGTGTATTTCAACATCAGGAAAGATCCTGAGCGATAAGACAAAATGTTTCTTTGAAGTAACCTTTCAGAATAAGATGCAAAATATTTACAGCTAATTATTATTACAAGAACTCCTGTACACACACTGCCAGCCACAGGAGTGAAAACCTTATGTGCAAATCCAGTTACCTTTGAAGAACAAAACCACAAGGAGACGGGTGAGACTTGTATTTTTTTGGACTCTTGCCAAGTGTGGTGCAGCCCCCGGGGTTCCCCATCTCCCCATCAATCTGTCAGCCCTCACAGACCTCCCTCCTGGCAAACCATCCCCAAAGGGATGCTCCTGAGAGACTGGGGGTGCTTCTATGCCTCAAAAGTGCCAGCTCAGCTACCTCCTGGATGCAAATGAAAGGAGTGGCAGGATTTCTACTGCTGGGAGAATCTAAACGGAACAGGTAGTGGATGAGTCCTGGCTGAACTGCATTGGAGACCCAACACAGCTGTTACAGCAGCTAGGACAAAACCTGGAGCTTTCACAAGGACAGAAGAACACAGCTCCAGCCAGCCTTTCCTGGGCTCAGGTTACTTGTAAAGATGGGTGCAGAAGTAAAGCAGAACTCTGGTTCCCTGTTGAGGATAGTGGTGGAAGGGGAATGAAATTTACTCAACTATTAAAGGATTTTTTTTTCCAGAAAGCTAACCTATTGCTGCAAAGGAACAGCCACCAACCACCATTTCAAAATGGCAAGCCTTAAACTGCTTAGCACTAAAGATTTTGGCCAATAAATAACACTTTTTTCTTCCTTTTTCCTTAGAAATGCTTCCAAACTGGATTATTATCCTCCTTCTCACTGTTAGTGTGAGGATGAGAGAACACAGAATGGGAAAGTAAAGGAGAGCCTGCTGCCCTATGGATTTGGGAGTGACTCAAGCTATCGTTGGCGACGCATGTTCCACGTTCCAAGGCAGACTACAAGAGATGTTGCCTGCTCCTATGTGTTATTTATACGCTGTGTTAAGCAACAACGTGCAAATGAGCTGGAGTACAAAACGTCAGACACGGCAAGATGTTCCAGAGCAGTACAACACAGCACAACACAGGGAAGCCACTCTCCACATGGGGCCCTGTATCCTAGGAGTGTTTATACTCCATTGGATAATTGGGACCACAGCCAGCTCATCCTAAAATATACAGCATGAGTATGGTTAGGCACCGCATCTGTAACATATACAACTTTAGATGTCAAAGCATCTTTGTTTGAAGTCAACAGCAATAAAAACTGCGTTTGTACGAGAGCTTAGCATGTGGGAATACATATTGCTAAACCAGGATGTTAACACATGGCCCTCCTCAGTTGGCTGCTGCCAAAAGTATGCCTTTCAAAATTGGGATGAGCATGCCAATAATCTGTAGGATATTTTAAAACTTGGAGAAATCTACAGCTATAATCCAGAATTGGGGAAAACTCTTTTTTGGGCACATTCACCTTTGGAACAAGCTGGCATAAGTCCCTCTACTTGGAAAGATTTGTGTTCTTTGCATATTATGGACATGTTAGCTGTAAAAAACACAGAAGGATTCTTCTATCCTGTTTAATTTTGTAGAAACTTTGTTTAGTCACTTAGTGACAAATTATTCACTTGTGTAAGTGAACCTTTCAAATGTACACAAACTTTCAAATTAATACAAACCTATCTTTCAAGGTTGCTATCTTGCTATTATTTCATTAAGGCACAGAGAAATTACACCAGAATGTGTTAAGCTTATGGGATTTCTATGAATTTCCTTTCTGTATATTAAACTTTAAACAAATATTATGATTGTATTCCAAAGGCTTGAATGGGCTGATGATTTTGAAAGTGCTACTTTGGCATCACTGTACAGCTCCATTCTTTCATGTATGTTTTGTTATAACACAAAGAAGCTCTATTTATGAAAAGCCAGTCTTAAATCTATAGTTTGTGAAGCCATAATTTGTGGTTGCAATTGTGGTTAATTTAACAAAGCAAGCCTTTTGGTTCACAGTGCACCATACTTACTATTTTTCATAAACTATCAGAGCAAAAAAAAAACCCCTTCAACATGTCAGATATATGATGATCCAGCAATGCTGCAATTTTCCAACTCCTATTTTGTGGTATACCATATTATATGCACAGGAATGCTACATAATTTATTCTGGAGCACAGCCCTGTAATTATTGCTGGCAAACTACTAATTACATACCGCCATCAAATCTAACCATTTTCCCAATAAAAAACCCCTACTTTCGTGCGGAATACAGCAAATCCAGCCCCGAGTGTACGCATGTTTTTATTTTAACACACATGCCATATGGTATTGATCCTCCACTCACAAATACTTCACCTAAAATATCTGTACTGACTACAGGGTTCTGCAGGCTTTGTGCTGTGGCACAATGCCATGGGACAGAAAAGGTCTCTGCTCTGGTTCTGCCCCAGCATCTCCCCCACTTCTGGGGGCCAAACCCCTCAGCTCACACCATTTCTGGCTTGGTCTAAGTAAGATTCAGGCTCTGCTACAAAATGGGGGTGTAGACCTTGAGTTCCCCAAACTCCAGGATTGGGCTGTTTGGAATTTTAGCACCAGTTCATCTTTAGAAGCTGCAATATGGCTCTACTTGTGGGTCCCCCCCATGAGTACAGAGGTTAGCCCTGTCAGCTGGCCACAAACCTGCTCCCTGCATCCCAAGGAATTCTATGAGCCGTGGCACATTTCAGCTGCAGAACTGCACAGCTTTGAGATGCTTCTGGGGGAAAAAAGGACGGATTGTGGGGAAGAGGAAGCACGCAACAAAAATTCCCCAAAGATACTGCCCTACATACACTGACATTTCCAGAAATTGGCCACAGATTCGACAGCCTGGAGAGGTCCCAGTGTTCCACTGCAGCACGGGAGGAGCAGGGGCAGAAAAGCAGCAGGGACATATGGAAATACGGATTTCAATGTTTCTGCTCGAGGCTGTGCGTGTCCAGCACGCTCGGGGGGTTCGAGGGCAGCCGGGAGGAGCGGGGCTGCAGCCTCCCAGGAAAACACAGGGCGAGGTGGGAGCTGCCGGAGGCGCTGCAGGGAGTCAATTATGGATCTGAGGCTCCAGGCCGCTCGCCCGCAGCATCTGCCCGAGCGGCCGCAGGGCTCCTGCGCTCCTGCCGGCACCAGGATCACCTGCAGGGACGTGGCTGAGGCCAGCACAGCTCAGCAGCACAGGGCAGATGGGGCCGCTGGCTGCGGGAGCTGCTTTCCTCTAGCAGCATTCCCTGGAGGGCTTCCCAAAAGCTCTGGGCAGCCAAGGGAAGGGGAAGAAGCCCAACCAGCATCAGCTTCTACTGCATCATTTTTCTTCATTCACAGAACCCCCTCCTAGCTTGGGGGGCTGCTCTGTCCCCTAACACGACTTCCCTGGACTCTATCCTCCTGAGCAGTGCATTTCTGACTTGGCAATCAAAACAGCTGTGAGATTTGTTCCTTTTTAAAAACATGACAAACAGCGCAGGTACGTGAGACAATTTCCTTAATCTTTCTCAATTTTCTCCTATTTCCAAACTGCAGTCAGAATTGACTGCGGAGCAAACCCCCTCTCTCACTTGTCTGAAGGTCTGGAGCAATGTAAGGAGCTTGTTGCACACTTTGATGATAACGTGTGAAATGAAGCAGCCAGGGGCGCTTGTGAAGGATGTCAGAAAAATCCCACTGGAGTACAGTAACCCCAGCGCCTCTGTGGCAGCACAGGGCATGGGCTGCCAGCTCTGAGCTGCAAAGAGCTGCAAAATCTGGCCCAGTTCTGGTAAAACATGGACTATTTGTTTAAGTTTCTGGCATTTGCTCTGCAGTATCCTTAGCAGCTTTAACAAGAATAAGGCATGCTTTGCATGCCAAGCAAGTTGGCTGATCTTAGTCACGGCCTTGGTCAAACACAAGGAGTTGCTTGACAAGAAAGAAATGCCACTAAAAACATTAAAAAATGTTAGCAGAACTCGCAGCTTGCAAGTTTAGTGTTGCATCTGAAGGCTGAAGGTCTTTGGGAGCTACCCTCAATATTCAGCTCAGCAGTTTCCAGGCACCAACACTCCTTTTCCTCTTTATATCTCTGTTCTTATTTATTTCACAGCTACAGAAATGGTCTGTTTAAAAAAAAAAAAAAAGAGAAGAAAGTGACAGGTATAAGTCTCAGCTCATATGGATAACTCTGGAAAAAGGGATTTTCTTCCCTGAGACTACTTTCAGGTTTGCTGCTATCAGCTGAGGATTAGTCAGCTAACATGGCATCTCTGTTGACATACATTTTCTCCCCACAGCTAAGACAGCTTAACTACTTTATGTTCCAGAATATTGCAATGGTTAACTAGATATTTTCCTAAAAAATAAAAGCATCTCCTACTTATTAAATTGTAATTCTGCTTTCAGTATTGAACTGGAATCCACAGACAAAGAAATAAGCACCCAAACACCCTTTTGCCTCTAAAATATGCTCACTTGAAAAGCCTGAAATATGGTTAAATAAATAAATGAACAGAAGAAATTGTTTGGCATTCTCGCAAGAGCACAGAATCCATTCAAAATCTTGCATAAGTTTTCTTCTTCAGCACATGCACATTACAAGGATTAAACAGAAAGGGAAACTTACAGCTTTAGACACACTTTGTGTCTCAATACCAACTGCAGCACCAGCTTCTCTGTAAGGATTATCAAGGCTACAGCCTCATGCAGCTGTCAGTCCCTGGGGCTGTAATTCAGCTATCCTGCTCTCACTCTATCCATCACATTTACACAAATCCCCAAGGTGGACTGCCTTCTAAATGTCTTTACCTTGTGCATTATCCTGGGGCTTAACAATCCAATATTGGTGCAGCCAAGGATAATTACTCTCCATTGATGATAAAACACCCTGAATCCTGTCAGGCATGGCAATTTGCATCTTACAGTGCTGAGGATCAATAGATACAACAAAGGAGTGAAACCTGATTAGATACTGCTGCCTCTCAATGGAAAGGGAAGAGCTGATTGTTTTGCAGGGTTGAAGTTCTGGTTAAAAGGGAAACAGAGGTCTCCCATTACAACACACACTCTCCAAGCCTGCTGTTCACCTAGAAACTGCTGCAGGGAATTTGAGGCTCCAGGAGAAAGTAGTTGAATGAACAACCAGCTCTTACAGACTTCTGGTAAAAAAGGAGTTATTTACTTGGGCCAGCATGGCTCATGCAGCTTCACTGTAACCAAAGAGAATACAGAGGGTGTGAATTGTCTGGAGCTCCAAGAGGTTCTACTTTCCCCCTGGTTTTATAGATTTACAGCATAAAGAGGACAAGTAACTTGTTCACGATCACACACTGCTTCAATAATGAGCCTGGAAATTGGCTACTGGCTCTGCAAATGGATCTCTTTCTGAAGAATCCTCTAGAAGCGTGGGCTCAGCCAAGAGCTCCTGCCCTGTCAAGGCAACAGAAATGTCATATATATTTAAAATAAGGGATTGCAGGATTTTCCAACCACAATTAACCAGGTAAGCAGATGCATGAAGGTGGAGGTGGAATAAAAAATTATCCCAACAGTCTTCAGTCTTCTGACACTAATCTAACACTGAATCTGATCGAAGATAAGAAGCGTGGTGGGTGAACTTCAGTTCCCACATTTAATCTAGAGAGACATCACAAGCTTCCTCCTCTTCAAGTCTTTATTTGGAGGCCAGTAACACATTGACAGAAACCCATGGTTTGGCTGGCAGCACTGCTGGGCTGCAGGCAGGGAACGCATTCCCGTTTGGACGTGATTCTCCACCACTGACACTCCCTGGGCTCAGCTGTGCCCATCTCCCACAGCCTGCCCAGATTAGCGATACCAAAGCTCAGCCCTGGGCTGCGCACCAAGAGCTCCCAGAAAGGATGTAGCTAACTGTGTTAAATCTGGGTTTTTATTTGGTTTCTGGTGGCAGAGCTACATTAAATAGGGACTGCATGTCTCCATGTTCTTGCTTGACTGAAATAAATGCAGTTTTCTTCCATGGAAATTAGGCAGCAAAGGAAAAGTTGAATTTGGGGGATTCCCAACCACGTGAAGGATAATGTTTTAAAAAAGGCCTCAAAAGGTGCAGAAAATAAAACAAAGTCAAGAAAAGACCTGGGCACATCTTTTCAGAATGTATGCTCTGAGGCTGACGAAGGGCTCAAAGCAAGAGAGGAGGAAAACAGAGAAAAAGAGAAAAACTCTTCAGAAACCAGCTGGGAATAGTCTGTTCTTATCAAAACACGTTGCTGACACAGACCTGTCACGGAGCCAACATCTGCTCCCAACTCGCAGAGTCAGTCCGAGGCAGGCTGAGTGTCTCCTGCACAGAAACACCAAGAGTTGACTTGGCACGATGGACGTAAATGAGAAGAGCTTCTGAAAGCACCAGTGAGCAAAACGGGAAGGAAACTTGTTCCTTTGATGAAAAACCTTTTTATTTTGACCTACAGGCAAACTTGCAGATTTTTTTTCTGCAGCAAGGCATCTCTTCCAACATGGGAAATGGGAAAAAAAGACGGATTCTGGACATCTGACGCATATGGTAGTGTCTACTAAAGCCAACGGGGGGTTGCATATGGCAAGCCTGGAAACCTGAGGCTCATTAACATTATGGCATTGGATTATCACTATTTTATAGTCATAAGGATCTGCCTCTTTCATCCTGATGCCTGCTGAGTGATGGTGGATTCAGATGCCCCACATTAACCCCTGAGAGTAAATATAATATTGGTGAGAAGTACCAAGCCCACATCTAAAATCCTTTGCCTCCACTCGTGCAGTGGAATAAAAACATGGTTTCCCACCCTGATCTCCTCCTGAAATCTATCCCAACCCTTAAAGGCTTTCACTCCCCCTGCCTTCTTCAACCTCCAGCATTTCTGGGGTACTGGAGAAGATTTGCAAACAGTCTGAGACAGCATCGCTGTAGAACAGATGGCAACTATCCCACCTAGGGCGAGAGACCACGCAACATCCGTTGGATTCTCACATGAGCATCCAGCTCCTGGCACAGCCTGAGCCTCTGCAGCGGCACTCGGAATCTCTCCTGCCTTGTGGGAACCCATCACTCCTCATGGAGAAAGGGACGTTATTATGGTTTTCCATCTGTCGGTGCAAACTGAAATGTAACTTTGTATTGGGCTCTCCACTCTGCACTCAGGCATGGAAGATTTAGAGCTTGCTGTTCTGTGTTTGAAATGGGAAATTGGAGTGGAGCTGCTGAGTCATGAGAACAGGGGGCCTCTATTGCCAGCCATTTCTCCCTGGGGAAAACCTCTAATCCTCTCTGCTGCACCTGGGTGCGATTGATTCCCCAGGATTCCTGCACACTCACAGCCTCTGTCTGTCAGAGGTGCATTGATTTGTTCAGCAGCGGAGAACAGAATGGATATAATGGAGTTGATTTTTAAGGTGATGATTGCTATGGGTGGGTGAAAATGAAACTGTTCTAAATAAGCAGCCATTAGAGCTTAAAACTGAGCAGCCCAGCTCCTGCCCTCTGAAAGAAGGATGATAACACTGTCACAGGCTCCAAAAACAGGCGAGCAGGAGCATAATGAATTCACAGGGTGTAATAATCCTGGTGGAAACTGGCTCAAAATGCCCTTGTGGTAATAATGCAGCCTCTTGCATCACAGTGCACTCAAGGACATTGTCCTCATCTGAGTGAAGTTATGTATGGTGGAAGGAAACAGGAGGAGAACATAAATGCAGGAGCCTTATACATGGCCACCAAGTCCAAGGGAAGAGCATCCTATCGAAGACAATGATGCTGAACCCTTGAAAACAAATGTAAACCAGAAAAAACTGCAGGTCAGTTTGCCAGGAAAGTTTCTGGTGATCGTTAACTGCTCCATGCAATTGGAAGGGAGAGGAAAAGGGTCAGGGTAAAGACCTATTTCCCTATAATTTCATCACATCACTCTTCATATAAGCACCCCGCTGACCAGCCTTCTCCCAGAACTTCTCAGCGATTAGCACCATGCTGTTTCTTACTGTGAATTCGAACAAGAGTAGCACAAAGCTATCAGCAGGGACTTCAGTGATCAGAAACTGCTCAGCCAATTTTCACTATCATTTTTTCTATGTCAAACAAATGCCTATTGTCACCAGGCCTGCTCCTGTGGCAAGTTGAGAGCTTCTGCAAATTGCAGAGCCCCCTGTCGCTGATTTTAAATCCCTAAAATGTTAGCTCCCACCTTATAGACTAACAGATGAGCAAAGGACAGGGAGCCAGAAGCTGCTGGTGGTAATTCTGACTACTGATGTGCAGTGTAAGTATCCTGGGTACCCTGCCCCTGCCTCAACCTTCCCTGCCTGCACAACAGGGATGGAAAACATCAGTATCTGCCTGCCACAAGGCAAAGGGAAGACAAGGTTTTTTTAAGATACAAAGTTGCTAATTACTAGTTCAGACTACAGGTCCTGTCACTGGAATTAGAAGAAGCAGAACTACGTGAACTGCTGTAGCAGTGACCACGCACAACAGGCCTGCAACAGAGACTTCCCTAGGATCCTGTGCTTGTGAGATCCCCATCAGCTGTGATGGGAATGTTGCACGTTGATGGGATGTCATCACTCAGCTATAGGACTCTAGTGGAAGTGGAAAGAGAAGGAGCAGGGAGGTTATGAGGTGTACAACCCTAATTTAATGCCATTAATGCAATTTGATAATTAGCAGAGCTATTATAGGCCTTATAGGAAAACAAAGGAAAAAGAAATGGATTTGGTCAAATAAAGGATATGTTTTAGAGCTTCCTCCAGCCTGCAGATTTCTTTTCAACAGCACACATATTGCATTTTTTCTTACAGCAGCCACTGCAGGGGCCAGGGCATTGTATAACAAGAAGAATGGTCAAACACAATTTTAATGTGTCTAGTAAGGCAGAGTGCAATACTTACATATATCAGAACAAGCAATGTGCCAAAGTGCCTGATGATAAGGAAGAAATGTGTCCTCGATCAAGAAAAACCAGTTTAATGTGCACACTGGGAGCAGAATATTACACAGATACAGCTTTCTCCTGGCCATGTGAATTTAAGGAACCCCTGCTGGTAACTGAGATTCCTTGCAGACAATCAGACCAGAAGCAAAACGTTGTAAATTCTTAAGGTACTGTATGACGTGAGATACATCCTCACATTTTATATAAAACCAGGAAGGGGAAGATAGCATGTAAGCATCTGAACTCCCATACAACAAATGCCATTTCAAGCATCATTTATTATGCTGCCTTTCACAGACTTTTACAATCCTCAATATGGTTAGCAATTTCAGCTGACTCGTAAAGCGGTTTTAAAATTCATCACTGAAAAGAATGTTTATCTCTGTGTTTCCTCCAGTTCGGGAGTAAAATTAGACTCTTAAAACCTGGGGATGGTGTGTCTTTAATTTTGTTTAGAACAGAAAATAACTGCGATATGAAAGGTTTAATGAGGTTAGAAATCTAAAAGGAAATGGAGTGGGAATAGATTATCAAGAGAAATAAAGCCAACCGCTGGAGAGTACACTAATATTAAATATTAGGTTTCTAAACCAAATATATATAATCCATTTAGGGACTTAATGGTGGTTCTCAGAAGCACATTTATCTACAGCTTATGGTTCAACAACCAATATTATAACTCCATTTGTCATTGTTAGGCGAGGGGGATGGATATCAGGGAGGCGAGGGTCAGCACATGAGGAGGAGCTCGGGAGACGCCGCTGCCGCACCTCACAGACGGCCCTGAGGGGAAGAGCTCACCTGCACATTTCTGGCTCCACACTCAAGATCTGCCCTGGAAACATCTCTGTACAAAAATACTCCCTCTTTCATTTTCCTCACGAAGAACAAAGGCAACACATTCAAGCAGGGATTTGTCTTAAATTAGGCTTTATACCCATTTTTCATTTAGAAAGATACTTACACGTGTGCCTAACGAAATGTGGGATTACGCACTTGATTAAAATTAGCGACATGCTTAAACTACTTGATGAATTGGGTCATTAGATACCTAAGTCAATACGAGATAAGGAGCTCTGAAAATCAAGACAAATTGAAAACTCAAAAATGGATTTTGGTTCTTAGCTTTTTACACCTATACTAATGAATTTACAGTAGAGGCAAAGATTTAACTAAACCTCCTGGTATCAACACCCAAAATGAAATCCCTGCTTAGGAAACACCTGCTCTCTTTCTGGCTCTGCTGGGACACCAGGGCAGGGAGGTGACCAGCTGTGGGACAGCTCTGCTCTCTGCAACTGCTCTCAGGTAGCTGCAGAAAAAAAATTACCACCATTATCACCATAAGAGACTTAGGAGATGGAGTATTTAGGGAAAAAATAGAGAAAGATGCTTGGGTTGTCACACTTTCATTCTAGATAAAGCCAAAAAGGCCCTGTGTGGAGACACCAACTACCTGGCAATATGGAGGGAGAGCTGCTGGATGACCTGCAATTCCTGATCACTTTAACCCCTTTCTGCAACCACAAGCACAGGGTGAGGTTTATAGGCAGAGGTAATTTTTTTTTTTAATTGTACTAAATAGTTGGACAGAACACACAGCCTCTGCAGTGGCCTTTTTGTGTCGGCCGTGTGCCAGAACTCTCGTTCTCCTGCCGCAGTTCCATCTGCTGGCCAAACACCAGGCACCCTCCACCTCTCTCCACATCCTGCCTTGCTCTATCCCATCAAAGAAAAAGGAGGCTGGTGCTCCATTTTACACTCGGGATCACTGTGTTATTTTGGTTATTCTTCGTGTTTTCCCTGTCTTTTCCTTTCTGAAAGGATGCCTGCTGTCAGGGACCCAGCACTTCCAAGTGAGCATTCTGCCTGCCAGCTCCAGGCTTCTGGACGCAGCCAGCAGCTCTCTGAGGACTCCCAGACGTGCTTCCTTTCTCTTTTCACAGGACAGGAGGGAAGCTGAGCTGGGAGGATGACACAGTAGGAAACAGAAGTGTGCTCCTTTCTCTTTAAAGGCTCCAAATCTGCTCCCTCTCCAGCCCCAAAGTACTTCTTGCGCCAAATCTTGGTTGACTGAAATCTTGAAATGTCACCAAGAACTGGAGGAAGCCAAAGGAAAATGCTTGTTTGAAGTGGTCAAAATGAAGTAAAACATACTTCACTACAAACAACACTTGGCTAATTCCAGCTTGAATGCTTTTTGCTATCAATGAAATGCTGAGGAAACAGGGACTTCAGGCAGCACCATATGTTGGTTATCACTCTGCTCAGGCTGGGTATTAGTGGGTTTTTACTACTAACACCATCAATAACAGCAACTGAATTAGCTGTAAGAGTCAGAAATCCATCTTTTGAGTGGTATGACCAAATTCTTTCACATAATTTGCCTGACTGACAGAAAAATATGTTGCTAATGTCAAACAAATCCGGAAACTTAAAATGTTTTTAATTCTGCAAACAAATAATGCAGAGCTTCTTGACTCTAGAGAGCTTCGAATCAAGACCTCATTTCAGAAAAGTGCTAATTTTGATGTTTGAGCTGAAATCAGATTTGCTGAATGAAACCTGTAAACCTTTCTTTGCAGCAAACACAAGGAAGCCGTTTTTCCACATTGACATGTCATTAAAGTGTGGAAATCACTGCCACAGGATGTTGCAGAGGCCAAAAATATAAATGAGTTCAAAAAAAGATTAGACAAATTCACGGGGGATAAGTCCACCAGTGGCAATTAAACACAATGGTCTGGACACGACCTCTGGCTCAGGAAGTTCCTGAAGTGCCGATTGCAGGACTGGGGAAAGGTTCACCCTGCACAATCCTGGTTCTACTCTCCTTCCCAAGCATCTCCTGCGGACCACTGATGGAGCAGGGACTTCTGTGCTAGACAAACAGTCCCCATATGGTAATTCCTCTGATCTCCACAACATTTGGATTTGAACAAAGCTCTACAATTTGTTGCAAAGCAGGGAATTTGGTCACATGCAGAATGCCGCTTTTTTTTTCCCCAAAATCGTCACAGGTTTTCCATAGTTCTCAATAAAAAACGAGCTTCATTAATAATTTCAATGACAAAGTATCTCACACTTCTTGCCATCCCAATTTAAGAAGATCCAAATAAGATATTAAACCAAATAAATTGTTTATTCCTATGGGTATCATGCAGCTGCTCTATTACTGTGATCAAATTCCGGTGAAAGAGCTGAACATATTCAGCAGAGTTTTTTGACTCTTATTCCTCTATGTAATTTAAACAATGCTGTGTCCAAATGTCTTGCAAAGTAGAATTATTATGGCATTTTATGCAGAGGAGTTTGCTTCAATAGGGTGCAGATGAACAGGGACAGAACTCTGAGGTCTAGAGCTCCTTCTCAGACTTATATTCACAGTGCAATTCTTAAGTCTTATGATTGCTGTTTTTCTTGAAGCCCATCTCTAAGTGTAATTCTGTGGGAATCTTGGTGTTCAATGAAACAGAAAATGATAAATATCTTGCACTGTGAGGCTTAAAAATGTGATCTAAATGCATTCCCTTACCACTCAAAGGCTGGGGTAAGGTAGAGAAAAAGACCTCATTTAAAAACCGAGACCTCCCTGTTAAAAACAAAACATTTTCTGAGAAACCTGATATTTAATGAAGTGACTCAAGTCTACTTATCAGACTCAACCAAGTCCCACATTGCAAACATCCAGATGTAACTTAAATTTCATTTTCTGTGAACCCCAAAATAGCACAAGCTCTTAATCACATTCTTGAGTCTCATATCTCAGTTACAAGCACAGCACAAATTTGGAATTAACCTGTACAAGTTTGCTGCAAGACATAATGAAAACATAATGATCCAAAATCCTTGGCTAACAGTTAGCCAAAGACATCTATTTAATTAAATAGTCTAATTCACAATAACATCCTGTCTATGTACAAATTTCCACTGTTTTAAAAAACAATTTTGCTAATGCGTGGCAAAACTTAGATCAGTTGTTTCAAATTCAATTTGATTTAAGCCTAGGCAAATTTAAATTACGATCAAGATAAATCTATTTAATCCTGGTTTAAACGGGAAGAAGAAAGTCCATGTTGAGTTTTGTATAGCTTAAGCTCAATGATTTAAGTCATGTCCTTAGTTAGAAACTATTACAACTGTGAATACAGACAGTGCTTGGGTCAGAAGGTATTTTACTTTATAGTATTTGTAAAAGTAATTCTTAAAAAAGACTTTTTTAAAAGAATGCTCTTTGGACTTTTATTGTTACCTCGTGCTCTACAAAAAGAGTCCAAAACATTTTTTAATCAATATATGTATAAACCTACTGAGATTTTATCCACTGTACTTCTAACACAAGAAACTTCAGCAGTAGAAAGCCTAAGCAGCACGAGTAAAACTATTTCATTCTTTTGAGCTTTCCATCTGAGCTTTCCTGGTCATGTAATTTTCGTGGATTCTGTAAGTCCTTAAGAATCAGCTGGACAATGTACAACAAGCAGAAAATCACCAAGATTTACAGACAAAACAAAACCTCTAACTCCCCTAGTCAGCCTTTGGCTATCTTCATAAATCACAAGAAAACACTTAAGCCTCTTTTTTTTAACTTTTTAAAGCTACCACCTATAAACAACCCCACCATTTGTTCCTTTCAGTTTCTATTAGTCATAAATTTTGCAAAATTAAAGAAAAGGCATGAGCAGGGCCTGAGTATGTAAGCCAATTTGAAGACAGACATCAAGATGAATGCTAACACAGCACCAAGTTCCACAACATCAGCATATTCTTTAAGTAGATCTAAATTATTTTTCAGTGCTGTTTTATTCAATTTGTTGCATCAGGTTTAGTTGTTTACAGGTCAGACACCAGCAACCATTTGGTAATTGAACACCTCCTTAATTTCAATAAGAACCATGCTATGCTAATGCAATTCTAGCTGTTTTAATTTCTGTTGTTTTTCCCTAATTTGCTTTTAGTCTTCTAGTCCCACAGAAAGTCTGTAAGACATTAACATTTCTTCTCATCCCCGTCAGTTGGGAACATGCTGGAATCTGTAAGAAGTTATCCACCCTGTGCTCAAAAGCATCAGAAATCAGTGTGGTGACCCCAGCGAAAGCCAAGCAGAGGCATTGGTCTCCAACAAACCTCTCCCTCTGGTTTTCTCTTTTTTTCTTGTCCCCTCATGGGGTACTTTTATTTATTTGGAGGCAATGGAAGGACAGGAAGAGAGCTGTTCAGTGTTTTTTAGGAAAAGTTTTGTTTCCAACCCATGGCAGCTTCTATTAGAAGAGAAACAAAGAGAATGAGCAGATCCTGTTGTGGTGACGTAAAGCCTAAAAGATATTTCAGGGTCACCAGCTATCTTATATAGACAACATCTGGCAAAACCATCCAGCAGCAATATGGATACCAGCCTCAGGAAATACTAGTACACATAGCCAGAAAAAATATATACTATTCTGGGTTTTATATTTTTAAAAAATCTTTTTTTTGTTTTTTGTCAAAAAGAAAAAAGTGACACATCCACAAACGGCAGTGGAGACTTCCCGGCGCAGGCAGTGATAGATGAGGACTTTTGCTCACTCTCAGATGCATGGAAGAGAATAGTTTTTTTGTGTTAAGAGATCATTACAGCTTCAGCCCTCCTACTGCACTGTTTCCTCTGAAATCAGGGGCAAGATTAAATCTGTTGTAGCAGAGCACTCTGTAATGGCTCTGACAGACGTTGTTTTTCCTCGGCCTCACATCTGGGAGTTAACCAGCAGAGCGCTTGAAACCAACCAGGTCAGCTCTTTAGTTGAGTTTCGTGTCTAATCAGCCAGGAAGGCTGAGGCCTCAGGTCACACATGGAAATCACTAGAGCTATTTAAGTCGCCAGAGGTTATTAATAAATCTCCCACTATTTCCTTAAGTAAATAATTGGAGGCCCATCTTTCAAACAAGTTATGTCTGGCCATGTTATGGTACCAATTTTATCCTTCCTTTTTTCCCTTCACCAAGCAGGAAGAACAAATCTCTGGTGACAACAATGGCAAAACTGTGAATTATAAACATCCATGTGTCTCTCATTTGAATGCCTCCTCAAGTTTCCTTGACAGCTGGGGGAGAGAGAGACTCTTAGTCTTTCCACCAGAGCCTGAGCCACTGAAACTGCTCTCGCACCAGCAGAGACTTTGGGGGAAAGGCGCGCAGCTCCTGCTGCCGGGTGAAACAGGAGCCCTGCTCTCTCCATCAGGTGCTGTTAGGTAGCCAAGTTCAGGTCCTTCTGGGCTGTCACCAGGGAACCGAGGGGAAAAGGCTGACTGTGAAACATGGCCAGAGGCAGAGCTCTGAGGGTTCTGGAAAGTAGGAAAGGAGCTGAGGGAGACGGGGCTTGTGATGCCACATCCTCCCTTTAAGTCATGCACAGGGAGCTGCACCGAGGCCTGACACACACAGGTCCTGTGAGACCCCCAGCCACTCGTCCCATGACAAGCCCTGATTTACCAGAGCCCCAGTCTTTCCTGGGTATGTTCCTCTTTCAGCTTTGGAAATAACAGGCTGCTCGCACTAAGGTCGATATGCACGTTCTCACACGCAGAGAAATTAACACCAGCCCTGACCACTGGCCCTTGTTAAATTGCACCAGCAATCCTCTGCAGGATGTTTCTGCAGCAGGACTCCTGCTCGCCCCAGCTCTGATAGAAAAATTCAACACGAGATGGCTCCAGTCTGCCCCTCCTGCCCTGCCTGCCAAGCTACTGCATCAAGCTCCTTGCAGGTCTCGGGGATATTTATGGCAGCTGTGATAACCCCAACGCATCTTCCAGCTGCCAGATCTCTTCCACTGCTGCACTGAGTTACGAGTTGTCTTTGTTTGAACTTCTTTCAAGATGATGCAGAGTCTCAGGCATTAGGAATACAGAATGGGTGCTTTAAACGAAGCCAAAGTCCACATGGAAACATATATCTTGTGCATATATATGTGTACACGCATATATCCATCCCCTTACAGCAAATAATCTAAAATTTGCCTCTGAACAAAGAACACCAGCTCCATCCTTCAAATCACATCAGCAACCAGCAGGTTAATAACCATCACAACCCTCACACACATGAAACTATTTTTAATTTGCAATAAAACCTTTTTTTTCCAGTTTTTTAGAAAATGGAGGATCTGCACCCTCTCGTAACAACACACTTTTTTTTGTGATCTAAAACACACTCTTTCTTTCCTTTTTAGTTTCTTCCCCTGTTTCTCTCTCTCTTTATTTTGCTCTTTCTCTTTTCCTTCCCTCACTCTTGCAAAGATTAATGCTTTCAATCTAAACCCCAGTCTTTCTGAGACAGGATTCTCCTCACACCATCATTGCTTTGTGGCATTTCTAACAGGGGCTATCGACTTAATTAACTCTAACTTTAGGTCCGAATCTCCCAACGGAAAGCAAATGTGAGCTGGAGCTGCTTTAGCCAAGCAGTGCCTTTCAAGCAAGCGATACTGCAATCCAATCCTCCTGTGCCTGCACAAGAAGGTGGAGGGAAAAGCAGCTCTACCTTTGGGGCGTGCTCAGGCTGCAGGAGGGGCACGCCAGGGCTGGACCCCAGGAGTCCCCAGGCAGGCTGGCAGAGATCTGGGGGCCCTGGCAGCACAGCTTTGTTCCAAAAGCGACATACTGAGGCTGTGTGAGCACGAACGGGTGTGTGGGGGAACGGGGGGAGAGGTGCAGGTAGTGCAGCGCTCTGGCACCCGGGCTGTCGCACAGGCATCACTGATGTGGGCACTGGAGGGAGTTGCTTGCCAATCCTTCTGGCAGAAGAAAAATTGCTACAGATGGCAACTGCCAGCAGGGAACGAACAGCAAAAAACAGAGGAATTCATGACAGAAATTATGGAGAGGAAGAGGAAAAAAGCGTTTCCAATGCACCCGTTTTGTCTTTTCAGTTAAAGGAAAACCTGTTATCAGAGCCCAAATGAGCAGCTCTGCTAAAGCTGAGGGTGGAAATCACTGCAGAGCCATCAGAGCCATGCAATGCTTTCAATTAAAAATCTACCATGTGCTTACATGAGCAGCACACACATGTAATATGTGTATTTGCTTGTAAAGATGTGCATGCACCTAATGAGTGACAGTATTTAGGCACATATATATTTTTGTGTCTGTGGCTGAGGAATTAGGCGGAAGACAAGCAAAATCTATGGAATTTGCACATCTTTCCTTTCTGTGTGACAGAAGGTGCCAGAAGATATTTGCTGTCGTATTCACTTAAAACAGCAAAAGTAAGGAGCAGGAAAGGAAAAAAAAAAAAAAAAAGAGGGAAAAAAATACAGCAAGCAGAAACACTTAAAATGAGTTACTATGTCTGGTCACTCAATCCTTTAAGCCCTGCCAACACTTTTCTGTGATTAGTTAGTAAATCTGACAAGGCCTGCGTTTGTTCACAGCTTATTGACAGAACTGTATTGATAAAGCAATATCCAAGCCTGGGGAAAGAAAGCCCTCAATCTCATTTTACTTTCTCAAGTCTTTATTGCACAAAGGTGTTTTTCCTGGATGAATTCATTTTCCTGAAACTAAACTTTGAATTTTCTGAGGCTGCAGCTCTTGTATCATTGCTTAATAATTATTTATTGACTGGGTAGCCATTAAACACAGGAGAGAAAAAACATGTCACACGAATTTATTTGTGCAGATTTCTGACCTGACGATGCAGGGACATTTGTTCAGAGATCATGAGAGACAGAACAATGGTAGCTGTGGGAGTGATAATTTTTCCATCCCCCAGAGATATCCTGTGCTTTCCTGTTCCCCATGCCCCCACTCATCCTCGGGTTCTTCCTAAAACCAGCCCCAGTCTCCCCTGGAGGTTTGTGTCATGGGCATCACATCCTGGATGAGGCTCCTGATGGGGTCCCTTGAGGACCCATTAGTGCTTCTCATAAATTAGCCAGATGGGGTTCGCCCTGACCCAGCTGCAGCAGGTTTGCTCTGGAGGGGAACCCAGGGCTCCCATCCCATGCAGAGGCAACTACATTTCCAAAGATTAGGAGCACTGGGATATGAAAAAGCAGGAATGGACAGGATTAAACCAGAGACATTTTCATGTTAAAACCACATATATTACTGATGCCTAATTGCAGCATTTCACATACAGTTTAATTTTATGAGCTTGATGAATCCAGAGTGTCAATAAAGAAGTGGCAGAATTGTTCAATGGTGCAACCAAAAATGCAGGGAAATGGGTTCAGTAACAACCATTGGATACAAAAACCATCAGAGAGAGCAAAGTGGTGAAACAACTTTGCTCCAAGAGGCTGAAGGAGACACCAAACATGTGCTCCCACTGGAGACTGTTCAGTTTAAAGAGATCTAATGGCCACTGCTAAAGCTGATAGTTGAAAGAAATTGTTGAAGAAAAAACCCCTATTTGTTGGTGTTTCATTTACTTTTTCTCTTTCTCTTTTCTGTGGGTAGTGGAAATTGGCAGATTTAAGCCAGCAAAGAAGTGGAACATTATCACCTAACACAGACTGATAGGGAAAATCTCTATATCATTTGAGTTAAACCACCACCAGATATCAATTAATCATATCACAAAAGCCTATTTAGGCTTTCCTGGCATTATAAATCCAGAGTATCCTCTGGGCTCTTCTGCAATTGCTATTGATTATGGCTTTAAAACCCAAAAAAGTCCTCCTTGCTTACAATAAAAACAAAAATCACTTGTTCTAAACACAAAATAAAGCAGTTTTCAAAAATGGGCTGAAAAAAGGTGCACACATATCTTCAAAGGCTGTTTTCCCTACTGCAAGCATGCACATAGTAAGTCTTCTAAAATTTATGAAGGCAAGAATAAGTAGGAGAAATTATAATCAGTTGAAAAATGGGCTGTGCTAGGAGGAGGCTAATAAAGCATATATATTTCAAGGGGTGACATGTTTATTACTAATAATCTATAACAACATTGTCCCTTTATTCACCAGTGTTGTATTAATAAGGAAAGTAGTTAAGAACCTACAGATGTTACATGTGTTTTGAAAGGATTAGTTCATGTACCAATGACTTTCTGAAAAAATGGAAGTGTTACTACAGCTGTATTGCCCTGGGCTTCTGCAACTCCAATTCAGCAGTGAAACTGGAGAAAGGAACCACCTCTGAGTGTGTGTTCACAGTGAGTGCTGAGATGCAGCAGGACTCAGCACAGCTCTCCCTCCCTAGGTGTTGTTTCCTCAGGAGCACACTCCCTTCGGGCTGAGCCCTGCTCATCCTCTCCAAGGAGAACCCCACTCAGTCTGTCAGGAGAGAGGTCATGGCAGGCTGGAGGCACGACTTGGCCATGTAGGGTCGTAACAGTTTTCTTATTAATGCAACACTGGTGAGATGCCACAGCTCTTGCTTAAGCCAAGCAGGGTTGCAGTCTCACAATTCTCATTCTGACTGCAAACAAAGAGCCTGGCCCTCTGTGGTAGGGATCTGGAGATGACTTATTGTTAGAGCTGGATGTTGGAAACTATTGCTGTGGCAATACTTTGTTCTGCATCGAATGCCATTTCATAACATGATCAGCTCAACCCCACCACAAACATGGATTATGCTCCATCCAGGAGAGATCTTAACAGTTTGTCAAATGATGTTTTACAACTGAGTTACCTCCAGTCTAGTCTGCTGCTCCATGCACTGTTGGACAGGACAGAAGGAAAGAGAAATTCAGTTGGTACCTGAAAACTCTGTAGCAGAACTATGGCACTAGAACCAGTGCAGGCCTTCTCCACTGCAGCCTTTCCTGAGTAATATAAATCAGAATTTCCTTGCTACTAGTTTTTTTAAAAACCTTCAGATTTAGATTTCCTAAAGCAATTCACCATTATGGTAAAAGACTCAAGGTTCTTGCTTTTTAGAAAATTCAAAGAGTGTAGACTCTAGGAAGTGGAAAGTCTGGTTCCATCAAAGTCTCTCCACATGGCTCTGGACACAGATCTCAGAATCACAATTTCTAAGAAAAAAAGGCCCAGTAGTTCTGTGTCCATTTCTGGGACACAGTATATTTCTGGATATACTTTTTAAACTTCTTATATTTCTTATACTTCTTGAACCCTCTCTGGCCCAACTTGGAGAGGAGCTGGGCACTTGCAAACCCTCCAATGGTCACAGCAGAATTGAGTGCTCAACAATCTTAGTGCTGGGTATTTTAAAGGACGGGTCTTGAAAATCCATCTCTTTTTGTTTGTTGTCAGTCCCTGCCTTCCACTACATTCATTGTTGACACACCTATGCCATCCTACAAATCAGTTTAATCTCCATCCAGGGTTTATGCACTCTCCAGACCAAACAGACACAGGCAGTGCACACCTGCTACCACAAAGCGCATCTAATGAAATGTGCCAGGCCACTGTCATTATATGCTCAACTACAAGCTCTGCTTATAACAATAAATATTCACTAATTGGTAACATAATTATTCACAATGCAAGGAGGAGGAGGACTGCAGAGGGGAAAAATGTGCCCCTTTTATTTTCACAGTCTCTCTGAAGCCATGACATATCTACACATTTTCCTACCACATGTGCTGATCGAGAACTAAGGATGAGAAGGATGCTGAAGAGAGCCATTTTCATCATCCCTGGAGAGATTTGTAAAACAAGAGGGAGGGTTTCTTATTCCCCTCTCACTGAAAGAAGCATTGGCTCCTTTCCACTTCCAATTTCACCATGGCTGCACACGACTAAACATCCATTTTGACACTAATGCGGAGTGGTGCTCTCTGCTAGGTTGGGTCAGCCAGCTCTCCTGCCTGACTGGCCAAGTGATTGTAAAATCAGTAATGGTATATTTTACACCTCATATTTCTTAAAAAACATAATTACAAGGGAAATTATTCTTCTTTTACTCTAGGATTTTTTTCTTTTACCTTTTTTTTTCACCCCCAAAGACACATGTGCTCACTGTCTCATAACATTCAAAATGAGGTCAGAAACTTGCACATATGTGGCTGTGTATGCTTTCTCCTCCAACCAGAAATGACAAAGCAGAGTTTGGCAAGGCAATAAAGGAATGGCCACAAATCAGCCAGGATTATCTGACTTCCTTTAAGAAAGCCATAAATTGTTTACAGCAGCATTGGTCTTTAATGGCAGAATGGGGGGTGATGGAGGGGAAAGCTTTAATCTAACAATTTCAACACATTGCCAAAGTCCTTTCCTGTAGTTTACAATAAAAGAACCTCCAAAGCATCTAACTTATGTTGGCTGGACTTTTTATTTTCGGGGAAAAGATCCTTCCCATGCTCCCTTCTCCTTCAATACAGAAATAGACTGGAGTGTAATGAGGTTAAGTTCTAAAGCACTAAGCATTTGACAAAAATGCTTGCAAAGATTTTAGCACCAGAAAACCTCTAGAGAAACTGGGCAGAGCCTGGGATAATACACAACAGACTCTTCCAAGCTTAATGCACTGGGAATTGGAAGTGCATTAGGATTTTGGCTGCAGCTGGGCTTTTTACGGCCACCGGATTCTCGGCACCACTGCTGCTAATAATACATAGGTGAGGGGACATGGAGACAGACAGCTTGCTCTGATTGCCACTCACTGTACATCACAAAACAGCTCCAAACAGGAGAAGGCAGCAGTCTAAAAAAAATATATGCTTTGGAAATAGAGCCAATCTGCACAGTTCCTATATATGAATTTCCAACACTTCCCCCTCTAGTGCAATTCTACATTCAAAGTTGCTTGGGTTTATCCTTTTGTTCTTGCTTGTCCTGGAGTGAAATTGTAAAATTCAGAACCATCACTGGGATTTGGACAATGAATATTTGTAAAGTTTGGAGGCACCCATAGTGCCATATCTTTAGAGACAGGGTCTATGCCTCCTGTATTTCTTTGTATGTTTTATGATTCAGAGCTATTTCTCAGATGGCGCCATCTTGAAACGTGCATCTAGCACAATAAATGCAAACTTCTCCATTGCCTAGTACGGGAATCCTGTACATCTTTTCCTTCTGGGATCATCCCTGATGTGGTACTGTACCTCTTTGTTCACATGCCACTTTCGGAAAATGCATTTCTACTGCAAAACTGATGTAAATAAATACAGCACAGCTCACATGGTTTGAAGAGTTTGTCAACAGAAAATATCCATTCCAGACTACTGGCTTCTGAGAACTGGAATGTTTCCAAATCTATTTATCACATCACTTTAGAGAAGCTCTTTCCTCCCTCCTCTTGATATTTCAGAAATTTATTTGCCTCCCATTACAAAAATAAATACAAGTGCTTTCCCTCCCCAATGCCCAAACAGTAATTAGTTATAATGATTGTTATTTATGTTGTGGCAGTGCTGTGGAGCCCCAGACAGAGGCAGGGACCTGATATGGTTACATGTTTATAATCCTCCTCTACATGCTACTTAACAGCATATTGCTCAAAAGCCAGTGAAAGCAATTTCTTTAAGTATCACAAAGGAGACTGCCAGCGAAGTTTCCCCAAAGCTTTGGATAAAATTCCCATGAAACTGAGTGGTTCCCCACACTGCAAACTCCAGCTCCAGTGAGAGCCAGTCATCCGAGCTGAATTTTTTGTTTGGCTGAAAACAAACTCACAAGGCTGAAGTACAAAAAGGCAAATGTACGGTCTTTCCAGGGCAAGAGGGAAACCATTCCCCTGTTGAAAAGCTTTTCTTTAATAATTAGGGCTGAAAAATTACTTGTATTTTCCCATGCACTGATGAGAAAGTTATAGGAAGGAAGGAAACGCAGGAAGATCCAAACTGCACAAAAGCATAGGATGAAGTACTTTTATGGATAATTGCCATACAACTCTCTATTTTGTTCCTGGTGCTTAGATATTATTAAGTAAAACTAATTAGAAATGCAATAGATAAATGTACTCTGAATTCTTCATATCCTCTAAGTGGTTCCAATACCACTCATCAGGGACTCTGCGTTTGCTGGGTAGGCAAATGATTTTCTCATAAAAAGCTGGACGACTCTTACCATGGATCATTTTCTCCTTTAACCTGCTCTATTACTGCTCCTCCTCTCCTCCTCCTCCAAAGTGAAATATAATATCCATCAGTGGAGTAATGATTCCTGAACTAGAGATACAAGTAAAAAGCAAACCCCCCTCCCCAGGCCCTCAGCACTGAAGGCTTGATGAGCACAGTTAGTTAGCCCTGTCTCTAATTAATGCATTTTGCTTTTCCTGCCAGGTGTGGCCCCATTTCTCTCACTGCTTTCCCTCCTCAACAATTTATTCTTAAAAACAGAAACAAGCGATGGATTTGTATCTGTAAAATACAAATAATGGAGCAAATCAGTGTTGCTGGTTTTTTTTCCTTGCTGCTCAAGAACTTTAAAGAGGTTTGGGGAAAAAAAAAAAAAAACAGACCACAAAAAACTCCCAACCAAAACAAAAACCTTTCCACTAAGTAATTGAGTCTGCACTCTTGTATCAGACATTCAATGCTAATTTGGAGTCCTGTCTTATCGCATTACAGACAAACACAGGGCCCCTTACATCAAGTGCAACAAAATAGCTACACTCGGCATTATTAATGAAGTAGATGGATTAATTTCCTATTTATGAGAAGCTAACCAACTGGCTAGCTTGCTGACAGCACTATTAATGATCCTTAATGCCCCACAGGCGGTAATGGGTCCCGCTGGGAGATCTAGGAGCGCTGCAATTTGTATTGAGGATTTAGACATAACAAAAAAAAAAAAAGCAAAAAAAAAAAAAGCCCTCCTGGGAGCAGGCAGTTGATCAGCGGGCGCCCCGGCGGAACACAGCAGACAAATAATAAATGACAGCCTTGCGATTAAATCAAACCTTCTACTTTAAGTGTTAAAGTGTCTGACTGTCACTAACAATCTAGTGGTTGTTAAAGCCTCCCGGGGCCTCCAGGAACAGACGCACTGAGCTGGAAGGTAAAGGGGGGGCGAGCGGCCACGGCAGCAGCGGGAGCCTTGCTGGCTTGGGAAGGGAAGCTGCTGCAAACAGGAATTTACACAACCACCGAGCTCCAGCTCTGCTTCTTGAGATCCCACAGACCTAGGACATGGGACCCCCAAAAGTTTACATGAGCCTTAAAAGCAGGATTTTACCTGGGAATGAGACAGCCTAGAGATTCCCTACCCCCAGCTCTCCAGCCCTGCTAACAGTGGACTCACAGCCCAGTGAGGCCACTGCAATATTATTACTGTTATATGGGGAGTCCCACATATAAGATCACATTTGTTGTAAATGAATGTCTTGGCTGTGCTATCTAGGAATTCTAGTTTCCATTCATGTGCCTGGGCATGCAGGATTGAAACCAGAGGGCCATGTTTCTAGATTCAAAGGGGACAGGTTGAGGTGTGAACAGAAGTCCTGGAGGCAACATGGATTTCATTCACTTAGTCTACTTGATAAATACAGCCATACACACTCTATCTTCCTTATATTTAGTTTCCTTGCTGCCCTAGACTGATCACATCCTGAGGCTAGGTGACAGCTTGGAGAAATCCCAATGCTTTCTCTTCTGGAGACCCATGTTCAGAGATAGAGATGAAACGGGCAAGTAGGTGAGATGAAAATAAGCACTGAAAAGGTCCTTTGCCCGTCACCCTCTATCAAAACACCAAAGCAAGAGCCGAGGCTTAGTGAGTTAAGGAGGCACAAAGCCAACATTTTGTACTGATTGGGAGAATAGTCTCATTTCTCTTTGTCATCTTCCCTCCGTGCTATGACCAAGGGTAGTAAGTTCTGTCTTTTTAGATTTTCTCCCACCCCACTTAAAAGTCCAGAGTTACATATAATTAAGGTCAATAACGTGAGGATTTCAAACAAGGTTTATCTATCTTTAAAGAAACATTTAGAAAATCAAGGAGAGTTGGATGTTGTGGACCTGCCCATCAGCAGTAACAGAAATAAATTCTTGTAATCTAACTCAGGTAATGTCAAACTCTTCTAGGTGCTTAGTAAAAGCTCTGAGGAAGATTTATGGCTCCTATTAGCTTTTACAGGCACTTAAAGGTAGACATGACACAGAGGGGCCATGTAGTGGATCCCTCACCCCATAGAGGAGCTCTCCATACAGCACATAGCTGTGAGGAACAGCAGTCCAGGAGAGGGAACTGGAATTTTGTCTGGTTGTGATACAGACTCTCTGAGACCACTCCAAGAACCCATCAAAGGTGTGGGATGATATCTGGTCTGCTGTCCCACAAGAAACTCTCATGCAATTTATGTCATCATCATACCTTGACAGTGCAGCACGGGAAGAGAACCATAAATATTCAGCTCATACATATCAATTTATTACCAATCCATGTGTGTTTTCTGGCAGAATTAGTATTTTTTAAATCATACATCTTCATAACAGGTCACTGAAGAGAACTCACTGGAAAACACAGCAGCCAATTGGAATTTCTTCCCCTCAATGAGCTTCAATAAAGAACACGTAATAGAAAAAATACAGGGAATGATGGGGAGCTCTGGTGAGCACTGGCTGCCAAGAAGGTAGCACGGACAGAACCACACTTATTTATCTATCAGTTGATACAAGCTGCTCTGCTATAGCCGCTGGGTGGGGAAGCATTGATTTTTAAACATCACAAGCTAAAGAACAACGGATCTGACAAAATGTCAGCGTGGAACAGAGGCCTCCTGATGCAGGGAAGGCAATGCACTGCCTTTGCCCTCAGGCAGGAGCCTCAGTCCAAAGGGTGAGAGATGTGCCCAGAGGCACCTGAGGGCAAGGGGAGGCTGCTGGAGGCTGAAGCTGCCCATCAGACCACAATCAGGGTTTATCATGGGGGCAGCGGGCACGGATGACAACTGCCACGCTTTCCTGGCTCCATGTCAGATGTCACCTGAATTAATGCCATGCCCCAAAGGGCACAGGTAGGACAGGGCAGTGTCAGAGTGCTGAGGGGGTCCCTGGGAGGCAGTGGAAGCAGCAGCCTGGAGGGTAAGGGCCTCTGGGTGGCTGTAGCAAGGACACAAGGTTTGGGTAACTGTCAACAACTGTGCATCAGCTTTATGAGCCTAATTAGGAGCTCTAGTTCCTCCTGGTAAGACCACCAAGTTTCACTTTGGCTGGTCACCACCTTTGGACATGTAGATCACTGAAGGCAAGGCTGCACATACGTCAGATGACAACAAAGTCATTATGTACAGAGAAAATGCTCTTCATAAGGTACCTTCCTCCCATTCATCACACAAAGAATTAAGACATTCTGGTAATTTCTTTAGCTGACTCCTCCTGTCTTCCTCATGCTGGCATAAAATTGGACCCTGAGCCTTGTTTGCTTGATCACGCTTCCCCTCCTCCAACCTGTCCTCGCCCCTTGTACCTCCCACCAATTTGCCCCCACCATCCTCGCTTGGATGGGGAAGGCAAAAAATAATAGTGACAGCCCCCACGGGAAAGCCAAGGGGCCCCTGCAAAGTGCACCGCAAGAAGGAGCGCGCCTGCTCACTCATCACATTTTGCATTCGTTCTGCCACTCGCTGTCAAATTAAAACGTGGCCAACAACTCATTTCTCCTGCTCTCACAGTTACAAATTAGTCCATTAAGCTGTCTGCAGCAAGCCTTTTTTCCTCTTCCCAGTAATGGCCTCCGAGAATTCCTTCATAATCGCCAAGTCCTCCTGGGATGCCCACCGAAAGCAGATGGAGAAGCTCCCGGGTAATACAAGGCACTTTTTAATGACACAACATGCTGTGGGTCTTTTTTTATTTTGTTTTTTTTTTTAATGTCCCTGTTCTCCCTTCAACATCTTTCCCCCTTCCCTGCTTTCTTCCACCAGGAGGATTAGGAATTGAAAAAAATAAATAAAAGAGAAGCGTGGATGGAGGGGCACGGATGCTCCTGTGCAGAGGCAGACAGCTACAGGAAGGAGTGTGGGGGGGAAATCAGCTTCAACTCCCTAATTAAAACCTCCTAATTGAATTATCTTTATTGAAAAATTAGATCTTCCATTGGAAGCGTAGAGATCTGGGAAGACAGACAATCAAGTCCTCCTGTAGATGACTAATCTGTTTCATTTATTGTGTCTCCTCCTCCCCAGGCAGAGGCTGCACAGATGACGACCGTCTCTTCCGTGGGCCAGACCTGTCGCAGAGCGAATCGCTCCTGACAGAACAAGTTGCTTAATGCAGAATCCCCTCTCTTAAGGGATGTTTTGGAGAGCCAAAAGGACTTGAGTGTTATTAGCAAGTAAAGGGCTAGTACCTGCTGGGAGTTGTCTTTATTTATTTAAAAGAGCATCTTATAAAGTGAGGCTGTTACAGCAGCTTGTTCATGCAGGTGGCACAAGGAAGAGACTGCCGACCCCAGCTTTGGTGAGGGTTCTGTAACCCCCACAAAGCTGCTGTGTATAGAAACATGGCATTTAAAATAAGGCAAACAACATTTTCTGTACATTGCTGAGGCACAGGAAAAAAATACACTCACTAAATACAGCCAGCTGGTATCCATGCTGTACGTTAAATAACAGCAGCTCCAGAGAGATTTCTCCTGTCCACCTGTTAACCAAAAGTTAGTCCTGGAGGTGCTGCTCTGCTCACCCACAGCCCATGCAACAGATGATGGTGTGAGCACCTGGAGTGGAACAGTGTGCCCAGCTGGGACCTGTCCTGAGTGAGCATTGGCTCCCATTCCCAGCACAGAGCTCAGGAGTGTCCTGCCCTGATCACAGCAGCTCTCACCTTCCACACTACCCTGTGCTGAAGAGCCTGGCCAGGAAGGTTGAGGCTTTATATTGTGCAAAAAGAAAAAATAACTTTTGGGGAACTTGGTCCTTCCTTTCCAGGTTGCTGACATAAATTGAGTTCAGCCTCTATTTGATATTTATGTGAGAAGAAGAGAAGAGGCTGTGAGAAGAGGCTGAATCCACCTCAAATGTAGCATTCACCTCCCAAAACCACAGTGGGCCTTTGATGGAAGCCTCTGGAGACAGAGGCAAGAGTAGTGGTGTCTGAGAAGATCCTATCCTAATTCAATTTTTACTTTTTCAGGACAAGGAGGAAAAGCTCTTCCCAGGGGGAACTACCAGAGGTATGCTGGCAATTCTTGTTTCCAATGAACCACCAAAGGGTAGAAAACACAAATCAATCTTTGCCCATTTGCCTTCCTCCCTTTCTCCCAACAAATCAGAAGATTGGCTTCAAACTTGGAAGATGAAAACCTAATTAAATAAATGCAATGGGCATTCCTTCTATTTGCTCACCGACGTTGCAGTGGGGTCACTCCTACTGCCAAGTCTCCTTAGTGGCTGCATGGGTTAATTTATCTTTTGTAGCAAACCGAAATTCCCTGTCTCACTGCAGATTTCCAGGAGCTGTGCCTTTAAGGATGCATTTTGCAGAAAAAATGTAAGATTTGGTGACACTCCAGTAGTCCCTCTTCAGCCTCCTCCCACACCAAATAAAATTCTGTGACTCGGCTGTCACCCTGCCGCTCTGCTCCCCGCTCTGCTGTGAGTGACAGGCATGCTGTGCTCTCACCATCCTGGGGAACAGCCAAAGTATTCATGGATCTTATTGCTAGACAGGCTGTGATAAGGCTGTTTTCATGGCTACACACCCCACAGACAGGCATAAAGAGAAACAAGAAGGCGGCAGCGGAGAGTAAAGTCCTCTCAACACCTTTAGGAGATGCCGTGTGCAGGAGGGCGAGAGAGGCTTTTTCATGGGCAGGAGCTGTGCTATGAATGTATGTCGAGGTGGGGAGGGGAAGGAATAAACCAGTTTCCTGGAAGTGAAGAAAAATTGGCTGTCTTTGCGAGTCTGAGGCCAGCTGGGAAGACAGAGGCGTGATTCAACTTTTTGTTTAAAGAAAACCCACTCCAAGTGGCAGAAATATCCCAAAAAACCACAACCAGCCCGAGTCCCAAACCTCTAAGTCCTGTAGCAGGAGAAGGAAAAACACAACTTTCTCTAAACACAGGCAAGTCAATATGAATAAAAAGTGTCCTTCATGCATCATAAATTATTACTTCAGGAAAAAACCAGACAGTTTTTCTTTGAACAGTAATATACAAATATTCCCACTGGCAGAACACAAAAAAGGAGGAAGACTGCAAGTAGATCACTGCACCCTTGGATTTTCTTACCACTATCTGCTCATTTATCCTCTTTTTCACAACATAGACTTTCTGATTGTATTATGTTCATAGCAAATATGAAACAACATCCCTAGGCTTTTTTCAAAGTGTTCTTTTCTTGTTTTTACAATAAATTCTGTGAAAGAAAGAACTCACCTTTTATCTTCCCTATTTACATGTGTACTGTAGACAAAGACAATAGCTAGAAGAAATCAGCTAGTAGCAAGAAATGCCATAGTGTTTAGTAGAAGGTGAGGGAAATAGGTCCCTGTAAGCTTGGACAAAGCAGGAGAACATCCATCCATGCAGGCTCTGATTTTGGTGCAGACAATTTGCTAGAGAAGGCTTGGCCAGCATTAAAACAAATTCAGTGGCATTTGCAAGGAAGTCTGCTAGCTCTTTTTTATTTCTGCTGCACTGTTGTCCCAAAATATAATGAGAAGAGACATGCTACTGGAAATGCTAGTTCAAATAAAAAAAAATCTCAATCATTGACACCAAGGTTGTACAGATGCTCATTTTAATGCTCCTGCCGTATTTAAAATTGCATGAAAAATCCAAGTTAATCAGCTGAAGTCCCACTCACTTTCTGCAGGAGTCAAGTTAACACCTTTGCCTTGGCCAAGCAAGAAGGACTCTGCTTTAGCTGCTTGTGACAGCAATTGTACACACCGATCTATTTGCATACACATCTTTTTAACTGGCTCTGTTTAAAACATTGCCTTGAAATAACCTTGAACTTACACCATACGTGCAGTGTGCATGCCCAGATATAAATGCATGTGTGAGTTCAGTGTTATCATTATAAACATATTTCAGTAGAGTAGTGCTTCAGTTAAGCATCAAAACTCCATAGCTTATAATTTTATTTCACTTCTTGGGGCAATTTCTGAGAAATACTTCAGTATTTTTAACAGTACATATACTAGAGACCATATACACCACTGCTGGCCTTTTGCTTCCATAAATCTTTCAAAACCAATATTTATACTCCCATGAAGGAGTGCTGGCTGCTTATTTTCCATCTCCGTAAAAGTGGCCAGATCAATAGCTCTGTGTATGTTCCTTGGAAACATGTCACAGCAGCCTCTAAAACCTCTTTTTCCTTTGTCTGAAATCGATTTCTGTAATATGCAAATATTAAGAAAAAGGAAGCTTTAAGTTTCCTCTTAGGATCCTTTGTGAATCCTTCGGTATCCAGACACCACTACGACGGAAAATTAAAACCCTGCCAGCAGTTTACCGTCTCCCCTGAGCGCCAGCCGTGCTGTGATCCTAACACTTTGCTCCAAGCTATGAAATTCTGAAATTTGCATATTCTTCACTTTGGGATTGTTTCGGCAAAAAGGTAGAACACCGCGGAGCTGCCTGCCCGCAAAAACAGCCCTCTCCTCCAACAACCTTCCTCCTCTGAAGATGACAAAAGAGAAGCAGGATTTCCTCTGCTTCTCTATGCCACTGGAAAGATAACACCACTCATTCTCTTGCTTTAGATGTTGCTGCACAATTTTTTAGTTAATATGCAGGATCAGGAAAATTAAACTTGTGCTATGGACTCTTACTTTAAGAAGGAGGAAAGAGATGTGCTATTCACTGGAGCTTTTTTGTGAGAGACTTGATCCCCCCCTCTTTTTTTTCCAGCACAGCTTGAGCCCTGAAGCTTTTATTAAGAAATAAAAAAGGGGGAAAAAAAAAACCCAAACCAAGCAGTGTACAAAAGTGGGGGGAGTAGAGAAGGTTTAACAAGCTCCAAGTCATAGATTATAAGCCTCTGCTAAAAATTTATGGCTGTTTGGATCTTTGCCACACTGAACAGATTGGCAAGCTGATCAGAATCGCAGCAGGCTGCCTAATGAGTCCCACACAATTTTTCACCCCATATTTTTCCAATAAAAAAGCAGTTAAATACCAACCGCAGCCACAGCAGAGCCTGCCATCTGGCTGCTTTTTTCTCCAGCCATCATTAAAATGGTTCTTGGCAGTTTACACCTCGCTTTTTTTCTGTACAGATGTGGAACGAATTTTCTGACAACCCTTGGATGAAACAGGGGGCTTTATTGAGCTTTACAGATTAACTGCCTAACTTCTGGTCCTAATTTTAAGTGTCTTAGCACACCGGAGGCATCATTTTAAGTGAGCTAATTGTACATATCTGAGCCCACCAGCAACATTTGGTTAAGTTAAAGTGAGATTGAAAATCAACGTTTTGAGGAGCTGTGTAACCCACGCCACCATGGTCACCAACATCCAGCCCGTGCTGTGACTTCATAGGGATTAAAAATAATAACTACAGGCACAGTGTTTGAAAGCGTCTGCAAAGGAAACCAAAGACTTATGGTTGAAACCCATTCACTGCAGCCAAATGATTACGAGCAGCTTTATTTCTTGTTCCTTGCTTTGCAGCAGTTTGGTCAGCCAGGGAGCGAGAAGCCCCACATTTGTGGTGACTCCACTGACCTGGCACAGCACAATGAAGTTGCAGCCCTGGGTGTCTGGTTAGATTTTGAGCCACTTGCAAGCAGCTCCCCTTGTCTCTCTGTCATTGGAAGACGAGAGTGAGGCAGAAAGAAAAGAAAGCTGATTTTGGGGCACAGTGTTTACACACTGAATATCTATTTTTTACAGTCCGTGTTTGAAAACAGAAACGCAAAGCAAAAGTCTTTTAGAAACCTAGAAAAATCAAAATATAAGCAAGAAGCAGTTTAAAAACTGTTTGTGGGCTGAACAGAAGCAGGACAGGCTGGAGATGGATACGAGTGGCTGAATGTCTATGGACAGTTTTGATTAATGCAGTCTGCAAGGCCGGGCAGTTTGGGGGATGGGAGCAGCAGGGCAGCCAGCTGAAGTGCAGCTAAGATGCTTTGAAAACACTGTTTCAGTGTTTCCCTAATGACTTGTCAAGACCACAAAAGAAGCAGTGGAAGTGCAAGGCCTGGAGCCCAGGTCCTCTGAGGGCAGAGCTGGAGGGCTGTCAGACCCCTCTTTCTCCCGAAAGGATGACAAACAGCAGCAGAACATCAAGGAGGCTTTTTATCGTTTCACTCTCCTTCGCATCCCTAACACAGATTATTACTTATGCCAATCATCTTATAATGACCAGTGGATTTTAAAAATGAATAATTTATAGGAATGTTGATAACATTTATTTGTTTTCAGCAAGGACTTCGTGGAGTCATAGAAATGCAGTACAGAAAGGGACCTTAAAAGGTCATTCTAGACCCCCTGCTTTGAAAGAGATTATGTGCATAATAATGTAAATGACCCTATAACTGTACTCCAGAATCAACATTTTCATTAAGAACTATATTGCCCTTGTAATCCTACTGGCTGGGTAGATAACCTTCGAGCACAAGCTGACGCAACCACAGCTATCCAGGCTGGAAACAGGCAGGAACAGTGATCCTGAGGCAGCATGAGTGGGCATTTATTCAGGAACCTACCAAGCACAGACTGGAGATGAATACAACTGGCTGACTGTGTAATGATAGCTTTAATTAATTTACACTTCTGTGCCTGTCCAAAAAGGATGGCAGTTTTGGGGGACAGGAGCAGCAGAGCAGTCAGATGCAGCTGTGAGTTGCTGTGTTGAAGATAAAGGGTTCCACATTCGTGCTCTGCTGTTGAAGTCATCCTTGGCCCCCAAACTGTGATGTGCCCTATCCCCATTACTGGAAATGGCTGTGCAAATTGCTGATGAAAAAGAGGAAAAAAATTACCTCCATCTCTTTAGTGGGTGCTGAAAGCTCCAATTTATCTCCTACCGATCGACCTAAAACACCAGTTCACCCTAAAAGCGCTGATGTACTTTCAATGCACAACCCTGCAGCCCGCTGCAAACCTCATGGCAGTAATAAAAAGAATTGACTTGATCATCAGTAGTCAGGTCAGACAGTTCTGGGGTTCCAAACTCTATAATTTGGGCCCGGTGTGCAGGCTACGGTAAAGGACCTGGTTTTACAGCAAAGTAAATTAAAGACTAACCAAATCTGTCAGAGTAACTTTTTTTTTTTTTTTTTACTGTTACCCTTCTGGTAAATTTTGCTTCTAAGAACTATTACTGTATGAAGAGTTATTCACATACACACTGCCTTGACATTTGCACTTTTTTATATAAACATTTTTACAATATTCCATTACCACAGAAGGCACCAGCTAATAGCCAAATCCCTAAAGCTGCTAACAATCAAGTCTGGCTCAAAGTCGTCTTTGAATAACTTCCATTTCTTCAATGCTTTTGCACAGCAGGATTGCTAATAAACAATTGGGCAGTAAAACTACAAGTCAGCCAGTACTGCCTCTGTCTTCTCCAGTTCAGGGAATTGCTCTAATACAATGTGGAAATATATCCTGTGACCAAGCAGCCTCTGGGAATTCTTACATTTCAGGTTGGATTGTCTTCATTTGGGTTATTTTGGGATATCCACAAAAATGAGTCCCAATTCCCTTTCCCTTGCTCTCTACCCCCCACAGTCATACACTCCACCAAGCAAAACATTCTAGCTACTTAAAATGTGGTCAGGGAATAAACTATTTCAAAGAAAAAAAAAACCCAGTCTCATCTTAAATGGTTTCCATCCAATCAAACAATTTAGCCCAGAGGCTAAAATGATTTAGCCCTTACACAAGTCTCACACAATAGCGTTTGCATAACTTACTCGAGCATTCTGTGCCCTATGGAGAGTTCCCAGCCCCCTGAGAAGACACAAAGGTAACTGTGCATTTGATCCAAGGCTAGTCTTCATTCTATTTAGGACTCACCTAAACTGAAGGTCTGGTAGGTTACCTACATACAGCACAATGCCTTCCACAGGTCCATCAACCACCACATCCTCTGAGGTGCAGCCCCAGTTGCATTTTCCGACAATGGGGCCAATGAAAAGCAGGAGCAAGAGCTTCCAGACAAAGCAGGGGGCAAGGCACTAAACAGCAGGTGTATCTTCATGCAGAAACCCTGACTACAGCAGCACTGGTCAACCACAGCACTATGAACATTCCAAAATTCACATTTTAGGCTTTCACGCTTGTTTCAGCCTTGCAGTGTGCTTTATTTCTTTTGCTTATTATTGCTAAATCAGTGTAACCAACATGCAGCCTTTACAGATAATGTTCTTCTGGTGAGTCTCAAAACTAGATTGAAGGTTATTAGTGATCCTTTCCTCCTCACAATTTTTAAGGGTTTATGCATTAGATTTGAGATTTCAGCTGTGGGCAGAAATATGGTGCAAACTGATCCTAGAACTTTTCCTCTCCATCTTATTAAAAATAAATTTGCTTTATTGCAATGGCAAAAGAAAATTCACAGTGAAAAAGGTGAGAAATAGATTAGGGGTGTTTTCAAGTCATTACTTTTCACTCAAAAAATAATAAATTGAAAACACATTTTATTCCTAAGAAACAAGGCTTTGCTCTTGTCATTAAAAAATCTCAGCACTTCAAATCCATGGGACATGTGCAAAACCAGGAAAGTAAATAAGCACAGAGGCTCTGGAGTTCTAAACAGAAGAGCTGGGCTCAGAATCTTACAGCCAGCCATTTGGATCTCTTGGGGTTATATAGTTCGAATTCCGCATTTATAGGCATCAACAGGAGTTTTGCCAATGACTTAACTGACTTTTATGCTATAAAGCTAGAATGATCCATTTTGATTAACTGCTCTGACCTCCTGCATAACACAGGCTTACAGCACAGGGCCAAGATTTCATCCCAAATCTGGACAGAAGAGAGATGCACAACATATGAGTCAGCAGGACAAGCACAACAATTTTAATTTTAAAATGCCAGATCGTGCTGGCAGGGGAAAACAGGGTGGATGATGGACAGTTCTGGATACTGCGAAGTTTCTTGAAATATTGGGAGATACTTGGCTATGTCAAGCAAGCTGACTGAGCTAGCTTTCATCTCTTGTTTTTAATTATCTTTACTCTTTCAGAATTTCCTTGCTGTGCTAAAAGTTGTCCTGGTGCAAGCCTCCTCCCCAGATCTAATCTCTTTGCTTGAGGCAACTGGGGCAGGGTTATTTTGACACGCAAGCGAAGAGGACATATGTTGCATGCAAATGAGAGGGCCATAGCTCAGAGCAGACAGATTTTTTTTTTTTTTCCCTGCCCCAGGCACTTCTGTTGTTGCTTAACAGGATTTCCTGGGGATCTAGATCAACACTTTCACAACAGGGTCTCTGAAGTCTGGCTCCCCCACCCAGCCATCCAAGGGCAGCCTGGGGAGCAGAGTCAGCCCAGCCACGGTCGGTCGCTGCCTTTGGAGGGGGAAGCACAGGGTGCTGCTGGTGGCTGCAAAGGCTCAGCCCACCAAGCACTGAGCTCACCTTGAGCCAGGCTGACTTGAGAGACTTGCCTGGGGAAAAGCTGGCTCGGGGCCACCAGCCTGGCCTGCCTCAATCGTGATTTGTTGTACTCAGGTATTAACATTGGAAAATTGGCTACTGTGCACTGGCAGTAACTTCTCAATGTTATTTAATACATGTTATTGTATTCACATTGTAAAGGGCCCACACCCTGTTCTGATTCAAGACCTAGATACAGAGTCATTATGGCGCTATAAACACCACTTTTAAAAGCCTGACTATGTATTGACACAGTTTTTAGTATGTGCAGAACAGACTCTCAAAATCACTCTCAAACATTGTGATGACATTTTACACTGGGCTCAAGTGTCCCCAGGATGGCATTAAATTAAATAGGACCATGAAATCTATGAAACAGCAAGATCTGTGCAAAATAATCCAGCTTCAGAGATAAGAAATCAAGGCAACTTGGAGAGGAGGCCAGGTTCTGAGCTTGATCCATCATCTTTGCTTGCCAAGATTGTAACAGACATCCAAGAGTGAATGTCACCAGGGGAAACATTTGAGAGCTTGCCTTTTGCCACTAAGAAAGGTGCTTAAATTTCAAAATGCCAAAATGGTAGGCTGCCCATGCCCAGACAAAAGTACTGAATACATGAATATATATATAAAAAAAAAAGAAAAAAAAAGAAGGTAGTCTCAAAACACTTGGCACAAATCACACCATTCATTGCAAGGAACCACTTCTGGCCAAGCTATCCCCATGGGCTTCGAGGGCTGTCAGCAAACGGCACAACCAGAATGAACTTGCAGGTCCCTCCCTTTGGCGGGTCTGCTCCAGCCGGGACGGGACTGCTGGCTGTCGGGATGAGGGCTGGCTTTTTCAGGATTAACTAATTATATCAAAATACTTGTCCACTACCCTCAGTATAGGCAGATTTGGAACAGAAGCAGAGGAAGAAAGTCTTACAGATGGTACTGCCGCTCGGCAGCTTACAACAAGGCTTGAGTGCCCTCCTGACCTTTGCTGGCTTTCCCCAGAGAGCAGCCCCACAGGCACAGGCAAGAGCGAGTCAGATGGGGTCAACAGATGGCTGAGAATATGGTGCACATTAACACACATTCTTCATGAGCCTGTCTCTGGCCCAGGAATAAGCAGGAGAGGGATTTGGCCCCAGAGCATTCAGCAAAGCCACGGTCAATACTGCACTGAAACCTCTGCTGGCATCCACGAGTTAGACAAGTGCTTGCTGCCAGAGTTAAATATTTCATTCTTAATGCACTATGGCATTGCTTTTGTGGTTTTGAGAAAGGCATGTTAAATTCTCCTAAAATGTGCTTGGAAAACCCCTGATGCATGATTTGTGTACAAACGGATGCTGCAGCGTTGTGCGTGTCAAACTGTGCATATGGGTAACTTGATAATCATATAATTTGCCTTGACGCTGCTCTAAAAAGACATGATTGTCCCTCTAATTTTGATTCCTTGTAAATAATCAATCAATTAGCTAATCTGCTCAAATGCTCCCCCCACCCCTTTATGTTTTCAATTAAAAGTGTGAAAGGCAAGTGCAGACAGATTTACATGACGTTCCAGAGGCAAGAGGCGGTGATGGGTATTTTTTCACTGATCTTATCAGGTGCCCTTTAAGTACACTTGGGGTTTCTTGTGATCTTGGCTGCTAAGCAATTCTGAGAGTTCATTCTTTTCCTGATGGAAGACTTGTCTTTATGAGGTTGTCTTTTGAGAAACTCCGTATATAGAATATCCAGCAAACTAGTTAGGAAAAGGTATTTTCCTTTCAAAAGCCTACCTGCGTGTTTTCCTGAAACTCTTAGAATGTGCAAACTGATCCTTCTGAGACTATTCTGACTTGGCAGGATTTATGCAGCTTTTGTAGAGATAGCAAAAGGCATCTGTCTTCCACAGGGCTAAGTCCTGGCCAAATTTCACATCCTTCCTTCAAAGTAAGTAAGTGTGCAAGTTCCCTAGCAAACTCTTTGCAAGCACTTATAACATGACCAAACCAATTTATTTCTCCCTACCTTATTTTTCTTTAGGCAGCCAAATCTTTCTATTTGAACTTTCAAAGCAAAGGAAATCAGCTGCGGGCAGACACACGACATGGAAAATTTCAGCTCCAACAGTTAAAGTTTGGCGAAGGTACAGGCAATTGTCAACAGCCGTGCAAGGGAAGTGCCAGACAATCCTCACATCGGGCTGGGCTTCCAGCTCCACCTGCAGCCTGGCGAGGAAGGCATGGACATTGTGTCAGCTCCATGCCCTCTCCCAGGCAGCTCTTTTAAAAATGAGTCAGGAGCAGTGATTTGTGGTGTGTATTGTGAGTGGATCTCTAATAACGTGGAGGCTGAAGTGTAGAAGGCACAGCCTTACAAGTGGGGGGCTTTATAGCAGGGGAAGATGGATCAATCACGGCTACTCCGTAACACTTGAAAGACTCACCCATTATTCATACAGATTTGGAGTCTACTTGAGACATTTCAGGTGACACTTGCTGCAATACAATGTTTACATATAATGTTAAATTATATCTTCAATCAAGATGAAATGTTAATTCCTCAAACTGCGAAATAACAAGTCAGGATCTTGCCAAGATAAAAAAGTCAAACTAAGAAAATGAATTAGTACAACACAAAACTGAGCAGCAACTGGAAAGGCACAACACTCTTCCCCAAGCCAAAGGCTTACTCATGTATATTGTATGAAATATTCTTTCAGGAATTAGCCAATTTTTTTAAATTGAAAACAATCAAGCTTAATAAATTTTATTCTTTTATTAGAGGCAAGGATATACTTTTTAGCATAAAACATTAGTGATCGCACTTCTCTCTGGTTTTCAGATGAGAGGTGGCATTGCCCCGTGGACTAAAAATGGCAAAGCAGGTATGGCATTCGTTCACATCCCTGTGGGGTTATTAATTCCTGGGAGCACTGAGGCAATGCCACACTCACTTATTTCTGCTACATAACTACCCTAATATCCTTTCTGTGACACAAACATTGCACTGGAGCTAGAGGTGCCACTACTACCCTCAAAGCAACAGTCAGATATCTCAGTTATTTCAAGAGAAAACCTAGTTGCAAGGGGGGGTTCTGTACGAATTTTAATGCACCAAGATCTCACCTTTGGTATCATTTTCCCCTAATAAAACAGGGATGATCACACTTGCATATCTGTTAGAGTGGGACAAGGACAAGTTAATGTGCGTTCCGCATTCTGAATGTGTAGCATAATAAGTGCATGAATTATTTATGTGTATAAATTTAAACTCTTTGATTGAAATGTAAGACTGGTTGATTAGAAATAAACTTCCTTCATCTTTGATACCTAGATGCTCTGCCACGGAAACTTTAAACACTGTGGGCTCCCTGGTTGCATGTTCCCATCTCCTCTTCAGTGCCAGCACTGGAATTCATGAAATAACACAGAAATCCAGAACTGTCTCAGATGAAGAGAAGCCAAACCAAAGTACCCCAAACCTGAACTTTTCAGCTAGCTGACTTTCCTGGAGCAGCTCACTGCACAAACACAGAATAGTGGCAGTGCCAGAGGGAACACAAGGCTGCCACTCAGGGACCATCACCTGCCATCAAACCTCACACCAGGTTAAACACCAGTCACTAGCACATCCACATTTCCTCCAAGAAATGTTTGTATTTTTCCTGAAAACACGTCTCTGTATCTCTAGTTATCTCTCTCAGTAGTACAGTAGCTTAACAGAGGCCCATGAGTGATCTCCTGCACTTAATGTTTAAACCACCTCATTTAATAATCTGAAGAAAGGAGAAAGTCCCAGACAATTAAGTGACACAGTGATTTGTTATCAGGGGGTCTCAAAGGTAGAGCTGCAAGAATAAGAAATATGTAGTGAGAAAACGAAGTCACACAACCAACAATACTCTGTGTAGATAAGGCCTCTCAATTAAATGTGTTCTCTTGCTGATGTGGATTTAAGTAGAAGCTTTCACTGCTCTTTCCTCCAGACACCAGGCAGGTATCAACTAAAATGTAGCTTCCTGTAAGAAAGACATAACACCTAATCTGAAAAAGTGACCTCTCATTACCCCTTGGGCAGTAAGTTTTCCTGCAACTGCAGATCCTGTTGATACAATTTATTTTATAAAAGCAGTACCTGAGTACTGGTCCCATCCTGCCAGAGCAGCATGCTCAGTGAGGGATTATAAGCAATTTTGTAATTTTGCCTGTTTTAGTTGCAGAAGCTGAACGGAGAGTTTATATATAATATGAAAAGGAGTAAGAGAACATCAATTATTAATGCAGCCTCATGAAGCAATTAATTTGCTGGGTGATTAACTCACCATTCAAACAGGAATTCTAAAATCCCACGGCAGAAAAATGCTGGTCTGAGTATGGCTGAAGGCATTTCTGTGTGAGGCAGTGTCTCCAAAGCCCAAGGCCAAGAGCTGCAGGAGTTTGTGGTAAGCCTGGTGCTATGAACCACATGAATTGTACAACGTTTATTCCAGGAGATCTGCATGACCACCTCAGTGCAGACCACCATCCATCACTCCTCTGCTTTGCTTACAACTTTCCTCATTAATCTCAATGCATATTTAATTCCAGTTCACTCAGTCATGCTTTACACTAACCAGAAATGCCATACTGCGTTCATCTTTTGTTTCCAAAATACATTTGGCTCACTGTTTTTAAGCAACACAAGTGGCATTTGTGCACCAGCATGCCAGACTGGACTTCTGATACGTGTTAAAGTCTTTTAGAACAGCTCTGCAGCACAGCCAACATCACCCAGAGCTGCTGGTGCCATTGCGACAGCAGAATTAATAATTAAAAAAAAATATTTTTCAAAAACATTATGGTCTTCACACTTTCCTTGACACAAGGTAAGACATGCTGTCTTCCTTCTACCTAAGGCAGCTTTCCCTCCCAGCCATTATCAATAATCACCGTTCCAGCAGACTGATGCATATGCTGGCTGGCTTTGCCACATTAAGTCCCTCTCTGCTGGAAGAGGCATTAATTATAAGCAGGCAAGAAGAAACTTCTGTAGCATTGATGGCTGCTCTGCTGGGTGCTTTTCCTTGTACTAAGCTTGTTTTCATTAACTTTCCAAATAAATGATAAAAGGCACAGGCATGGGCAACAGAAAGACAAACCCACAATCAATGGAGTAGCTGGCTGGCTTCCTGTGTGTGTGTGAGGAAGCTTTGTTTAGATCTGTGCAAGCGCACACACACACAGCCTTTCCCGCCGAGCAGTTTAACTAATCCAACCAGGAGTATAAAATATTAGCTCACTAGGAACTCCAGCACTTGGCTACGTTCTTGGTGTGGTGGTTCCAAGCTAAAACCAAACTTGCTCGGGGTAGGACGCTTCGTGTTCTGTCTCTAGGCTCGGTAAAAATCAGTCAACAAAAAAGTGAATCAATGCATTCTGTTCTTACTGAAATGCAACTCTCAGGATTTTAAAATAAAATACTGATGACTCTTATATTGATTATGTTGATTAAAATTGTGATTATTAATTGTGTTGATTAATTACCACATTTTATACACATTTAATTATCACATTTTTTATACATTTTAGAGTTCGGAGCACTGGCCAGAAAAGAGACTCCCTCCAAGTGCTGCCCAAAGAGCAAGAAGAATATCTGACAAAAATTGTTCTTTAAAAGTTCCACGTTTACAAGTTTTAAAGGAATGCTGTGCTTGAGCAGGAGTCACAGCTTTCACTGGCAACTGCAAACTAATCTTCCAGACCTCACAGACAGGTTAAAGAAAACCTGCTGCACCTGTCAGCAGAAACATTCAAAAGAAAATGAAAAAACATACCCCCGATCCAGTGTTTTGTTCTAAATAATGATTTTTAAGAAAAATCACATTATTTTCTGGAGCCTGACTCACGAGTTTTAAACATTTGAGGTTTGCCAAACTGCTGGTATAAATCTGGAACCGCTCCTCTGACGCCACTGAAACTGCACCAATGTAAAAATGGCATCAGGGAGAACAGAAACAGGCTGAGAGAATTGGACAGCTGTGACCACTAACACAGGCTGCACATTAGGAAAGATCAAAGACTAATTTTTACAAAACATTTTGGCTTGTTTTTTATTTTACTGAATTAGGGTAAAACATGGCTCACATTTGCTCTCAGTAGCTTGACCGGCTAAAAATTCTTCCCTGACTTTTGGACACGGCATAATACCAACGGGTATTTAGCCAGCCATTTTTCTGAGAGGTATTTTTATCTCCTGTTAAGAGGCTTCAATCACTCGAAATACAAGATTATCTTTCCTCCCAACTGCATGACTGTGGTGAGGATGCCATAGCAGATAAACACAACCTTCTGGTCCAAAGTCCCATCCCGCTCCTGGACTTCATTACTCAGAAACATCCCCATCCTCTTGGCAAGGGGAACAGAGACCAACAATAATGCCTCTAAAGGTTAAACACACGAACCTTTCATCATGTTGAAAAAGGGGAGGAAAAAAGAGCACAGGCATTGGAGAGCACTACAAATCAGGGCAACTGACTGCTCAGCAGAAACAGAGGGCAAAGGGTGGGTGCACCATTATCCAGCAGGGAGTGTGCTCTCCAGAACCACTGTTCACACCCGTCTGCAGAGAAAACAATCATCATCCTCAAAAGCCCCTCAGAGCTGGCAAATTCAGGCACAGACTCTGTATCAGGAAATGCAGGATGTTGGCAGCAGGCGTGTTACTGATAGGAATGATAAACCAGCAGGGTTATATGAACATGGCTATCTCCAAGGCCAGAATAAAAAGAAAGCTAAAATCTCCAAGGCCCTTTTGATGGAATAATCATAAAAGCTACAGACTGCATTTCCCATTTTTTTTTGTATCATGATTAAATCTGTTTCTAGCATTACACCTTTAAGAAAGATCAAAGGGAGGCAGTGAGGGAAGGAGGTGCACAATACTTCCACTAATTGAAGCAAGCTGAAGCCTCCAGCACCTTCTGGGTTTTCCAAAGTCTCCCCCTCTCTCTCAGCATTTACTCTGCCCTCCCCTGCGGCCTCCCTGCCCCAGCCTCTGCAAAAGCATCCAGATGACTGACACAACAGAGGTGCCTTTTATGGCTGCCTGGGTACAGGAGCAGGAATAAAACCATCCCAAATCTCAGTATAATCACTGGCAGAAACTCACTGTGATTCTTCCATTGTTTCACTTTCATGACTCCTCCTTTTTGTCTTGAAGAAAGGGCATCCAGGTTTAGAAACTCTTAACAATTTTTGTATATTAATGCCAGTAACACTGAAACACTGCATGCAACTCAGCCCAGTAACAAAACCTCTCAAAGCAAAGCTGTACTGGGAATAAACTAGTTTCTCAGCATAACTGTATGTGCAGCAGGAGATTTTGCCAATCTCCTCCTACCCCAGACCAACCTAATTAAGCTGCTAGAACTTGTAGTGTAGAGATAACCATGGCATCCCAAGTGGGGCTTTGTAATAACCTGACTGACTCAAGCGCGATAACGCTGAGAGCATCATGGGTTCTGCATTCAGCCAAACAAATGCTCTTGGATACCCCTATCCTTGCCATTTACCTTCTCCAGTGTCTCTGCTTCCTTCTCTCATCCATCTGTGCCTTGATTATAAGCTCTTGGGGAATTCCTGGGAGGTGCTGTCTTCACAGGAGAGGCTGAGAGCCAGGGTCTGCACCCACCTCTACAATTTCATCCACTTATCCCACGGCCCTTGCGCATGAGCAAGGAAGAGAGCTGCTTGTAAATGCCTCCAAGGGTCAAGTGCAACTGAGCCTTTGATGCTTAATAAAGTTTTGAAATCAAAACCACCATGTAAATGTTGTTCTTATTATCAGGTAGGTGTGCTCTGGTTTTCTTCCAAGGGAGCTCAGCTGCTGAAAGTGGCTGGTGCTACAAGAAGGTCTTGGATGTTCGACATTCAACTTTGCAGGGAGTAGACTGACATAAGAGCTTGGCACACAGCAATGAAAGAGGATGCAATCTGATTTGGCAAATTAGCCCCTGGGATGATGCAGTTGCCATATGTACCTAGGTGCCAAATTTCAAATGGAGCAGAGTGACCTGACCCTGACCTTTAGCTCTGAGCGCTAAATTCCCTCTCCAGGGAGCCTCTCTAGCCTGAAGCGTGTTTCAAAGCTGTGAAAGAAAAAATGTATTCACCTGGGGGATATTTACAGCAGAACATTTGTTTTCACTTATGCTGAAATCTAAGGAGAGTTTTGGTAGAGTCCCTGCATGTCATTCATTCCATCAACAGGTTTTGCAGCTCTTCTTATGCAGGTGTCTGAGGCCTGTGCAAATCTCCCTGGCTGACCACAAGTATCTGATGAAATCTCTGTTCTAGACAATAATTTGCCCAATTTGGGGTTTTTCAAACAGAAGCAAACATCGTCTTTTTTCTCCCTGTTTACCAAACACACTGCAGGACAAGATAAGGAGGCCACCAGCTACAAAAATTCGCCACTCTTAATAAATACACTCAAAAAGTTTACAAGAAGTATTGTAAATAACTTAACCCACACTTTCGAGTAACTAAGTGTTTTGTTTAGTTTGGGGTTTTTTAATGACGGCACTGCAAACTAGTAGTTAACTCGCTAATTAAAAACAATTGCCTAATGGGTCATCAGGCAGCAAGTAAGACAGGTTAGAAGGAGGAATGAATGTTAACTACAGGTAATGCTCAGAACTTTCTGAGCATCAGACTAGTGTTATGATACCCAAAATACAGGTATGGTAAAGAAAGGCAAAGGAAGGCAAGCAAAGATTCAAAGACAAGGCAGATTAGTTAAAATAGTTAAACAACTCAAAACAACTTTAGATCTCTACAGATCAGTTCAGTAAAGAAATATCATAAAAGGAAGACATCCTCCTTGTGGATATGCTTTCATTTGGTTTTTGAATTTATAATCTTAGTTGACTTGCATTAATTTTTCTGAGCAACCTGGTATGAACACAAAGCCAGAGATTATCTCAAACATGCCTGCTCTTCTGGAGAGCAGTGTCAGTTCTAGAAACAACTGCCTTGCTCTTTTGCCAATCCACTCAAATGCTGATGGTTTGAAAACTTATCCAAACACTCTTTCAGACTCAGGCTGGCATGAAAGAGATTGTAGAAATATTCAGAGAGAAGCTGAGAAGAGCTGCATGCAGCACTATGGGCCATGCAGTAGATTTGGGAAAGGCAGCAGTATAGATGAACCAGGTTTCTATCTAGTCAGTTAGCAGAAATACATCTTTATTTCAAGGGATTGAGTCACTTTTGAAATGCACCATTTGTTTAAATTACTGGAAATAAAGGTTTACAATCAAGGACGAGCTTGGCAAACCTTGTTAAGAAAAGAACAATGGTTTGTACCATCTGCAGAACCTGATCTCTGGAAGGCTGATACATCCCTAAAAGCAGCAGCAAAAGGCGAGAGAAGACTTTGCTAAACTTGTGTTCCTATCCAAGTTTCACATAGAGAACATCTGTTTGCACCCAACAACATACACAGGCATTTGATAAACACTTTCTTGCTTCTCACTTTAGGATGGCTCTTTGGCTCACACAAAATGTAACAGTGCTTTTTATATAGTCTCACTTATTTCAAGTGCCATAAAACCAGGCATGAAAAAAGCAAATGTTTAAGGATGCAAAGTAAAGCATTTTAAAAAATATGGGGGGAAAAATACTTTAGGTTGTCCGTGCAATCTTAGTTTAGCTCCCCTTCGCACACATGCTTTAGTTGTGTTTTGTTTTCAAAATCTGGCTCCCACATTTCCTCAGCAATCCCTTCACAGGCTCTGGTTCCCCAACACCACATCAGGCCCACACCTCCACCCTGCAGCACCTGTCATCCTCTTCCACACTGCTGGATGCCAGCAGGAAAAGCTGTAAGTGTAAACGGATGTGCTTTTGCCATCTACCATATTCTCTGCTCCAGAACTTTGCTGGCAGCAAGGAGAACTAAGTGGAAAATCTCACTCTGCTGAAGTGTTTCAGCTGAAATTCACTCAAATAATTCAGTCTGAAGAAGACTCTCAATAAGAAAATTCACAATGACAAAGTCTAGGCAGATTGTAAGCATTTAAAAGCAGGGCTTCATGGTATAAATTGTAGGATAACCTTGACATATGGCTTTCTTTCCCATCCTGTTTACAGGAGGGTGGAAAATACCTCTGTGTTCTATGACTTTGAGAAGAATGAAGAGAACATGTCTCTGAGTCTATTCCAAAATAAACAATGATAATTTGTGTATCCAGGATGACAGCAAAGCTTACCAGTGAGAAGCTTCTAGCAGAGAATGAAGTCAGCTGCACATGACAGAGACAAATGCTGTTTCAAGGAAAAAAATTGTGCAGAGATTGGACAAGATTTTCCATGCTCATTTTGCCTTTAGAAAATAACCCTGAACTTTAGACTTACAAGAACACACTGAGAGACAAGCATCTTTTACCTTGCCTTGGCAGCTTCAGAAGAATGCTAGGAATAAATCATAGGAACAAACAAAATAGTCATAAAAATCCCTTGCTGCATGACACAGACTAGAGCAGAGGATGTCCTCAGACAGTGATTCATGCGCAATGCTCCTGAAACTGCTATTGTGTCATTTTCCAACACCTCCCAATTCCTACCAGCAGGCTAAAGCAGCAATTAAAGAAGTGGGAGTGCTCTGCAAGCTTTCCCTGTGTGTAACAGGCTCACATCCAGCTATTTATTAGGTAATCCAGTTACTATGGTGTGACCTTCCCTCATGCATAGATGTCCAGTCAGACTACAGGACAGCCTATCAACCTGGATGTTTTCCCTAGGACGCAAGCTTCTGTTCCTCCAATAACAGAGGTTACTATAAAGCACAGCTACTGCACAAAACATTGCACCTCCTCTGCAGCTCCTCTTCTCTCATCGTTTTCCAGTTGTCTGGAGAGCATCTACATGCCCAACCACAGTGGGAACAGGTTGAGACCAGTCTCCTGCACCCACCTCTTGGACCACGCTTTCTTCCAGCCTTCCCTCACAGCTGGGAGGAGCTTCCCACTAACACCTACAGACCTGCCCCATTATCCTTCTCAAAATTGTCTTTAATGGCAATGCCACAGACAGCAGTTAGGCCTCCCAGGTCTGACAAAGTTGCTCCTCACCTTGTTGGCTCATGGGACCTTTTCAGAGCCCACACACACTCTCTCCTGCCTTCTCCCTGCTACATGAACTACCTGGAGCGGGGACAGCCTTTTTGTGAACTAAGTATAGGTGAGGATATGGTCCTTGGCTGGAGCTCCTGGGGGCTTTGATACAACACACGTGTCATTTGCAACATCACCAACAGAGCTATCTTTGGAAATCAGTGACAAAGCTGCAAGACTGACTATCACAACCCAGGAAAGCAAAACTGAAGAACTTGGATTCCTGGCCAGTGCATGAGGCAAGTCCCTGTTTATACTCCAATTTGAAACAGGCTTCTTCAAGGGATGCATGGCTTTTGCTTGGAAATAAGCCAAAAGAGGACCTTGGGCTGTATCCATTGACCTCTGATGACAGAGATTAGATAAGGAGTGAATGGAAGTACTTTCACAGTGGTGCTGTGTGCTGAGAGACACAATAGAGAGCATGTATCATGGCAATACTCAGCATATATAATTCCCTGGAGAGATTACCCAGTGAGAAAAAAAAAGGCTTTGGTACGTCCCTGTTTGTTACACTGATTTTCCTGAAGGAGAGAATACTCTGAAAAATATTACAGCCTCTGCAAACTCCAGAAGAAAACTGCAGTTCTTGATGCTCAAGGGTCACTTCAAAACACTCTTTATTTCCTTTGACTCACTGTTTTTCACACTATGCTTTAACATGAAAAATCTGATAAAGCAAGAACCAAAAGTCAAGGCACAGGAGAGGAAGATGTGCAGGTGGAAGAGAAGGTACACACCTCTGCCCAAGTAAAATGATAAATAAAGCCAAAACCAGTAAGGGAGTTTCTAAATAGAACAGATCACAGCAGCCTGTCCAGAGGTCTGTCAGGGAGGGTTCACAAGCAACATCCAAGCCACAGCCACAAGTACAGAAAAGCTTCTCTCCCTGCTCTGTGATTCCTTCACTCTATGCAGGCAGAGGCAGCTGCTATGAGGAACAAGGAATGTCTCTTCCCTGTGTGAAGCTTTACTGAGCCCTGGAAACATCACAGAGGCCTTCGTGGAGCAGCTGATGTGGACAGGAATCCCAGTAATCAAATCACAGCGGTGGCTTCAATGCGATTCCCTCACCACTGTACGAAAGGCCACCGGCAAGGATTACCCAGCACAATTTAATTATGTGTGAAAACAGCTGCAAAGCTTTACGGGGTTTGAGGGTTGTTGTTCTTCGGATAGGAGGGGGAAAGGAGAGGGAATCAGACATGGAGTGAGCTGGTTGTGATGGCAGGGAAACACCCTGTCGTACACATGAGCAAAAGATTAAAGACTGATATACACAAAGCCAGTTTTTCTCAAAGGGTCTGCTTTTTTATGAGTTGTCACCTGAAATGGGATCAGTGTGACCTGCAGCACCCCACATCCCCAGTGCCATAAGAGATGACTGCTCATTTCCTGCACACACCTTCACCAAGAGAAAAGCCAACTTTGCCACTGTTTGCCTGTGTATCCATGTTAAAAGACCATGATGGCCCAAGGGACAGCGAGGTGCATTCTTGCTGATACTAACTGAAATCTTGGTCACACTTAAATTAAACAGGATTTTATTGCTCCCTTTGAGGCCAGAGATTCACCTGTGAGAGTATAGTGTCTGGAGAACAGAAGGTAACAAGGTCCAAGGAAAAACTATACAATGTCTTTTAGACCACCTTTTCCCCCCTTGCTTCCATTAAAAGTTCCCTGTGCCTTGTAAAATATCCGTAGAGGAAAACAAACCACCACAGAAAATACTTCACTGGGTATTATTTTCCTCAGGCATGATGAGAGCTCATCAATGCAGTCTGTAAGCTGTTTGATTTAAGGACTCCATCAAACATGCCTCACACAAAAATTACAATCCATGTGGTATTTGTTTGTTTTTGTTTTTATTTCAATTTTATTTCTGGATTCTACTTTGCTCTGTAAGTTATTCTTCTTGCATGACAGGCAATATCCAGTTATTCTTGCACTGCCTTTTTTGTTTTAAGTTTTGACATTTTGCCCAAATTTAAGAATGCAAGATGCTTCCTAGTTTCTCCTAGCTTCAATGAGGTCTCCCATACTTCTGGCTTTTAACAACTAGTACATACTAAACCTAATAGACATAAAACCAAGGCACAGAGTTAGTGACATCAGCTACAATTGCCATTCTACATGCGTGTATGTTCTCTATCTGTGGACAATGGTGCTTCCAACCTGAAAACAATGCATTCAAGGAAAGAAATATGGGTTTGTGTGATGGGATTTCCAATGGAGCCTCAAGGACTTTGGTATCCCTAGACTATAAAGAAAGTCCAGAGAACAGAATGCTTAACATCTCCAGCCTCCTTTGAATTTCCAGCCTTACTGAACGAAGAATAAAGAAAGCAGGAATCCACTAATTAAAGAGAAATGGGGCTTATTTTTCTTGGTTTCTGAAGTCACAGTTATCCACTTCTGAAAACACAAGTTTCTCACCAGTTCTTTTCTGCCCTAGGGCTGTGACCTAAGCAGCTTAAATGATACACAGATTTTGGTCGAAATCTGCTCCTTATTTACTGGACTTCAAATGTGCAAGCAATTACTGAATGGGTCTCGCTTATTGAATAAAAGTATTTAGGCATTATGTTTACAAAGGCCTAGAAACATTAAAATCTAGTGAAAAACAATTACTTTTACAGAATACATCTGCAAGCAATATGAAGTCATTTTGTTTTTGTAAATTTCTCCGTAATAGACTTATTGTTGATGTGGAAAATGTTCACATTGCAGCAGTGAATAATTTTGAAATGCCAAACTTAATAAAGGAGAAATTATTTCAAATAATATCACAGCCCTTAAAGAAAAAAAAAATAGTCAAAATACCAGCGGTTTCCTGACTAGTCAATCCTCTTCAGATTGGCAGAACCTCTTCAGACTAATCAGGAAGAGTTAGACAAATAGTTACTTTATTATGGAGGCTGTCAAATAAATCAGAATCTGGCAAGCAACTGTTTTTGAGCCCTGCAGCCGGCCTGGCTTCTTTTCCTGTAAACCCAAGGCAGTTACAACAGACCCACGGATGTGTGTGTTTGTCTGCAGAGCAACGTGTAGGCTTCAGGCCTCTAAACAAAACTTCTTCTAAATCTGGGCCAGCATTTTTCTTGGCTTCCTCAGGTTTTGTTGTGGAACATGGCTGAGAGAAGAAATGTTTTCTAACCAATTAATTCAAGTCACTGCTGTTATTTTTAATGGAGAGCTCTGAAGCTCAGCTCACAAAGGGTAATGAGAAAATAATGTTTTAAACAACATCATCAGAGGAATTAGGCCATGGACTTGAACTACATTATCCAGCTCTCGCCGCAGAGTTATTCTGCCCCCCCAATGTTTGCTCTTTACAATGGCATGATGAATGGGAATTTTGCCTAAGGTACAAGCCTGAGACACAGCCACAACTGAAGGTCAGAGAACAGCGAGTTTCAGCACTCAGCCACAAGAAATGGGCTCTTGTGCCACTACAGCCCCCACTCCAAACACCATCCCAACGCCCCGGGCTTCGTGTGCTTGGGACTGAGTGAAAACCAATCTGCTTTTAGCAGGGCACTGGGGCACAGGCTTAATCCACTGCCTCACAGCACTTCAAGTATTTAAACTGATGCAGAGGAGACTTAGGTAGAGGATTAGCATTGCTCAGTCATTGTGTTGAACAGAGGCAAGAAGAGTAATGAGAGGTAACAACATCACCTTTTCTACCTCCATTCAATCCTTTTTGGGTTGTTTATCTGCCTTGGACAATATTAACTTGAAAGACAACCACAAGGTGGAGGGAAGGCAAAAGAGAGACAGGGTAGGGGGGGAGAAGAAAGTTTGAAATTATAAACCAGAATGGATTTAATGATCACTGGGGCTTACAGGCCTGTTTGAAATGTTTTCAAGCACTGCTACGGTACCAAAATATCCACCAGCTGAACAGCCAGGAATTGTAGCTGGAAACTGTAAGACTGCCCTGGCAAGAACTGTCCTTCCTCCTACCTCCTTTACATCCATGGCAATGCAAACCAGCAGCACTGACAAATCAATTCAACACCAGTGATCATACAGACTAAGGAGGTGGGATATAATAACTTCTGAAGCTAATAAGATCGCTTAGAAAAACCCTTTTTTTTTCCCACTAGATCACATTAAAAGCAAGTAACCCAGACAGACTTGCACCTGCTTCCAGATGAACGTGGTAGCTAGTGCAGTGCTAGTCTTAATATGAAATAACTTCTAATAGACATCTGCTTTACTTCTAATTGACTTTACAGTGCTACTAAAAATAACTGGCAGGCATACTTCTCCCCTTCCTCGTGTCTCAATATGGATTTTCTGTCCCATGGATCCTAAAACGTAACACTTGCCGTAAATACAAACAATCACTAACTGCATACCATCCTATATATAACATTCGTCAGGTTTTGTGGGGAAGAGCCACAGATTGGTCCTTGAAGGCAGCCTGCCTCATGGAGAAAACCACCAGCAAGAGATTGGCATCTCACAGCCCAGGGCCAACAGCACAGGCAGAGTAGAGGAGATGCCACTGATGCTGTCAGACAAAAACTGAGAGATGGGAAATGGACACAAAACTCATGTTTCACCCTAAAAAAAAGGGAGACTAAAAATACAAGGATAGGAAGGAGACCTTTTTGGTAGGATATATGTTGTTTTACGGGAACAAGCTCAATAATCACAGTACAAAAATTTCTTCCTTCAACTTCACCTTCTGCAGACAGGGTGAGGTTATCTGCAAATGTAAAGGAGGTGAAAATGGCTGCAGTCACTCAGTAACTAGGATCTGAGTGCCCATAATATATAGTGACATGTATAACACATGTTGGTCACTTCAGTCACCTTTGTGGCAATTAATAAAAGGAGCAGACACTTTAAAATGTTTGTTGGTTACCAAAGGTTACTCTGTGCTTTTATCCTTGCAAGATACCTTAATTGAGTTTATATATGAATGGGATCCTCTTCAATTTTAGGCTAATGTTCTTTTATATTTATAATATTCAGGATAGCGACACATGCTTGATTACCTTTAAAACACTTATCATGATTCCATTTAAAAATAAATGAATCCCATTTAAAAGTGACTTGTCCCCATATGCTAGTATTTATGGACAAGGACATATGGGGCTGATTTCCCTCATTATTAAGAAGCATGTCTGAGGCTTAAATAATTTAAATTATTCATTGACAGCAATTGGGCTACTCATACAAACTCCTACTTACATAAGGAGTCCCACTGATAGACCAGTCAAGTGGATGAAGATGGCTGAACAGATTTTGGGATGCACGGAGCATCCACGAACACTGCTGACTTTGATTAGGGTGAGGAGCACTTCTGAAAATGGGGTCCCACCTTCACTAATTAATATAATTTAGCTGAGGTTTTCAACATGGTTGTTCTGAATGACTTTTTCTTCACAGGTCACCATGACTGAGGTCCTGAGGGGTGATCAGCAGCAGCTGGAGGAACAGGAGTGACTGTGCATCCATTACCTCAACAGAACCCCAGCCTGTTACCAGATATTTCTAGAGCACTGGGTTACTTGGGACTCCCCTTTTTGGTGTGGGTTCACAGTGATCCTGAGAGCAGCCAGACACAAGGTGGACATCTCTGCCCAACCTGGGCTATGAAAGATTTCACGAAGAACAAAGCCAATTCTAAGCAAATAAAGAAAATAATCTTCAAGCAGAAGAAAATGCCCGTCCCTAGTATGAACTTTCCTGTTCCTGCAATACTGAAATCATAGACAGGAGACGGATAAATCAACTGCACTGCTGAGCTTGGACTGTAACAGGCCAAATAACAAGGGCTGTAAGCATTTAAAATTCTGCTATAAAGAGATTTTCCAGCCTATCACTGGGCTCTCTGACCATCTCAGCACTGGAAGACCTTGAGCTGTTAGCGTGTTTCCAGTCAGTGGAGTCAGTGAGAGAACAAGAATCATCCTTCGCGGAAAAAAAAAAAAGTTATTGTTACTCTTTTCAACCTTTTATTTTTAATTAAAAAGACATGTTTCTTGCTCTCCTCAGAATGAGCCAAAGGAACATTTGCAGCCGTTTTCAGGTCACATTATATTGCACGTATTGCAGCTGATTTCTCAGCTGTGAGGGCAAATTACTATTTTTCGGCACAACTAAATCATTATCAAGGTAAAAGCAGACAGTGAGCACCACCAACACCTAGAGGTTACATTATATTTCAGGAAAACATAGTCTAGCTCTTGGAAGAAGACACTTTCATACTTCAGCCAATTCTCTCTTCCCTGCCCAGCCCCAACTCTGAGCCCCAGCATATCCTGGATTTTGTTCCTGTATGCGATCCTGATGGTAAAGATTCTGTTTTGTTTCTGTTTCCCCTAAGAAAGGCAAAAAGGTTAGTAAGTCTTTAAACTCTCAGTTCTTATAGCTGTTAATATTTCACACTGCCAGCAGGAAAAGGAATTAAAACTGCCAGTAGCTACCCAGATAGATTTTAAAATCCCCTTCCCTCCTCCTTCTCTCTGCCTCCCTCAGCTTCAGAGGATATTTTCCCCGCAAATTGGTTTTAAATTAAGGAAGGTGATGAAGGCAATGTGCCGTCTCAGCATTTTCCCAGGTGCACTTAATCTAATTTCATTAAGGAGATCAGGACAGATGATCGCTACAGTTGAAACATTAAGTCTGTCCATTTTTGTATAAAAAAACCATTAAGTCTGTCAAAGTGTCGGCGGGTGGGCTGTTTATTATTGGAGATGAAGGCACGCTTTGCTTCCCCAATAAACTGTCAGGAGTAGTAAACCACAAATTAAGTCAGCTGCTGCCAAAGATTTAGGCAAAGATCTCCAACTAATTTTGACACAGGTGTGGCAAAGGCCAAGGAAAGGCTGGAAAACCTCGGAAACTGAGCCCAATATGTGTGTTTGAGATATTTCAATCTGACCATTGAAGAGTGGAAGACTGGGCATCAGTGGGTATGATCAAGACCTGCTGATGCTTCTGACACTCCAGACACAGAGATGATGGGAGCTGTGCTGCACCGTGTGCCCCAGAGCACAACCTGCAGAGTTCACCTTGAGCAGACAAGAACTCATAAAAGCTTCATTCAAGCCACTGCTCTGATTTGAACTTATGCACAGCTCTGACTGAAATGTAGAATCACATTCCTCAGACAGTCATACAGGTCTCAAACAGAATTAGAGGAAACTCATCAAAATGCAGAAACTTTGGAAGACCAAAAGCCATAACAGGAATCAAGTGAAGCTTTCAGATACTACAAAACCAAATGTGAGCTATTTGCTAAGGGAGAACATTTTCCTGCTCAAGAAAAATGCAGCTGGGTAGAACTCTGTATCAAAGACCATCAGGAAACGTTAAAAAGTAAGAAGTATTAACTGAAATTACACAATCTTTACAGTACACACAGAGAAACTAATAATGACTAATAAGGAATCAGAAGTGACATTCTAACTTGAATTTTGTGATGAAGGAAAAATATCATGTTTGCAGATAATGTGCTTTGAGCATTAAGGATGGGCAGAGCAGAAGAAGGTTCATCCTTCCACACCAGGTGCAGCCAGGACAGGAACAGAGCCCACTTGAGCTGTATCCTTTATTCCTGCCCAGGGGACACAGTGCTGCACACCGTGCCCTTCTGTATTACTTCACCTGGCAAATCATTTTGGAATACGTGAATGAAAAATCCTGCAAGCCAAATGAGGGCCTACAATTGTGGCTACTGGACCATGCACCCTCCAGAATTCTCATCTCCTTGGCATCTTTACGGTTAATTATATAATTCCATTTAATTAATTGAATTGCCTAACTCAATTGCCAATTCCTATCACCTGCCTACTCTGTAATATTCTATCTGATCACCTTCCAAGGAGTTACTGCCATTGCACAGGCAGCCTTCTGGAGCTCAGAGTACCTTACAACATTATAATGGTGTTTCTTGATGTGGGCAGACAGCTGTACACAACTGCTCTCTTCTCTGCTGCCTCACATCTTAAAAGTTTTTTCACAAGGTCCCTGGTAAGATAAGAAAATGCTCCTGGATGGGGAACAGGAACAGGGAGATGTTAAACAATGGAGAAAGCAGAAAGCCAGGGACATGCTGACTGCCAGCAACAGAACTGGTATTATCCTGTTGTGCCCAAGAGCTTTCCACAAGGTCTCTTCAAGCCTTTAATGTGAGTTAATGATGGATTTCTTTTTCGGCAAACTAGAAGGCTCTTCTCATTGTTTGCTCTGAAACCTCTTTTCTACATTTTCAAGAATGAATATGGGCACCACAGACTGTGATGACTCAGCTTGTTATATACAGACTAATGTACTTAAAATTTGAGGTTTTGTCTGGATAAGAGAAAAACAAAAAATCTCAGTAGGAGGGGAGCACATTGGTGCTGAAGCTTTGACTCTGTTTCATTTTTTTTTAACTGCATTCTTGCTTTATTTAAATATAAAGGTCAAGAAGGGCTATTATTACTAATAATATTTACCAGAGCTGTAGTTGAGAAGCATAACTTGGAAGGCTCCTCTCCCTCTGGAAGGATTTGCAAGGGCTTAACTCAACTGCCCCAAATCTCAGTGGGAACCTTTGTGTCTGCTCCACGCACACGGTGGGTGGAACGATGGAAGCCCAGGGCATGCCAAGTCTGTCCCCCATCTGGCATTTCCCAAAGAGCAACTGAGTGAACTGGGTGTGCAGTGGGCTTAGAGAATGCTGTTTTTCTGGTAAATCTATTCATGGAGAACGATGAAATACAACAAATTCACTGAGTGGTAAATTTTTGTATTCCTGTACTGGCAACAACATTACATTTGCCTGTTTATAGCACCCAAAACTTTCAAGGGCTACAAGGTTATTTTAGATTCAATATTTTGATACGGTTTAAAATGCAGATCTCTTTTTAATAACAACATGCAGATTGTCTGTAAAACAGAGGCTTTCTTCCATTAGGAGAACTAACAGTCTTTACCCAGTTATTATTATATGGAAGAGAGCTTTCTTACTAGTTTTCACTCTGTATCACAGGGTTTTCTGTCTGTAAGAAATAAGCCTTAGCAGAAGCACTGATTTTGTGCATGTATGTGCATGCAGAGGCATACATGCAATACTACTGCAAGATGCTAAGCCTGCAGCAGAGCCCAGCCACACATTCCACAAGGACACTCAGCACTGCTGTCCATAAGCCAGAGCATCCTATGCTAAAAACCACTTCAGTCCTGTCTGAGAACCCAGCTGGGAAGTAACTGGCAAATGGAGATTTCTCATTATTAGCCACAGCTGAAAACTGTCATAGACTGAAGTGTAATGCTAACAGAAGTGCAAATACTGCCACATGAAAGCCCTCAGTTCAATTCTGTGTTTGATCTTTCCCTTCTGCTGCAAGCAGTATGAATCTCCATTTCTGGAAAAGTACCAAGTTTAATTTCTCAGAGAAAAGGACAATCAAATGATGGACAAAACCAGTTTGGGGACCTTGGTCTGGGTAGGCTTCAAAAATAGCAAATAACAGATTACCTGGAGTGGGAACTAATCTTCCAGCCTCACAAAAACAAATCAGATGGAATCCACTTTTTCCATTGTCAGATAAAATGTAATGAGCAGAGGAAGAGAAGCCTCCAGCAATAGTACTGGAGGGGGCTTTTCTTACTGCTGGGCAATCTCACACAAACACAGAGTGACCATTCCCGCTAGAGCAACTCTTAGACCTCTCTACATCATTGCATCCCCTTCTCCTGCTGCCTGAACCATGATTTTTCCTGTGGGCTTGTGGATATCCTTTCAAGGTCAACACAGCTGAAACAACAGTGATAATTTCATCCCCCAGATCTTCCATACAGTTTATTCTTCTCATTGCTTCTACTCTTACCACCTCCATCTCTCACTCAAGCCCACAGTTCTCATCACTTTCTTTGACTCACAGTACTCCCGACATCAAAATATTCAACCTATGTTTTAAGTCCTCGTTCTTTGTAATATCATGAGCATCTTCTGTTTATCCACACTACAGTCTTGGTCAAGTTACCTCACCCTTCATTCACCCTTCATTTTGTCTTTCCTTTGGTGACAGCAGATGTAACTGTGTCCTTGTGCCAAGGAAAAGTTGCTGCGAGATCATTTTCCTAGTCTGTAGCTTTGCTTCCTACACAGCTTCTCACTTCCTCAGTGGCAAACTATCACTCCTTGTGTTTTGACTCTTTCACAGCTTACCTCTTCTTCCCAACACTGACATTCAGCATTGCTGTAAACTTTCATCTCTCACTGAGATGATCTGGTCTGATTCACCCCCTTGTCAAGCTTTTAAATAAGCACCTCCTCTCTACTTAACACTGTGCCTTTTGCTACAGAGAATAACTTCCCATTCACGGCCATAAAGCTACCTGACTTTCCCTCTCAAATGCCTCCTAAAACCTTAATACCTACAAATACCCCCTATAGATTAATACCTACGAAATCCAAGCTGGACAACAACAAGGCTGCTGGCATACTGAAACAGTGCTGCTGTTGACAGTGTCCCCCCACTCACCTGGGTCCCTTCTCTCTCATCTCACCCTTAAGCCATGAGCTGTGCTGTGCTTTTAGAGCACGTAGCAGGATGGGAACCCAGCCTGAGGGGCAGGGAGCACAGCACCACCGTGCTCTCCCCTCCCATCCATCACAGGCTGAACTGCACCTACTCTTGTGCTGCTGCCGACTTCCAGGCACCTACTGGGACACTGGGATTAGCAAACTACAGCAGGGCAAGGCTGATTCACATTGCCACAAGCACAGCCTAAGGATCTTACTGGACTGCTGCAGAAAGTCATGAGAAAAAATGACTTCAAAACTTTTTGTCTTCACTTTGGATTTAACTTTACCTGTCTCAGAGGTTGCTTCCTATAGCTAAAACATAAACTACAGAACAAATATACGGTAAATACTGACTGAACTTAGAAATACAGTTCCATTTTTTTCACATCTAGTTAGCACCACATTAAATGAAGAAGGCTTGATATCTAACCCCTGATTTGGAGAGCTCACTTACATGGTAGGGCCATGTAATTAAGCTGACAACCCACAATTTCACACAGAGCAGACAGAAGTCCAAGACTGAAAGAACATGAACATTGAATTATTTTCAAAGAAAGAAATGGGCGCCTTTTTAATGCAATCTTGAATACTGTTATTAAAAAAATGAGAGCAACATTTTGGAGTAACGAGCAGAGATTACTCATCCCCTTGTTTTACACAAGTTGACTTTTGGCTTTCTGCAGAACACCATTTAACAGAGCACATTACCAAGCTGCTAGCCACTTTTCACAGTGATGCTAAAGCAGGTAAGAGACAATAAGTGGAACTGTTGATGGTTTATATTACTCTATTATGTTAATGTTCACTAAAGTATGCCATAAGCTCTCTCATTACATGTGTATAAACCAATTCTCTGTGGTGTTATTCCTGTGCTAAATGCTATAACTACATAAATCTTGAATTAATGGAGACTTTATAGTTCCTGAAAATGAAGGGTAATTGCTATCTGTTAATGCTGTTGTTGCTATTAAAGGAAGTATATATTTTCAGTAACAATGTTTATGGACCGTGAGCTTCACATCTCAGCTACTGCACAGAGAAGAGACAGTGCAATACAAGTATCAGACTGACTCCCTTTCTCTCCCTCCTCCCTCTCAAAAAGCACAGTATCATTTCCACAGCTTCAACAAGCAACTCTGCAATCCTCCTTACAGCTGCAGAGTCCAAACCAACGTCCTTCACTGAGCATACATTAAAGGAAACAGGATTTGCATTTCCATCCTAGAAGGAACGCATGATTTGCTAAGTTTCTCGCTTGGTTAAATGTCTGGACAGCTCACTTTATTAGTTTGGGTATCTCAAACATTTCTGTGAGAAGCACATGGCGACAGAATGATAGGTGTGAGAAAGTATCATCCCACTTACTTCCTCTGAGATTTCAGCAGTGATGCAGAAGTGAAAGGCTATACTTGGCCAGAGACAGTTCTCAGAAAGTAAATGGGATTGACAAGTCCCCAGCCTTGAGCTCCTCTTCTCCAATTATTAAAAACAGCAGCGCAATGTTTGGAAACACGCACAATCTGCTGTGGAACTGTACCTTGGACTAAAGTAATGGCTCCTCTTTCTGATACACTGTATGTGTGACTGACTATGCTCAATTGCTTTTCTCCCCTGGAGCCCTGAACAAGGAAAAAAACCAAACCATCAGGAGTGTGTTTATATTTTACAATGCAGCAAGAAATAAAACCGTAATTTTACTCCAACATCTATGTTTGAAAACATTAAGAGCTCAATAGCCCATACACCTATGAACTAAATAAATAGTGGATAATTACTAGCATGGTACAGAGAGAGAAGTAGGAGGTGGAAAATTTCAGTTTTGCTTCTAGCTCAGTCGCTGACTCAGTTTGTTCTTGTACATGAACTTTTTTGTCTGCTTTCTTCGTGAGTTTTATTCAGGCAACACCGACCTGCTGTTTATGACTAACAAAAAATGTTATGCAAATCAAAAGTACATTAGTAATTCCTGCCCTGCCCTTCCTTAGTGCCAGGTGTGTAGGTGTACCTCAGAAAAGCTGGTTCTTGCTGACCAGGCAGCAGAACAGCATTGCTCTGTAGCAGTGGGGAAAGAAGCCGACCCATCACGTAATTTGGGAAGGCTGGTGCTGGGCTGGGCACTGTGCTGAATACTCCATCTGGCTGCAATAGATGGGAGCAGGAGATACATTTTGCCATCACATCAAGGAGGAAAATGAGTGTAGTCCCTCAGGATAGTCACACCAAAATTTTTATAGCTCTTTGTTGCATCAGGCAGGTCAAGTTTGAGACAAACACTGAATGAGTTTCCAGGGGAGTGTAATATGTCAGGTATCAACAGAGCAAGTAAGGCTGCCCCTGTGTTCCCCAACTGGAAAGCCATGTTGCACTTACATTATCCCCAGGAAAGGTTTAAAGCCTCCTCACTTCAGCCCTGGTGAGTTTACATGCACGTGCTCGCATATTTGCTGACAAGAAAAGCAACCCCACTTAATTCCAGAGACCTATTTAATAGGACCGTGTCATGTTTCATGTCTCTGCAGATCAGGCAAGAGATAGAAAGATGATGATCTTGTGCTGCTCTCCTTATGAAGAAAAAAAATGTTATTATCAAGGCAGAGTCACCTTAAGGAGAAGGTAGGTGGGAGATATGTGAGCTTAGAAGGTCAAATTACAGTTAGAGAAATGTAAAGAAATGTCATATTAATGGTAAGAAACACTATAATAGCCTTTCATTTGCTGTAAAGGACAGCAAGTTACCAGCCAAACACAATGCAGCTTCCTCTGAAGGTAACCTCAGATCCCACATTCTGAAAGCTAATCAATGTTGTTCAGATTTCAATTTCTTCTCTACAAGGTGAAGTCAAACCTAATCTAACAAACGTCAGTCTCAGATGTAATGCCGCTAGCTGGGTCTACCAGTGTAATTTAGATAATCATTAATAGCATAGCTGTATAATAAAACTACATGTCACTTACAACTTCATCTGAGGTTTGACTGGCAGATCTTTAAACAGTTTTCTAAGTGATTGCTTTTACTTCCTTTGATTGGGCAGTCTGAGAAACGTTTTAACCCCATGGTATCTAAGCTTTTAGGGAACAATATTTCACCCCCACCACCCCTGCTGTCAGCTCTGCTACTGTGTAACCTTGTAAGAAACAGAACTTATAAGAGAGGAGTGGTTTCAGGGAGTGACTCTATACAAATATACTCATATAAATTTAAAATAATATAAAATAAAATATGTACAGTTTCTTTCATTCAACACACAATTCAAATGTTTCTCTTCAATCATGCCGCCATCTCAAAACACAGCTTTTGCCATACTCCAAGAATATTTAGTATCCGATGGGATTTTTAAAAGAAGTTGAAGAAACCCTAATATTTCTAAAGCTCCAACAATACTATCAAAAAGCAGAAGATTTAAACAGGAGAAGCTTTCAGAGTAGTCTCTTGAACTTGTGGTAACCTCTGATGCAGCTGGGTGTGCTGCTGAGGACACAGGGCTGTCTGAAATCAGCCCTCACTCGTGTAATGCTGATCCGGGAGAAAACTCTGTGCCACAGCTTCTCATCAATTAATGCAAGAGACTGGACAGACAAAATAAAATAAAGGTTTGATGAAGATGTGACCTGAGACCGCCAGGTTTGATCTGCCAGAAGCTGGCAAGGAATACTCAAGTCTTTTATATATTTGATGTTTAAAGCATGGTGCCACTGGTACTACACAGTGGGACTTGTCTCTTTTCCCCTTGCAGAGGTGAACATAATAAATTAATCCCCATACACAAACACAAAACTACAAGCTTTCAATGACCAACCTCTGTATTCAAAAGAAGGTCAGAAAAATCATTGCTCTGTGATAAATATGCATGCAACATGACAAAACACTCCTTGACAGTTACCACACTGCCTTGGAGGGCAGGTCCCATCTTCTAAACTGATTACAAAATTGACGTCTTCAAAGGTTGCTATATATGAAAGATGGGCTCCTGACAAGTTATCAGAGAAAACTTCCTCTGAAACAGCACTAACACTATAACTCAGGTCTCACCAAATGCTCACATAATAATCAATAAAGACTATTATGTTAACAGGGTTTTCTTTCCTGTAAATATAAGCTAATGAAGATCACAGAGTAGCTGATCTGATGCTTTTTCATTCAATCCTAGATATTTTTAAATTTGACATGAAGACTGGAGGAAAATGTTATTTTCAAGTTTGTTCTTATTTTGACTATCAGGGAATTTCCAGGCATATGATAAAGAAAATTCAGTCTTACCTTATCGTCAATATCGCTCTCGCTGTCACACTGTGGATTAGAGAGAGAAAAAAAGATTTTGAGAAACACCTTTATGTATAAGGATCTTTTGCATCATCCTCTTAAATCTTTAGGATAGCTGTTTATGATGTTCACAGTTCAATGAAACACTTCTGATGTTTGCAGTAATGCCTTTTACATTGCTAGTATAAACTAGACAAAGCCAGATCCTCTCTTATACAAATTTATGGTGTACTCCTACTTGGACGGGGGAAAGCAAACTTTAAACAAAAAAGACAATCAGTGATGCATTATAACAACCACTGTAACATGAGTACCACAACAAAAAGCATGCCTTTTTATCATCTCAAATTGTGGAATATATAGTAACAGTTTTGCATTGCTTCACCTTGATAAGCACTTTGTCATCTAACAAGGAAACTGTGAAACTGGCAATCAATTTTTAATTTAATGAGTAGTACCAAGAATAGTAATTAAAATACATCATAAATTCTGGTACACTTTCTAGTTTGAATGAGATCATGATCCCAGGAGGAAGTGTTTACTTAAAGAGTTTTGGAGTGCAATCTCTTTCAGGCTCTGAAAATGAAAAGTTCTATTTTCACAGCACAAATGATGGAAATATTCAGTTTGAGCACTGAACATTTCAGGACATGCACATCTTGCTGGCTGGAGCTCAGAAAGATTTACAATTGGGAACAGCAGCTAAATCTCTTGGTGTCTGTTATGCTGACAGAAGTGGTCAGTGTGTTCTCCAGCCTTGATGCCCAGTGCAGATCTTCTCCAACTGCTGATGGGGATGGCCTGCTGGGTTTCTCTAACTGGCAGCACTCTACAGAGTTTACTGGGTCAACAAGAGGGGACTCTGCCAGCCAGCAGTGGCAAGCTCCAAATGTGGGAATGGTCCATGAGAATGCACATGCTTTGGCATCATCAACGAAAAAAAAGAAATAGATCTGTTTGGTCGTTTTGTCCAGATTTCCTCTTGGAGTGTAGAAGGGGGATTTTTCCTGTCACATTCTTTTATCCTCAAGTCACACAGCAGACATTTCAAATGTTACTTTCTTAGTTTGTGCTGATTTATGAGATAATGTTTAATCTATTCTACTTGGCACATGGAATGATTGACCCTAAGTACCTGAGGAACCTTTTATTTTTAAATTCTCTGAAACACACCGAGCACACAAACAGTCCCAATACATTGGAGGAATCTCCCACAGTGATTCTGCAGTGAAGAGTGCTCAGCTTCCCAACTGACACTTTATTCCCATTTTACTGCAGTGAAAATGCTTGGTTTAAGGAATCTATTTTTCTATAGTCTTGACTAAGCAGAACTGTTTTTCTTTCAAAAGCAAACTGTTTTACACTGCCCCACATGATCCACAGCATGTTTTTCACTGAGAAATCCAACTGTTTAGTAGGATGTGCACAGACCTAAGTGTATGTGCAACCATTTTGGTAAAGAAAGAATCTGAAGAAAAATGGAAGAAGTAATAGGATGCTGCCTTGCAGGGGCCAGGAGCTGTGGGTGGGCAAGTTCTATGGGAAAAACCAGTGTTAATACCAGCAAACTGCTTTGTAGTAGGCAAGAACATCAGACAGCCATATCTTTAGTAAATACCTTGCCATAAGCCATTTGTGCCTTTTTTGTGACTTTTATTCTGTCACTGACCTTTAGGAAAATTATTATATCAAACACAGTTTCTGAATTTTTCACAAACCAAAAGTAAAATCAATCCTGATAAATCACCGTGAGCAGCCATCTGCTGACTTCCCCAAACCCGTGTCACACAACCACAAACAATGAGAAGTGTCTGCTCTGGGCTTGGAATGGGACTAATTGTCCATCACACCAAGACACGCTGAAACAGGTTTGCTGGGCAAAGGCTGCCCCACTACCTGCTGCATTTGTGCTTGCTCAAGACAGCGATAATTCACGCTGACAGAGCAACACATTCATCAAAACTGAGCTGGGGGTGGGGAAGGTGCAGCCACAGCAGTCCACTTCTCATTATTTACGTGCTCCTGAGAAACACTGGCTGAGTGGAGGGAAGCCTTTCACCTCCACCCAGGGGGAGGGAGCTCAAATCAAGCCCTAATGCTACAGGGACTGTGCATTCCCCCAAATTATCAGCATAATGGAGTGGGTCACAAAGACCTTGTTATTTTACCCTTTAAAGCCTGTCTACGCAAAAGTATCCTAAGTTACCATTTTAATCTTGGTGCTCATTCAATGCGAGCACTTGTATTTTAGAGGCAGAATATTCTGATGATGTGATTCATTGTTCAGACTAAAGCATGTTCTGTAGAATTACACCTATCACAAGAATGGCATAAAAATAAGTTAGCACACTCAGCCATGGGTTTCTTCAAACTGTATGCTTAAGCAGTATTAACACAAATTTGAATTCTAACAGGGGCTTAAAAATTATACACTGCAGTCATAAAATAACCAAATAAATTAAACTTCAAAATCCATTGACTAGAAAGCATTCAAAGTTATCACTAAATCGCTTTTGCCTATGAGTCCTGGTTTACAGTCAGTACTGTAAACATTACCAAATTTAGCTTAAAAATATTTGAGATGTAAACACTTTTTTTGAACTTTAGTAACCATTATTATTCAAATACAAGGTAGTATTTTAGTCTTCTCTGTTTCTGTTACAAAACTTGTCTTCCTATTTTTTACTGCATTATGATGTCAAAAAAAAGGAGAGGGCTTTTCTTGTTGAAAACAGATTTGACCTCTAAAATTTGTATACCAATAATGAGTATAAAACCCTCTTACAGATAGTTTACCTTACTAAAAGGTGCAGAATTGCTTTATTTAGATGCCTAATTTTGCTTTGTACCAATATGCAACTTTGTCTCATGTAGATAAGTGAAAGCTGCAAAAAGCCAGTGAACCATCAAATCCACATGCTAGATTTTATAAACAGACATATGAATGAAGCAAACATCTGCTCTCTGAGGATACATTTTTCCCCATTCAGGATCTGGAAAGACTTCATAATTAATTGCTTTTAAAATGGAAAAGACAGCAAAGAATTTTGTTTCATTTTAGCTTACATCTTCCTTACTTTAATCACGACAGCATCAGCCTTGAAACTGCAGAAGGCAGCAGGGCTGTGGATGCAGATCCACATGTGAATGTGGCTCTGTGGGGACACAGAGCATTCTGTGAAGCTGTGACTGCAAGACGAGTGGTTTAAAAACTACATTTGTGGCAATGAGTCGCCTAATCTCTTGTTTGCCTTGTGAAAGCAAGTCCTCTGCCCCCTCTGCAGCCATACAGATCACTCATAAACACTGTCCCTTGTATTGGTTCCTACCTAGCTTTAAACCACTAAAATACTTATCTTAATCCATGTGAGAATGTTCCAAACTGGCCTACAGGATGAGAGATCATGGGGAAGAATTAACACATTGATGTTTATAAAATATGGGCTTCTGCTTAACGTACAAGAAAATAAAACCTGGAGCCTCATGGCTACCAACTTATGCTAACCTCCCACCGACTCCTGAAGAAAATACAACCAGCTTTGGTGGAAAAGGCCCCAAGCTTCACAATTCCCACAGGTTTTCTTTGTTTTATGTAAAAGGAACAGGCTCCCGCACTCGCATCAAGAAACAGGAACCCAGAGGCTGCTGAACGAGCAACAGGACAGAAAAACCGACAGCAAAACCAAACGGGCCCAGACAGAGCCGCAAAAAGCAGAACCACTGCTGACCCTTCTCCCTTCCCTTGGCCAGGGGTGTGCGTGCTGAAAACCCCCAGTTTCGAAGGGCTGCTTCAGTTTTTGTGGGAACAGCCTTCAGCCTCTGCATGCCTGCTCTCCTCCAGCCTCCTCCTCACCTCCACCCCCGGCACAGCACAGACACGCTGAGGAAGGGACATCGCCTCGCCTAGATGTTAAAGGGAATAATGGAGTCACAGGAGAAAGTTTGGTTTGGCCACAGAGGATTTTCTGTGTCTTACAAGCCAACTTATCCCCTGTGAGGAGGAGGAGGAGGAGGCCATGCTGCCCCTCATGAAGGCTGAGGCCACCACCCGGCCAGGCTCACCTCCCACGCTGCTGTTGTTGAGGGACAAAAGTCCTTGTCAAAACAAAAAAAGTTAAAGAAAATGTGGAGAATGGCAACTGTTGAAAGCAACGGGGCCTCATTGAAAGACAAAAGCTTCAATTACCTGGATTTTTCTAAAGGTCTGTTAACACTCCTGGTCTATAAGCAGGACTGTAAACAGCCATTGTACTGGGTTCATAAAGGCTCCTAAAGGGATTATTCACTGTGTTGTGCCAATTGCTTCTCAATTCCACCAAGAATGTTTGCAAAGTCGACCCCTAATTGTGCAGCTTTTTGGAAACAATTTCTCGCAGTGACAGATTCCAGTGGAATGAAGCCTCCCATGAGGTGAGGTTCAGCAGGAACAACACAAAACTCAGGAATCACAGACAGAGCATCCGTGTGTGTAGCTGGGTCTTGTGGCTTCTCATTTTTTTGATGCCTGGGGTGAAATCTTGCTTTCCAAGACCCCTCTCCATCATGGTTTTCCCACCAGGCAAGGAGCCGTGATGCATTCCATCACCTGCTTCTACAAACCACCTCAAGAGGGGACAAAGATGGACTTATGGCTACTGTAAAACAGGCAACAGCATATTGGCTAAGGACCTTCTCTTACCATTAGAGCTCCTTACAACTTTTATTAAAACTTTACTATGATTCTCGTTTTCTGGTGAGTTTAGAAATGAGGAGAATGTCCTTTCTCTCTTTCTTACCTCCAGTGTTTTAACTACTACATCATCCAGCTTTTCTTCACATAATTAAAACACTACACTGGTTAACTGACATCACTTAGTCATATAAACTGTCTCATGCCAGGAATAAGAGCTTCAAGAAATGAAAACAAAACCATCCAAGTCTCCTAAGACTGCAACAAGGTTGGCAGTACCTGGATGTTATGTCACGATGGGTGCAGAGAAATGCGGTTATTTCAAATGGAGCCACTTCCTCCAAGATTTTGAGAAGTCACCTCAGCTTATCCACACAAACATGGTTATCTCCTACAGCACCCAAACCCAGTGGTTCATGATTTAGGTTGTGCCTACACAGTCCCAAGGCTGTGGTCCCTGTTGTGCCAGATACTGTGCGGCGCAGGAGTTACAGGTTCCTGCCCAGACAGCTGAGAAAAAGGCTTGTTTTTTTCCTCTCTGCATGTACCTATAAATACTATTTATATTATGATTACACAGAGGATGATAGATATCTACGCTAGCCATGTGAGAAACAGATCCCAGCCCGGAGGGACATGCAATCTAAGCAGTCTACCCGCAACTGGAACTGTCTGGGAAAGTACAAGGCTGAGAGAAGAGGAGGCAAAAATATTACATATACTGCCTATAATATTACAATGAAAGCTGGCAGGGTAGAATACGTATGTAGAAAGTTGCACAGAATATATGAACAGCACAGACACCTATGCAGCCTGCACACCCACTCCACAGACATGTTACCACTATCTTATTATTTCCTACCATATTTAGTTACTGAATTTTCTTTTAATAGCAAGGCTTGGGGAAGTACTAAACTTAAATCTCAGGTAGTTAACATTTCTTTTAAAGGAAGGAGTAAATTCAAGCCTATTTTTAAGAGCCCTCCGCTCTCCATGCCCTCTGAGCTAACTTCCCAAGAGCAGTGGCGGTGCATACGGATGCGCGCTTGTGTGTGATGGGGAGGGTGTTGTTTCCTATTAAGTCTGGCATCAGATTCATGTCTGCAGGGGCTTGCTTAAGATGATAGGAAGAGAGAGTTTTATCATGAGCCAGACTGACAGAAAAGCTTGCTAATGGGACTTGAGGCATACACAGGAAAGAAAGTGCCAAAACATTAAGCTACCGCCAAGTGTCAGAGGGCCACTGATTTATTGCAGCAATTTTGCCACTGTGTCCTTTATAAGGTCCCACAAGTCCTTCCTCCTGGCAAGAAGCTGTGAGCTGCTGCAGCTTGGGGAGAAGTTTAGATCCAGAGCACAGAAAGTGTCCAAGCGAAAGGCGGGGGCCGGGGGGAGGACGGAAATCGAATGTTGACTTGAACTTGCCCCAGGCAGCAGAGTCCTCTTAGCTCCACTGCCTCCCTGACAGCTTGATGAAATGAGTCAGGGCCTCCCCATGGCTAGACCAGCTCAGGCTTCCAAGTGCCGGGGTAGAGCTGTAAGAAACAGATTGAGCCTCAGGGCAGCAATTTTTTTTTTCCCTTTCTCTCCTCAGCATTTGGCTGGGGGAAGGGGGAGGTTATGAGCACTACAGATGTATAGGCTGAGCCTTTGTCTGCAGAGGGGGAGGGCGAGGGGGAGAGAGAAGAACAGCAAGAGAGTATTAGGAATGGCAGCCGAGAATAGCCCAGAGCACTATAACTAATTTTGAGGGGCAGTGATGCATTGTACGGGCTATGCGCTGTTTGGTCTGAGGGGGCCCTGTTGTGAAGCAGCAATCAAGAGGACATTTTGTTAAGTGACCAACAGCTGTCATCTGCAAGCCCAGAGTGGGGAAGGAGGGAGCAAGGGGAAGGGAAAAGGGGAAAAAAAAAGAAAACAAAAAAAAAAGAGAGCATTTGTCCCTTGGAGGCAGAGCACATTAATCCACCAATCTGCCACAGCTTTAACTCTAAACGTGCTCGGTGCCTCTGAAGACTCACTCCATCAGCCACCCAGAGAGATGGGCACCTCTCGCCCTGCTCCAGCCTGCCCGATGCACGGAGCTTCTCTACCTCTGTGGGTTGAGAAACCGACGCTAAAAATACTGTTTAAGTCTCTTTTCATTCCATAAAATTGAGTTGATCTGCTGCAGCTTAGGGTCAATCCCTCAAGGACTGTTTTTCCCCCTTCCCTTTTCCATAGCACTCATAAATTAATCAGGAAGACCCTGACTAAGTCATTTCATGCTGTACAACATAAAAGAAAGTCCCCTGATGATCCATGCAAGGATCTATTAAAAGCGGGAGGAGGGAGGGAGGAAGGGTTAGGGAAGAGGGAGAAAAGGGAGTGGGGGAAGGAAAAAATCTCAACCTTTTTGATATTTTAGGATAAAAGCTGGAGGACTTTGTTATGAATTCTAGCCAACATCAAAACACCTTAAATAATTCAAAGAACATGTTAAAGGGAAGAAACTGAATGTTGCTCTGATGTTCAGTTGATGCAACGCAGAATATTACCCAAAACAGCACAGCCTGTTAAGGGAGACAGCAGCCTTGAGCATTTCAGTTCTTTAGAAAAATGTCAGAACCTGTAAAAATCATAATTTCCAGCAACTTTTTTTTTTTTTTTTTGCATGATATAAACTCAGCGAGACTGAAATGTAGGTTTCTGACAAGCTGTTAACAAGACAACTTTAGAAATCTGTCTGGAGCTCTCAGGGAGATGGGCTGCCATTTCACTGCTTCGAAGAAGTTCATGACATGACAAGCAAAAATCAGGGAACAGAGACCTAAAAACCACGGTGTAATTTTCATTTGCTTCTGTCGTGAAAGAATTCAAGCAGAAATATTAGAAGGCTGCACAACTAAAAAAGCCAGGAACTGGAAAATCATTGCTATGGTTTGACAAGCACATCTTTTATGCTGAAAATGGTTCCTTTATTATTATACCTATACACAGGAAAGCACTTTGGAGAAAAAGGGATAATCACAAATTATTCCTTGAGATCTACAAAATAAGATCTACCTTCCAGGCAAGTCTAAAAATGACCTAGTTCAAGGGAGAGAGTGACCAACCCATCTTGAAAAAGCAGTAAGAGCCACCAGATTTCTCTTCATTTCCCACATCCCTGCGCTTCCCCCTATAGGAAAGGAGGAAAGATCTTTCCATAGTGCAGTCTTTTACTGGAGCCTGCACAGATGAATGTTGCTACCTCAATGCTTAATAAAGACACATTCATTAAAAATACAAAAGTCAGCATCCGATGTCATCTCCACACCAGAGTTTGGTACCACACTCAGGAGAGGCCTTCTGGCTGGTTTACCATCTTATACCTCCTACTTCAGGCCTTTATATACCAGTAGAATGCTTTGCCAAAATTTTTGGATGAATTAATGATGCTCTTTCCAGAATCAATCTGTTCTACTCAACAGACAGAAAAAAGTAGATCTATCTATTTATCTATCCCTATATAATACACCTCTTTCAATATCTAGTCTCTCTCACTCTCTCTTTCACTATTTGGACTCATTCTAAGTATTTAATGGTAGGCTGATGTAGCTGCCTGGAAGTCAATTTACTGACTGTGATTGACTCATTATATCTATGGTTGCAGAATCTCAGCACCCTTGGGAAAGCTTGGGAAACCCAACATACAATTTTATGCTTAATTTCAGCCCATATTTGCCAGGAAAGAGAGTGATGAGACAATGCAGGAGGTAATTTTCCCTTGTACTGGCTATGATTACACCAAAGGGTAATGTGAATTATGGACCACACTTAGCCCAGCATTTGCAGGGATCACACAAATAATGAACTGAATATTTTCACCTCTTTCCTATCTCTCCTTGTTTCCACACATCTCCAGTGGTGCACCCACAGCCACACTTGGGTAATTGAAAGAACAGGGCACGCAGAGCTATATGGTTGACACTGCATTTCACCAATTTACAAAATAGAGGAAACTCTGACAAGAAAAGGAATGCAGTCTGCTTCTCTTCTGAAGTGCTCACAGCTCTTTTCACTCTTCCCTCGCTTGGGCATTGTGTCACCTGTCACTCATTTTCTTTTCATTAGACAGACACGCTTGGAGACATTACAGAAGCTGTATATGGGTTTTCACTAAGGAACCAGAGAAACACCCATTACTTTTTAATTCTCTTGTCTTAGGCTTTGACTAACATCTTGTGCTTGCAAGAGACATCTTGCTTTGCAGCCTCCCCTTTACCACGAGCCTCCTGGCTCAGAGTTACCTGGATCCCCTGCCCCAGCTGCTTTGGTCCCTCTCCTGGGAGGAGCAGAAAGCAAGATGGGATTTGCAGTGACTCACCGCACAGACCAACTCTGATTTTGTTTAATGCAAGGATGCCTAAATGATATGTCCAACAGAAGAAAAAATGGCTTAAAGCCATTATTTATAACAATGAGAGGCTGCTGGTGTTTGGAGAGGGGGTTATAAGCTTTCTCTAAAATTAAGGAGTTCAGGACTTAATATGGATATAGTCAAAAGCCACTTTAACTATAATGATCTGTCTAGTAATTCCCCATTTACTATAAACATCAGTTTTCTTCTATTTGGATTGCAAATTGAGTCCATTACTGTGCCATACCCACGTCACTGCGGAGTCACCAAAAACTACTGGGCCAGTACAAAACAACAGAATTTGTTAAAGTACCCTCCTCTAATGGAAAGCGTTTAGTTATTCTCAGCCATGTGACTCCACGGTATGTGACTCTGTTTGGGAGCTCCATTTACATATTTATTTAGTAGAGAACATGCATGGCTGTCTTCCCTCTGTGCAGAACCATTATGAGCTGCAGGAAGCTGTTAGAGAGGATTTCAGCATGGAACTCAAGGAGGAAAGACATTTCCAAATACCTCCCTATCCTGCCTAATGACAGCCACCCTCTGGAACCACGGTGATGGATTTCTGGTTATGAAACTTGCTGTGGTTTCTTACAGCTCATTCAGGTGAATATTTTATTTCATTTATACGTTTAATTTCTTTATATTTACACACACACACACACTTTTTCTCATGCTGCCAACTTCCTTTCCTCCTTACTTCTCTCTTTAAGTCCAAGTGGTGCAGCAACAAAAGAACACACCAGGTTATGCATGAAGACACCCACCTGAGAACCCTAAAGTTCCCCCACAGGTATATTACAGCTTTTTGCATTCAAATTCAATCTGAAGGCCCAAAAACATCTTACATGAACATTCAGAAGTGGGGACTAATTTTAGAATCAGAGCTGACATGAGTCAGGTATGAAGGCAAATCTCTGCTCTGCCTTGTGACCAGCTAGGCTGGGCCCAGCAGGAGGGGTGGCTGAATTCAGGTGAGTGAAGCTGGGCTGACCAGCTACACGCCTGGAAACACACCACTACTGTGGGAAATAGAATATTTTAGAGCACTGTTTAACTAGGGATTTTGGATGTGGGAAAGAATCCAAAGCATCTACTGTGTTCTCAAAATGCATTAATTCAGTGAAAAGAACTTTATCTCATTCTTCACTTAATGAATATACAAAGGTTATGTGAATCAGCTGCTTTGTTTTGTCAAATGGCTTTAGTCACTAAAAGTCCCTGTTGCTGTCAGGGAAAAGATTAACTATACTTATATATAATTAATGTAGTAATTAATGTTATTTAATTTCACTGCTATTTAACTCATAGCAAGGTTTATGTTGTTGTGGGTAAAAAATATTAAGTGTACTATAGTTACCATTAATGTTTGCATTATTGAACATTAAAATTCAAATCTGGTAAAATATTTAGCACAAGAATTGAGACATCTACAGAAGGCCTGTTCCTCCAAGGAAACCCAGAGCATGTGTTTACACATTTTAACCACTGTTTTTAAAATAAACCTTAAGGGATAGCTGCCCCACTCACCACAGGCAAACTACCCTGGAACAAAGAAATTCAAGAAGAGAGAAAAAAGATTTTAAATACGAAAACTAAAAACCACCTCTGCACACCCCCACACCCCCAGTATCCAGCAGTTGTCATTAGCATTAATACAATGCAAATTAAGTCTGCTTTTTTCCTTTCATTCCATTTAGATCTTAAAAATATTAAATATTAAATTAGGTAGGACAGGGAAGTGAAGGACAAGCATTGCCTAGGACAAATTTGGATGTCTTCAATGTAATCTAAGGAATAGAACAGAGACTTCAACCTAATTTGATAAGAAAATAACACAGTTGGTTATTCACTCTTACAGAATTATGCGCCATCAAAGCTAAATATAAAAGCTTCAAGACCTATGCCATTGCTTGGAGAATACTTCTTTGGACCACTAAGCAATTTTAAAAACATATATATCCTACTCAGGTAAAATTAGAAAGGCTTCCCCCTATCTTAGCACATCTGCTCCTCTCTTTCAACGCCCCTAGATACTCATTCGCTCTTGTCAGCCCCCAAAATGTCCACGGATGATGGAAATGTAATGATTTACAAATGGAGCCTCCTACCTCACTGTTCTGCTTTCAGACTGCCAAGGTAGCTTGACCAGCACTGACCTCAAAGACCAAAACAAGGGCTGGCCGTGCATGTTGAAAGATGGGAATGTGAGTATCCTTAGCTAAGCCATCCTGAAACTTTCTGAACAGGCTTGAGCAAAATTTTGCTTTCTGTTGTCACTTTTTAAATCTGTGTTTTCCTTCCAAAGCTGATGAGGACATGCTCAGCTGTGTGGTGAGCTGTCATTTATGAACAGAAGTTCCAGCTTGTCAAAGCATTTCCTCAGCACTGATGACCCCCTATATGTCTAATCCAGACTTGGGTAATTAGAGAATAAAAGAAAGAGAAAACATCTCAACAGGAGGGGAAAGAAGAGAAAAAGAACAGAAGACTGGAGAGTAAAAATGGAAAAAAACCAACTTACTGCTTTGTGGACCAATAATGAGATGGGGCCACAAACACTGTTGGGAATGGACTCTATCACCTTTTATTAGCACAATGAGGAAATAATAATTAGGTGGCACAAGCTATTATGTTTTTGTCACAGAGTCAGAACACATTGAATTACACAAACCTTTCATTTTCCAGTAAGTTATGATGAACAGAGGTGAATGTGAAATCTGTTTGAAGAACTGGAAAACACCTTGACCAGAATATTGTAATCCCTCTCAGTTTGTGTGCACTGTCACTATGAAAAAGGCAAGATTTCCTGCTCCAAGAGAAGCTGTGGCACAGTTGGTTGTTCTTTTTTTCACTTGTGAATGTTGCTGTATCAGCTGTGATACACCAACCAACTCACGTGTGGATTGCAGGCACACTTAGCAATAAAATGCATAAATAACAACTCACAATAATGCTTATATTAGTACATGTCCCTACTGCATATCGAATAACAACAGGGATTTTCACAGACTGCAGAGTAATCAGGTGTTTTTAAATAGGCTTTAAAGCCTTTTCACAGGGTGAGTGAGGGGAAGTTCTTCTCAGAGTTTATGCAAAGTACTTGCACAGGTAACTGAAGGCTCAAAAGATTCTGGGCAGCTTTTAGAAGCACAGGCTGAGAATGACAGTGCTCATGACAGTAATAATCAATGCAATCAATCTACAGCAAAGAATATTCTTTTAAATTCACACCTAATACTTGTTCATGAAGTAGAAGCAGTACTTAAAACAAACCACTGTGTTAGCTCACCTGGCTAATGAATAATTGCCACAATTACAAAAACAGGTCTTTGTTTTCAATTTTCAGTAAGCAGAGGTTTAGAAGAACAAACTGCTCTTGAAAGTATGATAGTTTTTTCCTCAAAAAAAGGAAAGAAAGAAATCCTTCCTAGCAACTGCAATTATGATACTTTCATGTCAAATGAATTATATTACTGAAAATAAATCTTTCTAAGATGCACAAGAGAGTTATCTGGCTCCAGTCAGACTTATGCATTACTGGTTTTATATGTTGTACTCTACTTGATTAATATAGGTAATCAAATTATACTGCCTTCCACTGTGCTCTCAAATTCAAGGCTATAATGTTTTCAATGACAAAGTTCATAGAGTTGTATAAAAATGTACCTCATGCTGTACCAGCCCTTTATTGCTGTAGTAAAACACCATTTTCAATTTAGTAATAAGTGATATAAAACAGAGTGTCTTGATTGGCAGGGTCGTATTCATTATGCAGTGCCCTACGACACAGCACAGTTCCCAATGAAATTTAAGGACAGAATCCACCACGATCTCAGATGCTGATACTTAAGAGAATTAAATTATTCCTTTCTCATGAGTTCTCCAAAGGAAGGACAAGAAACTGAATGCAAACACACACACACATGTGGATGGAAAGGAGAAGGGGGCAGGAACAGACTCATCATAACATGCTGCTACCCATGCAGGCTCTCCTGCTCTGAAGCCAATCCTATACTATTGCTTCCCACCTGGAATAGGAAAGGAGAAGAGAAAATGACAGAAAATGAGGAAGCATGACACTCAGGATAGTGGCAAATATTGGAGAAATCTCCCTGGCTCTTCCACTGGCCTGACCAGTGACCAGAAGAAACGACTCTGACTGGTTAACTTGAGGGGTCTTAATGAAGTTGTGTTATCAAGTGCTCTTCACTTTATGAACATCAGGATTCTCTAAAGAGCTGTAAATTAGACTGTCAAAACCGGTAACATCTTAACTTTGCAGCTATCTTTGAATATGTAAATTGTAACTCTTCCCTTCCTTCTTTTCCTGTCCATAAATCAGGAATAATTTACCTTATCTGTGAACAAACCAACCGATCTGTGGATTCCACGGAGGCCAAGTATTCTGGTGAGCCTTGTCATCACTGCAAACACTATCTAGAGGAGCAAGAATTATAAAGCCATTTTCTGTTGAACTAAATGGCAGAGATATTGTCAGCTGGTATCTTTTCTGAGCATGTACATTGAGCAAATGATATGATCAGGAAAGACAACTCCTGGAGTCAGGAATTAGTAATGTTATCTTAGTTTTGTTTCCTTGGCAACTTGACCTTTCATAATTTGCCCAAAGGCAAAATATGGGCAGCATATCCCTTTCAAATCATACCTCAATAATCTTCTGATTAAAAGCATCACCAGAATGTGGCCTTGCCATAAGATGGAGAATTAACGACTCTCTACTAAATGATCCACTGATGTTGAATCTAATTTAAGTAGCCTTGCAAGAATATTTAACACTTAATGATAGGCTCTGTATTAGAGTAGGTTTAATCTAGGATGCAGCCACAGATGTCATAAGAAGGAATTAATCAGCATTGCTTCCACTAAAACAGAAATGCAAAATTGCTGAACAGAATGTATTAGAAACAGATTAAAGAACTGGGACTTAAAACATAAAAGAAACAGAGCTGATACCACCCTCAGAGAGCTAATTTTAAATACAGGAAAAACTTAATTCGCCTTTAACTGAAGAATTGGGGTGTTTGAAGTCACTAAAGAGAAGCTTGCGTTATCAAGAAGCAAAGAAAGGCAGATAGTCTTTTCCTTCATCAATTTAAAATGAAAGCCCAACCCAAATATTAATGCCTGCCTTAAAATCCCAGCAAAATGAAGTTATTGATGCTCTAGGGACTATTGCTGCCACCCACATGAAGCTCTGTACTCAACGGAGTGCCATGGAAGTTTCATCGATTTGAAAAACTCCTGCCTAATTTAGATAAGTTACCTTTCAGAAAAGCAAATCTTGGAAAAAGAGAAATAGACCCAGGGGTTATTGAAATGTGTGCAGTTGGGGGAAAACAGAAAATACAGTGTTTGAAAATTCACTCTGAATGACCAGTACTGAGAGAACTTGCCCATCCAAAAGTTTTTGCAAAGATCAACATTACAATTACTTGTTGTTGTATCATTCAATTTATGTTCTCCTCTGTTGTTTGAGGACCTCATGCTGCCCACAGGGTTTTTGCTGCCCAGTTAAAGTTATGCTGCCATGTTAAAGTATACAGGCAGAAGGGAACACAGAGCATCACCTCAGAGCATTCCTACGGCAAAGTCATTACATTTCAGACACTAACTCCTCTGTTCTTGATCTGAAAATATTGAGAGTGAATCCCCTAATCATATGAAACTTTAGAAACACATGCCATGGACTAAAAATTGCATTCTTAAAATTTTTTAGTTACAGTTAATGTTCCTGGTAAAGACAAGAAAACCTGTTTTCTCCTGAAAACATCTAGGAGTATGCTGAATACGCCAAGGCCTGATTCAACAAGTCCAAATCCCAGTTTAGTACAATGGCCATTAAATGGGTTTGGGCTCAGTTGAGTGGCCCTTCTTTGAAAAATTATGAAACAATCTTGCACTGGTCACAATTTTCATTGATAGCTCAGGACAGACAAATAATCTCAGTGCTTGCTCCCAAATGAATGAAAAACTTATATAAAGCTTTGATCTTGATGGAAGAATCCATCAAGACTTCCCATTTGTCTCCCTAATTACTTGCTTTGATGCTCAGGGCTCGCAATCACTGCATAAGTTAATGTCCTGGGGTTGCCATGGCTACTGTTACTGAAGCAGAGTGAGACAAGGCTCTGCACATCAGCCACCTTTGCTCCAGCTTTGCTTCCATACCCCGGCTGCTCCTCCACCAGGGATGGGGGGAGGCTTCTCCTGTACTGAGCCAGAAGTTAATAAAATAGTTCCTATTTGTGTCACTGCAAATCTTACTGGTAACATCCACTTCACCTTTCTCTCTGCTGCTCGTACTCTGGAGGTCTGGAAAGCAGTGAAGTGATCAGAAGACAAGAGTGCAAGCAAGAACTGGATTCACCTCCTAACTTGAACCACAAGGTTCTGAACCTCAATTTTCCTGACTCTTGGAAGACAACAGTGATGTATCTTTCACCTACAGTCCTGTTTGAGAACACAGTGCTAGAGAAAAGGAGCAATGATATTCCATTTTTTAAATTTAAAATTTGCTTTAAGTGAGTTCCCTATACTTCTACAACTTTCTGGTTATCTAAAGACCTTTCATTAAACCTCTACACTTCTTTTTTAATAAAGGACACTGAACAAGTAATGATGCATAATATACTTCAACATTACTAGTAATTGCTCATTGAAAATAAGAAATGAGAAATCACTTTCTTATTTGCTTATCTGATGACCTCTAAAGACAATGACACACATGATAAATGAACGGTGTGATGTATTTCCTCATTTATTGTATTGATCTGATTCAGTGTAATATCCAGAAATGCAGTACTAACCCACTAAGTGTCAACAGAAGTTATCTTTTGCTCTGAAGCTTAAGTCCACACACAAAATTTTGTACTTTGTGCAATTAGTTCATAGAAGTTTTTAGCACAGTTTGTTCTCAGAATTTTCCATTCTGAAAAGGATGACAAACAAATGAAATATATGAGTGGGAACCATCACCCTACCATATTTCAAATAACTAACCAAGGTTGACTGAAAAATTCCTACAGCAACAACACAATGCTGCTTATTTTAGTTATTAGGAAGATAAATCTCTTCAATACTCTGTTCCTGCCAAAGTCTTATGCATTCTTTTAAGCATATGAACTCTAAATCTTTTTTGTTCTGAATACAGTATTTTCCTCTGGGATGTATAGTACATTGTAAGTATGAAAAGTTAACATGTAATTAGCACGGTAATGTCTAAGCAAATTGCATCATGCAAGAGTTAATAGAGGTTCAGATCAGAAATAATCCTCTGAGCACAGGCAGCATGAATTACAAGTTTCTGTAATGCTCAGTCACCTGAAAACCTTCAGGATCCTAAAGCACCTGCCAAACATCCTGGCACCTCAGATGCTCTGCTGCTCCTTACCAACCTGTGGTGTTCAGCACAGCTCCACAAGATCTGCCCTGAAGTTAGGAAAATATTTGGACACAGCTTTTGCAAAGAGCAAATGGTTGGTGGGATGGTGGGAAAATGACAGGACTCACACACTATAGGACCAGGTTCTAAATATTTACCCGCAGTAAAACAGGACACTTTGATTAGATGCTCTCTTGCTAATTTTCCTCACAATTAAATTCACTTATTTTACTCGAGGAGCGACTATTAAAATAAATCTGCTGTGTTTTTATTTTTGGTAGATGCTGTAGTTAAGTCACGCCTGACAAGATGTGAATCAGAACCATTGCACAAGCAACAGGGTTGCATTTGTAACAGACAGCACAGTGAGTGCCAATGCTCTCACTGAACCAACCATTGCTGGTATCCTAACAACTTCTTACTCTTTTATTTAGAAACAAATAGCAAGGAGCAAGAGGGAAATTCCAAGTTAATTAAATGGGCTTAGGGAAGATGAATCAATTTGGGCACAAACACTACATGTTATATTTTTTAAATTACAGCAAAGCCACATGCTACTTAGCAACTCCAGGACCCACATAATGACAGAAATAGCGCAGTGAAGCAACAATCAGAAGAAGAAGAAATCAGAGTGAAAAGATTAGAGCAATCATAATTGGACAATCCATAGAAATAAGGATAGTCATTTTTCAAATGACTACTGATAGTGCCAAATGTTAAAGACAAGGAAGAAAAGCAGTAGGAGCTATTTTGAGACAACTGCCTTTCTTCCAAAGAACACAACACTGATGAGCTTGCATTCATCTGTCCAATACTATGGCTCATAGTATGATGGCTGTAACTCACAGCACATGAGAGAGAATACATAAACCAACATCAAATTCAGCATGATTAATATATGATTACTTCACGCTTGTACAGTGCTTTGAAGATGTAAAGTGCTAATTAGAATTTCTGGCTTAGGCTGGTTGATGCCCCAATGCAATCCAGATCAGTAAATAAGAAACTGCAGAAGTTTAAACTATCTGCCCAAAGACTGAAGAACCCATGAGACACAAGGAAATGCTCTAAATTTCAAGTGGATAAACAAATGTATAATAGAGAGAGAGAAGGAGAATTCAATGCCCCAGTGAAGAGATTTAAGATAGATAGATGAAAATATTTTAGACAGAAAGATAGAAGTCATAACTATTTGAAAATCACTGTTTTACCTCCCTCTACTATTACCAGAAATACTCCCATTGGTTAGTGAGATACAGAGATAGCTCTGGAATCAGTAAACATTTGCTGAACTTCAAAATCTAATGGCTTTAGTGGAACATAAACAAATATCTTCCCAAGAGTTGTTCCATAGTAACGAGAATGAAAAAAATATTTAGAAGGAAAAAAATAAGAGGCACAAGATTAAAATGAAGAGGTACCCTCAGAACGGAGAGTGGAAACAGAGAAAAAGAAAAGAAGAAATTCCTGCCCAGCTTTCACCAGGAATTTGAAACTGGACTTCAGTAAGGTGGTAGTGAATGAAATCTGTATCAAAGGAACAGAACATGGCAGAATATGCAAAATCATTTACAGCCAAAAGGCCATCCCAATACATCACTCTCGTGGGACCAGTGCAGAGCCCGGGATCAAACCAGAATGCCATCCAACAGAGAGATGTTGACTCTGCTACTGATCTGGCCTTTTCCTGCTTAATTAAAGCCACTGAACACTCGAGCTGGAAATCTGTAATCCCCATTAAAGTGTCATTTTAGCGGTAGGTGATCAGACCTTTTTAGCTACACTAAGTAATTATGCTAGCAGGAACCATGAGTAGTATAAATGTGGCCACGGGAAGGCTCTTAAGGCTCAATCTGGTAACATCTGAGGATTACCAAGAAAACTAGTACTTCCAGCTCCAGTCATGTCTGAATTGAGACTGAGGTCCCAGGAGGCAGCTGTATCCAGTGCAATCCATGTGTGGCTCTAATCCTACAAAAGTCCTAAGCAAGATTGGGTAACCACATCTGCAGGAGCAGGCACTGCATGTCACGGTTTGAAATTAAATAAAGATAAAATATACCAAAACAGTAGGCACAAAACAAGGAAATACTCAGTGTGTGAATGTTTACTTTTGATCTCCATTATGATGCAGAAATAGACGTGGAAGCTCAGAGAACAAAAACTGGTTTTGTTTTATGGAATAAGAAACGTGACAAAGGAAAGTCCCAGTAAGACAAAAGCCAGGCAGAATTAAAACCACTACAGATGCATCACAGTTGCACTTCAAGCTTAGAAAAATTACCCTGAGCTCATGTCAAAATAATCTGGGGAGCAGGGAAAGTGGGGTCCCCCCTAATGATGCCCCATGGTTGGAAGACAGATAGTCATGATCCAGAAACCACATTAAACCACTCATTCTCCAGTGTCTGAGTTACTGAAAAGAACTGAGGCAGAAGAAAGACAAAACAAAGCAAACCTCCTAATTGCTGTTAAAATGAAACAAAGGCACTTTCTTGTTATGCAAGATGCACATTTGTCTGTAGTGGGCTCTTGTAGAGGTCTAGGACTATCACTCACATAATGTATGAAAAGATGTAATCCCTAGGTATATACAAATCTTTGCCAAGTGTTTTTAAAGCTAGAGTCTGTAGCAACACATATTTTGCAGCAAATATTTAGAATGAAATATTTCATAAAGTACTTCAGCACTTCTTTGAGTGTTTAATTTATCTGACATAAAAGAACAAGAGTGTATAGCATTTTCCTGTAAGTGGATGTAAAATACGCATTGCATGGATCCCTATAATTAAAAAAACAGCAAATCATTGTCATTAATGCACAAGCAAGATCATAAATGAATACATTATTAAGTCCTACTGAATTAATGTTTAACTGCAATAGAGTTGAAATTGAATGAGGCAATTAATCAGAGTAAGAACTGAAAAAAAAAAAAGCCACATCTGTCTCACTTTGAATACATTGAGCAAAACGACCTTCAAAACGGCACTGCCAATCACACCACGCCGCCCACTGATTTGACAGTCTTGGTGCCACCACAGAGAGAAAGTTTAGTCAGTGTAACAGAGACAAGCTTTCCATCTGAGTCACTTCATGGGTACATCTCACCCTGAGGGAATAAAACATTATGTCTCAAGGGTCTTATTTCATAAAATCATGAATGTTCAGATGGTGAAGATCATGCTGGTTATAAATGTGAACTACATCTGCTCAAAGTCACCAGAAAATGAAACTGGGGGAGTTGACATACATTAATGATAATTTTTACAGGCTTAATGCTCTTCAACATCCAGGGGAGGCTAAAAAAAAATGTGTTCAGAAGCTTCTGTTCTATGGATTGTGCTTCGATCAACTAAAATACATTAATTTAAATTTCCCCTCATCAGTTTTCAACCCTGTAGAGGAATTTTCTTTAACGGGTTAATTAAACTCCATCAGGTTCTTAACTGTTGAAAAGTCTTAGTTCAATTTATTTCAGAGTTTAAGGAGGAGTAAAATGATAATACTAATGATGATAATGACCCTTATCCTAGCTAAAGCTTTTTGCACTTCCCATGTAGAACAGTATCTATTGTTCACCAGTCCTACCTCTGACAGATCAGTAGGGATATGTACTTTTCTTCTGTGTAACGTATTATGAATATTAAACAATATTTAAAAAGAAAAATCCATTGGTATTTTTGTAGCAAGTTCTTAAGCAATAATTATCTTTGAATAAAGATTTTTTTTCACCATCAATGCAAATGAACTGCAAACCAAATTGTTTTACTACATCACATTGATGGAGCGACTGGCATGTAGGTAAATCAGCATACTTGCTTCCCTTTCAGCAGCAATAAGGAGTAGGTTCAGGATTTTCTGGTTTAAAAGAAAAAAAAGGATTTATCAGATTATTCACTGATAAACCAGATAATAATTAGGGGTTAGGAAAGTTTGCCAGACAGCTGAACAGTGGTTAACCTGTTCCTACACTCCTGCTGTAAGAACTATCAGTGAACATGTTAAAGTCATCCTATTTACAATGCACAATACTTTGCCATTTATCACAATATGTTGTTTTTTCCACCAAAAAAAAAAAAAAAAGCCAAGTCAGGCTATACTGTTATCTTTCCACTAACATTTTGTGACCACACATTTGCCCACAGTGCATAAAATGGGTACTGGAGGTCAACATGACTGGATCTGTACAGCACATCAGTTCATCAGGGGAAGTTCGGGTCTCAAAGTCCCTGTCACAGGCTATGAGGAAGGTCAGCAAAACTAAAAGTTCATTTCAGCTACAGTAGAAAGCCTGAGGAATAAAGATCTCATGTGCCTTCTCTCTGGTCCTGATGAGTATGGATCACAGAAGGCCCTGGCAAACATCAGGTCTCCTTTCCTGAGAAAAGTGACATTTAGAATTTGCCAAAGCTCTCACTGGATTAAAGGACATGGAATAATACTCTTCCATATTTTAAGGGCATTTAGACAATTTCCCAGGATATATTTTCAGGCTGGCAATATTTCTTTTGGATAGCAGTGTGAGATCTAGGCACGAGCTGTGATACAGGGTAGGACTTTGGAGGAGCACAGCAGGATGGAGCTATCGCTGCTGAAACAGGACTGTTCCAGTCTCACCTGCCAGGTCTAAGATATCATGGCTTGCATTAAACCCATCACAACAAAACACTTTATCAGCACCTAAATGCAAAGGAGGGTGTTGATAATGCCATCTACCTGCAGGGATAGTTAACCCATCCTGTTTTATGGAAGATGCAGGATTCAAGGCTGAATCCTGATCTGATCATAGCCAGTGGTGCACATCTTGTTGGCTTCCATGAGACTGATATTGGGATCTGTAATAGAAAGGGTGAGTGAGGAACAAGTAAGAGAAAGAGGAGAGCACGAGTTGGGGCTTCACTGACACACACAAACCCAAAAGATAAAATCAACACAGCAATTAAGCTTCAACAGAAACAAGACATTCTTTTTGTTTTGTTTTGTTTTTTTCCAGTGTGAATGTTAATTACCATGCCTTACAGCAGAGATAACGAGAGGGTTTTACTGCCTAGCATTTTTCAAACAAAGACATGAAAAATTCATGAGCAGGGAAGACCTTGGTGTTGAGCTTCAGTTTTCTTGTCAAATATTTCAGCTCTGGAGGTCCTTGGGAAGGTTACACAGCAATATTCAAGTCTAAAGGATGCCTGTCAGCTGGATCTAAAAGGAACAGGAGTTTTATAGGCTACATGTGACCTTGTCAACGTATTTTCACCGGCCAACGGCATCTTCCAGCATCATTCACCCAGTTTACAATAAAACTGAACACTGAAATGGCTGTTCTGCTAAGGGCACAGCACTCACAACTCCAACCTGTCCAAAACACGGCGACAAAGATGGTTCATCTAGTGTCATGAAATGCTGATGTCTGCACATCACTCTGAAAACAGTCCAAATGTACCTTTGTGCTGACAATCAGATATTGGGCTCCAGGGAAACTTCATCGGTCACAAAAAATTTATCAGGACTCTACACAGTCCAAAATGTCACCTTTTAAATGGGAAGCAAGATCCCACTATGTCTGGCATGGCTTCTAAGAAGATCTAAACCCTCTTTTCAAGTAACTGGCTTTAGACACACGAATGCTTTGCAAGTTGGCTGCACCTTTATTAAAACTCAGCTGAGGTTTTTTTTTTTTTTAAGATTACAAAAGGAATTGCTGTTTGCTGACATGTAGGTCAGGCATAGATCAAGTGTGAGGAGAACAAGGCTGTTTAGTGGACTAACAAGAAACAAGTGTAACACAAAAGCTTTTGGGATCATGTGAAACTCCTTCCCTTCCCTAATCAAATTCACCACAGCAGAAGCAGGAATTTGACGAGGCCTTCAAAGTCTGAACCGCTCAATGTTTTCTTTCCTTGTTAGTTTAATAAAGAGAAACCCCTCAGGTGAGTCACTAAGAATCACTCTTCAAATCAAAAACTTCCCTAATTCGTGTTCCAATGCTTTAAAAAATTATCTTGCATCAAAATTCTCAACATACCTCTTTCCAGAACAGACTATTGGACAAAGACAAGCCAACAGCCTCACCACAGTCTGTGTGCTCTATCTGTGTTGATCTCACAAAAACACCACACATCAGTAGCATGGAACATGCTGCAAGAAGAGATGCCTGAATTATGGATTTGAGGTAATTTCTTAATTAATTTCACTTCCCAGAAAGCTTTTTTGGCAAGCAGACAGATTTAACATATGCTGAAGTCTCTAAACTTAGGCGTGAACCTTCAGCTAAAAATATTACTAAACAAGGAAAAACCTCTCATAATCATGTCAGTGTTTAAGATCTCAGTGGAGCCAAAAGTTCACAACTGTATACTCATTCTCTCACACAGCACTGTTTTGAAACTAGACTCTTCTTTAGAACCCCAAATTTCCTCGTCTGAATCGTTTGCAGGGACTTCCTATACCCGTGTTAGGCTTCATTTATATGTAACGCCATACTGCTGCTGGTGACTCAAGAGCCTGGGAGGTATTTCTCTTGCTGGTGTTGGTGCTACTAAAACCAGAAGGCTTTGGCAGTCACAGAGGTTCTTATCAGAATTTTCTAATAATGACACTGGAATTGGAACGCGATACTTGATTAGGTTTCCCAGTACTGAGCTTTTAGGAGTAAAGCTGCAGACTATCAGTTAAAGCAGAAAACTCTGAACATTCATGAGCAATGCAGTCAAATCCCAAAAGTGTCTGCCACCAACATCAGGAAGTTTTAAGTCTCCAAGAACTATAAACCCTTACAAGTATCAAACTCTTCAGTCAATATACCTTCTCTTTCACATCTGCCAAAATTTTACTCAACTATTGCCATCATGTCCCTGCCTGGAAAAGAAATGGGATTCAACTTCTACCCTAAAAGCAAAATACTAAGTCTTTGTTTTACAATTAAGTGACAGGAAAGAATGCTAGCAGCTTCTTTCTCTTCTTTTATAAACTGTTGCTGATGAGTGCCATCCTGGCCTTTGAAAGATAATCTGTTGATGTTTAGAGGAAACACAGTAAACAAGAGATGAAAAGTCAATGGCAAAGTAAATAAACACACTGGCTTCATCGATGCTGTATCTTAGCTGGGTGATAAAGGAAGATGCAGTGCATTTAACCTCAGCATGCCTCTCCCAACACTGACACTGCCCTGTGTGCTCATGGCTGCCACGGGCTCTCAGCTAAGCACGCTCAGCTCCCACATCTCCACGGCACACAGCCCTGCAGCAGCGCTGCCTCAGCTCTGCTGGGGGCTGCAAGGCACAGCTCTGCTCTTCCCAGCTGCTCTTTTCCACACTTCTCACTCCTCTGAGCAAACAATCTTCTCCTTCTTGGGACGCGTACTTTTGTTGCAGGAAGTATCTTTAAGAGATTTGCCTTCCTGGCAAAATTGTGAGGCTGGATTCTCAGCTGCACTCTAAATCTGCTGGGAACAGCGAGTGGGGATAGACAGCTGATGTGAAATTACTAATTTTGCTCTTCTAAAGCTGACACTGTACTCACTGTGTCTTTTGGACAGCCTACACTCGCAAATCCCATCCACATATGGCTGTTTCAGTGCTTGATAGACACATGGAGAATTCAGCACCGGGTGTGGAACATTTTGGAAATTTCTGGTCTCAATCTGACTCTGACTCCAGCATGACTAGAGTAGAACAGTACTTTGTGACTGCTAAGAAAACACCTGGCCTGTTAAAAACCAGAAGAATTCAAAACCCATTTGCTCCTCCTGTGACCTGAGCTTGCACCTCTTTATCATGCAACACTGTGGTGACCCGCAAATGAAAAAGAAAAAATAAATATACCTCCATAATAATTTCCGAGTCTGCACTGGGGAACAACAGAGCAGGGCTCAGGTGTCAACCCTGAGCTGATGCCGAGTTTCCTCCCTCTCTGAGGTTACTGAGATCCTGACCAGCTTCCTTCTGAAATGAGTGTTTGGGCTCCACCACTCACTTTCAGTATCAGTGAGCACGAATCCTTCACAAACCATTTTTTTTCAGTCTTCACTCCTGCCAAGTGCCTTCTTTTTCTGTTTGTTTTATACCCAACAAAGCTGTCACTTCCCCTGCCTGTTCTGCCCTTGCACTCCTGTCTGTTCCTGCCAGGGTGGGAAGTGCTCTCTTTCATTTCAGATCACCGCAATGTTGCAGGTGAAATCTGTTAGATCACAGAGCAGCTCATGCACAAGGAAGTTCTGACTAGAGAAAAGTGTCCTGTAGATTTTCATATCAGTATCTCAGCTGGACCAATTTGTAGCTGGTTTGTGCTCTGGAGCTCCTCACTGAGAACATAATGGAGCAAATGAGAGTAGGTTTTCATCCATTGTTGCTGGCCCAAAACATTCATCAAGTTTGAACTGCAAACCCAGCAACTGCACCGCTTTGCTCCAGTTTTAAATAAGAAAATATCTCTATGTGAGTCACCAGTACTACCAGCATGACCAATTTGGTTTCTACTTTACCAGACATCCTGTAACTAAACCTCCGAGGGCAAAGACAAACCTAATGACTGTATATAGAACAGTGGATCCCTCATGTTTTTTCCAGATAGTCCTAGAAACAGAGAGTTTGAGCTGAAACAGTGCTGGTAATGGCTTTGCAAAAAATTAAAACGTACTTGTATTCAGAAAGTAAACAGGGAAGTTAAAGCTGACCTATAATCTGCCATGGAAAAGGCATTTACTTTAGGTATAAGGGGAACTTCCATGGTACCAAACCACAGATACTCTGTCTCTGCTTATACCTTCAGACATCTCTGCTTGTGTATTTTTAAATTACTACCCAGCACATTTATTTTTTGGGTTTGGGTCCAATCTGCAAGATAAAGTCTGATTGAAGAAAAGACAAATCCTTCACCAAAGAGGAGAAGATCTAAAGCACGACTGTTCCCAGATTTCTTTCATCTAAGAGGTTTATTTCTGGTTATTACTTACTAATATGTTAAAACTGTGTTGATATCTTACCTTGACATTTTAAAGATCTACGTTTAAAAAACGATCAGTCTCTACTAGTAATGCAAATAAGATTCAAAATCACAGATTGATCTCCGCGGAAGCGTGTCCGTGTCCCCAAGACACGAGACACCTCAGTCCTCCTGGGGCCACAGTGGCTGCAGTTAAACCCTAAATAGCTGGGGCAGTTTCAGGTCCGAGCTGAGGCTCTGAGTTATGACTGAGCGCCTCAGCAGCACCTGCACGTCCCATGCTTGGCTACCGCTCGCTCTCTCGCTTTCATGAGAACCAAAATTCAGCCTCCTACACATCCACCGCAAAGAGGAAACTCGACACAGACGCAGCCAAATCGATCGTGGCCAATGGTTAAGCAGAGGCGAATGTCCCAGGCAAAGCCACCAGAACAATGACTAATCTGCTGGGTGAAACGTGGCCAACCTCCACCATTCTGAGCTGTGAAATCACGGCGTCCTCCGGCCGAGGCTGATTTGCCCGAGAAAATAACGCAGCTGCAGGGTCAGTTTTATCACGGCTTAACCTCTTTTCCTGCTGAGCTTAATAAAAAATGGAGAGTACTCAAGTGATTGAGGCATCTCTTACAGTGGGTTGGTGACTCATCTGGGTTTAGAAAGAATTCAGGGTTTTTCCTTGCTCACAGGCCTATATTTCAAACCGTGTTTTCTTTTGACTATTCTTGTTTTCATTTCATCTGGTTTCCATTGAGTAAAATTAGAAGCATAAAGCTTAAACTATATTGTGGACTGGTGAAACATTCAAACACACAGAGGAGTTTGTATTGAATGCAGGCCATTTGCTGAGGCTCATTATCAGTTAAGCATCGCCTAGTGAAGGCTGCCAGATTAACTGTCCTCAGACATGCAAGAGTAGAGCATTTCCCTTGTCTCCAGCTGCCTATCCAGGATTTTTTTCATTCCTGGATGTGGCTTATAGCACAGAGACTACTAGACACAAGAGCTCAGAGACACAAGTGGGCTGCTTTGGTTGTACTGTAATCCTGAAGGAACCTTTGAACATTTGATACTTGCTATTCACTAGCATCAGAAACATGGCAAGGCACAGGTAACACAAAAGGAAACTGTATTTGGCAATAACAGTAAAGGGAATAAAGTAGATTTGTTTTCAATATACTGAAAAATAAAGCAACTTCCTGGAGTTTAGAGACACGGCTCCTCTAAAATCCAGATGCTTAGATCATCTTCATACTGAGCTAAACGGTCTCAGTTCAACCCCACACTCAGATGCCAGAACTTAAACCCTAGATCCATGTCATTCACTGGAAAGGAGAGTGAAAAAGACTTAAACAAGAGACCCTATCCAGTATTACTGCCTTACTCATGTTAGGCATTGCTCTGTAAGCTATGAATACAAACTTTCAGACAAACTCATTTGAGACTTTACCAAGCTGTAAAAGGTCTGCACTTGTGTGCATTCTACTGAACTACTTCAGGCTCCCATTAATGGAAAACTGTCTGAAAATTGGATTCACTATGCCCCGTAGGGTGCAGAAAACTCCTCCTCTGTTGAGAGAACTTTGTGCTGCTGCAGGTAACCATGTAGCCATTTGGGAAAAGAAAAGCCAAAGAAGAAATCCAACGTGACTGCTCAGATACTTGTCTTAGCCATGGAAGGACTCTGCAGGATTTGCCCAGCAATCCACAGGCTGGCAAAGCCCAAGGGACACCTTGCAAAAGAGCACCTGAAATGGTTCACTCATGGTGGTTTTGTTCATTTTTGTCTTATGCTTTAATTGACATCACAAACCTGGAAACTTCCTACTGCTAGTAGTGGAAGTTGTTCTTTTACCAAAATATTGTATCATTTCTGACATTAGCAGTATGGGAATTCACTGTAATAGAGATCTATATTCCCAGGCTGCTTTTAGATTGGGTTAGCAAACAGTGTATGAATGCTGAACTATTCCAACAGATCTACTATTACCACTCTTTTGAGAATAACAGAAAAAAAAAATGCAGTTAGGCAGGCAAAGATCCTCTGTTTTCTATATGAAAAAAACCCTGTAATGAAGAATCACTTTTTTTTTTTTTTAAGGCTCTGGATTAAGTCTCAAAAATCAGCCTATCAACACAATATAAACACTCTTGCTAATTAGGAAGAAGTTCTTATCTATTTGAAGAGAGCTAAGACTATGGTCCACATTATCACATTATTAATAAGGATGTTATGCCATGATTTCCACACGGGAATGCTTTTTTTAAATAACACCACAACACTTCTTTAAAATGGTGTGATAAGTGTCATGGCTCTTAATGGCACTTTGTTATCTGAGCAGCTGGCTTTGAAAAGGAGATGTGGCACCAGAAACTCGGGCAGCAGAAGCAGCCTGTCAATCACGGGCACACCCCGTAGCCACCGCTCCATCTTTGTCATAACTCGTCCTTGCCCCATTTTGAAATAAGGCAAAGGGCTGGAATTTGTTATTTAGACGGTATCTGCCAAGTCTGTTTAACATTCAGGCCGTTCTCCGGGGAATCAGGGCTCTGGGATCCACCACAGCCATTGAGTCCCCGGGGAGCTGCTGGGCCACTCACCGGGGTCACAGCTCTGCCTTGGTCACAGATTGAGAGGAGCCAAGTGCAGGCATACAGCTGAACTCATTATTATATTTTAAATGTTTCAGGAACCTCAAAAACACATTAAGTAATGCAATAATAAAACTCTCAGTGAACCTGTGCAATAAAATCCATCAACAGAGGAGATGGGTAATATAATCTCTTTAGAAAAAAAAAATCCTCTGCTCTATGCCTGAATTACCTTGTGCACCACAAGATAGAGGATTTAGACTATGGCAACGGACTGAAATCTCTCTTCAGGGACATCCTTCTCATAATTGTACATTCATGCCTCTCTCCCCAGTAGTAGCCTAAATACAATTTACCGTTGCACACATTTTTATAGGGTTTCTGCAAATCCGCCACTTTATTACCACCCCGGTTATAAGGGGCCACACGGCAATTCCTAAGGGTTCACTAACTGAGCAAGATATTAAGCTTGAATAAAAAGAATCAAAAATGTCTATCTACAATTTATAGTTCTCTATAAAGGACCTTGGGGAACTGCAATTTGAAGGTGAAAAGTAAATGGAAAGCAGATTTCAGCTGAAAAATTCCATATGATCGATGGAAGACTTACTGAGAATTATCCAGAGAGGTTTTTAAGGTGTGCTAGAGGTAAAAACATCCAACTCCAAATTACACACAAGACACACAACATCCCGCTGTGGATACATCTGATTAATCAGGTCTATTCAGAGCTTGGTAACAGCTGCCTTCTTTATGCACATCTCGTGAAAGCAACCTTATTTTACACCTTTCTTCAGAAGAAAGAAAGGTAAAAAGAGGATCTGAAAACCCCCGAGAGGGCCCAGAGTACCTACCACTCTCCCAGTTTGCCTGAGAGATCCTGAGGTGCAGAGGTGAAATCTCTGCTCTGAACCAAACCAGGACCACCTGGGACTGGAGCTACTGACCTAACTCAGCTGTGCCTCGCTTTCCCTCTTGGTGAGTGAGAGAGTTTCAGATCATTCACATTTCTGTCTTTTCTGAAGCTGGCATGAAAATGTTATAGGAATAAAAGCTATTATATCAGGTTTTTTTGTCTTCCTAAAGTTGTAAGAACAATAACATACAGTCACTATGACATCTAATTATAACTAGCAAAAATGGAGAGAAAAACTACGCAGTTAATTATAATTACCTAGAGAAATTAGGAATAAATTCAAGTATTTAATATGAGCAAAAATAAGTGGAGTGTAGATAATGTGGCAGATGCATGCTCTTGCCAGACTCAGAAGGTCTGAATGTGGCAGTCCATCACTAACACCATAATACCTTGTAACACTTGAAAATCAAGATCGGATGTTTTAGTGAAAGATAAACTATCTCTAGTGCTCCAACACCCCTTCACGTTTGGCTGAGTGCAGCCCCCCCCCGGGGCACATGAGGAACCAGGAAAGGAGTCCTGATAAATGGTTCTTACTTCTGAAGAGAGGGGCCAAAACCTTTGCTATCTTATTCCTCAGCTGCAAAGCATCCAGCGATGTGCTTGGCCCACTGAATCTATGGAATGGAATGTGCCGACAGGAATGACTCTGCACTCAGATTTTTTTTTTCCCCTGATCCCAGCCACCGCTCCAGTACAGGATCTGTACTGGACGGATGGGATATTTCCAGGCAGTGAACTTTCTTGTTGATGAGAAGCAAAATATTTATCTCTGAATCTCTGGCAATTTTTGAATAGTGTCATAATTCCCAGAATCTGTAGAATCTGAAACACTGACATATGGTAATTAACCCTCTTTTCATCTCTTTTTTATTCAATTGCACAGGATAAGTATAGTAATGCATAACAGGTGGGAAAATCTGTATTTTATTTATTTATTTTTGCTTTGAGGTGATGGAGATAAAAATCATAGACTGTGTTTGATGCAGAATCAAATGAAGACGTGGTGCACTCAGGCTGCTGTATATCCATTCTGCCATGATGTTTTTATTAGTTCTCCTCCTAAGGCTACTGCTAGGTCCAGGAATAACAGCTCAGAAGCTGGGCTGTGAAGGTGACACTCTCCTGCATGTGCTGTGACCTTTATGCTGGTGCTCTGGACAGCAGCACAGCTCCACCAAGTCACTTCCCATTATTTATGACATTTCAATTTGAGCCTTAATAAATCATGCTCAAAGACAGTGTGATTTCCCAGCTAAGGAAATGCATACAAGGAGGAGGTAGGTGCAGTCAAATGTCTTGGGAGTCCATGGATGATGGGCTATTAGAGGAAGATGTGTGGGGAAGCAACCTTGGTTTTACACTGGCAGACTTTCAGTGGAGGTTTTTTCTGGAAATCACATTCCCTGTTGGCGCTTGGTTCGTCATCCAACCCTCGTTCCTCCTCCTCCTCTCCCATCCTGCCTCCCCCCTCAGCTATCGAGAAGGCTCTTGGCAAAGGCTGTCTCTAATATGTGCTTGCATATGGCAGAACATCTATCTGCGTGGAAGCAACCACACATTAACGTATAACACAAATAATGAACAATGATTCATCTGAACGGGCTTGATAGGAAGGGCTGCTTTTTTCAAATCTGGGCCTCAGTAAAGCTTTGAAGGATAATTTCCACAAAAAATTGGATCAAGTCCATCAAGAAGAACACAAATCCCTGTTTCCTCCAGATTGTTTCACTCGATTCACTAAAATGTTTATTCTACACTCAGAAAAAAAGTTGCTGGAATTTCTAAACTGCATTAAAATTAATCCTTTGCTTCTTTACAGTTGCCTTTTTCAGTGCTTCCTTTGTTCCAAGCTGGCGCTTACAGGAGCTTTCATAACCAGCAGGCAATCACATACATCCTTCCTGTTTGCAGTTTTTACTGTACTTTACACAAACAAAAAATGTGGAACAGTCCAAAGTACATCTCAGACATCTGAGAAAGAAGAAGGTAAATGCTGCTAACAGTTCCCAGCAGAAGACAAGAAGAGGATAAAGCCACCTAAGCTTTGAAATGGAGCTGCCTTATTAACTCACATCTACCTTGTGAAAATAAGCTCACGGGATAACCAGCAAGACTCACACAACCCCACAGTGCTGCTGAAGCACAGATCTGCTCTGAAGGGACCACTCACACACCAGGATAATGGCCTTACAAAGGTAAGTGGAAATTAGTACACAAAAAGCCCATGCCGGATCATAAATGCATCGGTCCTGGCACCTAGGAAAGGACAAGGCTTGCCCCACAGCATATCTAACAAATTAATATGTAAAACACCAGAAGCCTCCACTCCCTGCAGTGCTCTTCAGCTATCTGGCCCATACTAGGCTCTAATTCCAGGTGAGTTTTAATTAAGGACTCTTTCCAGTACATACCTCCAGCAGGTTGGAATAGTTTGTTTTCAAGGTACTGGCCAGCTGTGAGAAATGCTCAGTGGCCAGTGACACTTTTCTGTCCCTCTCCTTAACACATGGAGACCAGATTCAGAGAATGAGCAGCGAGTCACACATGGGCCAACAAAACTTCCCCATCAGCTGACACTGAAAACAGACACCCACCTCTGCAGCGAGCACTCCAGGATGGTTAACAAATCCTTATTACCTTTTGTGAACCTGTGTCTCATCAAAATTTAAACAGACACATTGTCACACTTCAAAAACATCCTATTTCCTGCCAATGAAACAGCGAATTGCTGCTTAATGTTCTCCAGCAGTATTTGTTATAGACCAAGGAGCTGGCTCTCTGTGGTCTCTGGGACACTACAAAACACACTCGTTTTCCAACAGCCATCTGTATCTGAAAATAGTCAGGGCTCAGGTGTTTTTACTACAATGCCATGAAAAAAAACTGTGAGTGCACTGAGAAAATAGGCCTTGTCTACATGAGCATTTGATTTTTGTTAGCCCTGGTGCAGCTGCACTGCTGCTGAAAACAGAACAGAATATTCAAGTGTTCACGGGCCTTTAAGGAAAAAAGAAGCTGTATGGTTCTATGCACCTATCTGATATGCATCATTGGGAAAGGACTGGCTGTTTGCTACAGCTTGAAACAGAGGGAATACTTTCAGTTTCATCCTTATCCTTCTATCTACCGACTCACCAATCCACCTGTCTGGTGATACAGTGGGAAAAAATAGTTCTCCATCATTTGCCCTTGCCTAAGATTTGACTACATGCCACATCAAAATATCATAAAAGAAAATTGCTGCTCCAAAGCTAAAGAGGCAGCAGGAATGGCCATGTGCAGGGTTGTAGAAGCTTTGGAAGTGCAGCTGAAGGCTCTCAGTCCTGCTCTTCGAACAGACTCACCACCACCACTTCATGCTCAGTGCTTCAGAGATGGCTGTTTACTCTTTGTGGGACAATAGGACCAAGTACAGAGGGAAGGAAAGAAGCTTGATCCCAGAGTGTAGTAAGAACCTGGATGGAAAGCTGCATCAGAGGGCAAAACTGTCTTTGCTCTTGCAGGAAAGATCTCTTTGAAATTACTGTCCCACCAATGTACAGGGTTTGCTGTCACACAGCTACTATTTGACCACCAGCCACTTGTTGCCCAGGGAAGTGGTGGAATTTCCATCCCTGGAGGTGTTAAAAATGTGTGGATATGGACTTGAGGCCATGGTTTAGTGGAGAACATTTTGTGGTGGTGGCTGAACTTGATGATCTTGGAGGTGTTTTCCGACCTTAACAATCCTGTGATTTCTCTATGTAACTCACTTTGGAGGAGGAGAACAATTCTTTAATTATGGAAAACAACAGTTACAATGTCTTTGCAAAAATAGGGGAAGAATAATAATGCATATATGTATGAAATGTTACATAGTTGCAGTGGACTAGAGACAATTCTTTGCTAAGAGGCTGCAATGGGAACAATATGCAGTCTGGATGCCTTTTTCTTTTTATTGTTTATTGCTTAAATGAATGATGTTCATAAGGTTTCCCACAGCCCCACAGAGTACTGACTGATATCAGTGCCAGCCACACAGGTCAATAAAGAGAATTTCTCTATTACCACAATGATTCATGAAAGTCATTACTCCCACTCTGACTCGCTTCCCAAAAAAATCTGCATGTAGCAGCACACTTGCCAAATGCTCTGTGTGTGCTCTTGGTGAAACTGGTGCAGACATGGTTTTGTGAAACAAGACTGGAAATACTGAGAAATGTGGATGACACAGAGCACATGCAATCTCTAAGGATAATTTTCATGCTGCTGGACTGAGCAGGAGCAGCTGCACAGTGGGGTTTAATGGCTCCCCACTCTGTCACACCTCCTGCCATGAGGAACACAAAGAGATGGGATCAAGTCAAGTGCCACTGAGGAGCTCTTGGCTCCGTCTCCAGCTTCAGGATTTCGCTAAGAAAAACCATCTCTACACAGCTGGAACCCAGACCCTGCCCACCACACCCAACATCTCTGTCTGTCTCACACACACTCACGCTTGCTGTCTTTTTTCCTGCTGGCGGGAGACACCTTATCTAGAAGGTTATGCATTACTGTGATACATTTGCTTTTGAAGTACTGAGTGGCTTTTAGAGTCTGGCATTTTGAACTTTCAGGAGGAAGAATGTTACTCTCACAGCAAACTTTGAAGTCTGTTTCCTGAACACATTAACTGTTTACTTTCTTTTTCTCTCTCTTGGCCACTTTAAGCTCCTCTAGAGTAAACACAGTCCTCAGGCCTGAAAAATCTTATCATCCAGGTATCAAATAACATCCCAAACACAAGAAATTAACCCATCTATTCAAAACACACGGAGTCTGAGAGAAGAATGACACCACATCTGTAATAGGGGCCACAGTCCCCTCTTTACATACTTGTCATTTACACTCGATGAATGTGGCATCTTTTGCCATTTTTATATGCACATCATCAGAAGCAAAATATCACCAAATCACCATCACAATCACCAAATATTCTTCCTTTTCCAAATCTCCTCAACACAAATAAATCTGGATCTCAACTCTTCTTGCAAGGTCAAGCATTTTGGTTCCTAATCATCACCTGTGTACTGCAGATTTTAACAAAAGTTTAGTGTTTAAAAACCACAGCTGCACAAAGAAAAAAAAAAGACCACATCAAACAAACCTTTGGCTATATTTGTGTATTCGACCACTTCCAAAAAAACGAGACCATAATTTCATATTCAGTTACACAATCACTAAATCCAGCAATGACTACAGAAGAACCTGATCCTGTAATTTATTCTATTCCAAACATAAGTTTAGGATAACAAAGATTCAGCCTGATAACTTCCCTCATTTAATGTAATTCTTTGTCATGAAAACAGAAACAAAAGCAAGTTCTTTGCATCAGGCTGTGTTGTCAATTTAAATACCTTTGAAAAGACTTTTGTGGTTGAGTGACCTGGGCTGGCTACGTGCTCAAAACAGCCAGCCCTCCATTAAACAACAAAGAAAATTATGCTTTACTTTTAATCTGATAAACTTACATCCTGATCTTAATTGGTAAGACCATTTTGCAAAATTTGAGTTCTTTTGCATTAAAGAAACAAAATTTCTGAGTAGAGTTGCATTGTTTAATTAAAACCGTCAGTTTAGAAGATACTAATGTCAACAAGCATAAACCTGCAAAACTCCACCCAACACAGACAGAGTTTTGCCAGTGAGTCACCCATTCCTCCTCAGCAGAATTAAAATATATATTGATTCTTTAGCTTCATTCAAAGCAAGAGTTAATAAACATTTCTCAGTTTCTGCTGCAACCTGATCATCTGCTTCTTGCCATCCTTCTAAGAAACAGGAGGAGGAAACTTGCTCAACTCACTGAAAACAAATGGCTTTTGCATAACTGTAACTTCAAGAAAAAAACCAGTGACAAAAACACCCCACAGAAGCCTGGGTGATGGTGTAAGCTGCAATAAATGTCTGAGCTGAGGATCGCAACAAAAGGTGCCCTAGAAGAGCACAGTAGAGAAGACATAAGCCCACCTTGCTCATACTCATTCCTCTTTTTCCCTCTGCCACAAGTGCAAGCAATGAGAATTAATCAAGGAAACACATCTTGTACCCAAGATCTCCCTCTTGAGTGCCTTGATCTTAAGAGTACATTCCTTCCACATGTGTATCTTCTCAATCTTACCATACTGTTTTCCCTGTGAAAGCTTATGAGAACATTCTGTGCCTTCTTTTTGCTCCCACCCTTCCCAGGAAAAGAGAGATCCGAGAATCTCAAAGCTTTTGACCTCATACTTGCCCTTCACATTTGGGCAGAATTCCTACTGCTGATTCAGGAGCTTCAGAAGATGGGAACTAGAATTATATATCTTTTCATATGCTGGACACAAGGGCTTCTTTGCTTTAAGCCAAAGGTAGGGCCACAATGATTACAAGCTAATCACTGTTGTTTCAAAATTTCCTTCACTGGGTTTGAAGAGAGTTTTTGGTAACAAAATCGTCTGTATTCCTGGATGAACAGGAAACTAAACATGAAATGGTGGTATGGTAAAACTGGACAAACTCAGAAATCTGGTGCAAGGTGGTAGGTCACTGCTGCTGCTGAAATATGAAAGTGGAGAAATCAGTGGATTTGAACTGTCCTGAAGACAAGGCCAGAAGCAGCTGTGATATGCAGCGTGTGCAGGAAAGGAGGCCAAGAGGTATCTATTCAGCTATCCCCTCAGAGCACTCCCTGCCCCATTCCCTGGCCTTGCTGCTGTGGTTCATCACTGCTAAGAGTCTTCTGATCCAGACTAGGAGAGCAGAGCATGACATGAATTGGCCAAACCCAAGTTACCAGGCTCACAAGATTGAAAGCATAAAATTACCTGGTTTGGGTTATACATAAAGCATGAAAGGAACTGGTTCCATCTGGCCCTGAAAACTACTTTTTTATGAAAGAATATTCTGTACTTTACTATGTTGGCTAAAAACTCCCTAAAGCTCTTAGCCGCCTGTATTTGATCACCTGCAGTCTGACTGTGAGGTGGCTGTTCAGCATCGCTCATCCCAACACCCTCCCTGCGCTCAGCCTGCTCTCACACCCGCACCCCTCCCGTTTCACACCTACACGGCTGCTCTCTGAGTCACAGGGATCACTTTTGTCCCCAAGTTTAAACATTTTCTTGAAAAATCAGGATGTGAAAAAATGGCAAAAAAATTAATTAAAAACTGGCTTGAGAATCCAGAATTTTATGCTTGCAAATGCTGTGCTGGCTTGCCTGGTTTTTCTTAAAAAGTCATCCCTTCTTCCCCTAGAATGTTCTCTTCCTAGAAGGAGAGGCGGTCTCCTTTTCCAAAACCCCAGTGCCACCAGTGCTGGTGGCTGCTGCTCCTTTGGAAGGTGAGGGCCCTGTCCCCATCCCGACTGTCGCTGCGCGTCAGACGCCGCTGTGCTCGGCCTCGCTTGGCCTCTGGCCTAGAACCTGCTCGCGGCTTCCTGGCTGCCATTTGGCATGTTTGGTCTATTTTTGTTTTAACTCCTTTTCCTTTCTTAGAACATTTTCCAGGCTGGGAAATTCAATCAGAGGCTGCCCCCAGCGGCTTGCCTGCCAGCAGGGAGGTTTGCCAGCCCGGAGCTGGCAGGGTGAGAATCGGACGCTTCCGCTCCCGTCTCCTCATGGGCCTCGTGCCCCCGGCTCGGCCTGGGCACTGCTGCCATGGCGCCGAGAGTATGGGGTGTCTCTGCCTCCCCATTTCCCCTGGGGAACACAGCCAGGACTTCTGTTTTTTCATTAACTTGGCTATTCCAGTCAATGACAGCAGCTCAAGGCACGAGGGAAAAACACGTTGAAGGAAGATGGGACGCTTTCTTTTGCCTTGAAGAGGTTGTTGAAGACTCAACACCACTGAATAAATGTCAAGAATGTGGAAATAAATCCAAAAGGTCCCCAAAGTGTCACATGCCTCCATTATTTCACCTCCAAGTTGCCACTACTTTGGTGGTTTTGCTGACACAAAAAGCTTGGACACTTTGTACATGAATGTCTCTCTCTTCCTATGAAAGGTCTATGCACAAAAGATAAAATCTGGGGTGGAATCGAGGCAGTGCCAAAGGACACAGTCCAGAGGGAAGGGAAGTTGAACAGCAGTTTCAATGCTGCCATGTAGAACACAGAACTGACAGCACATTAGGTATGAAAAGCACAGCACTCAAAAATCCTAAGTAATATAAAATATTGGAATTTGTCCCTTTGGCAAGAGAACTTACTGTAAGAAAACCAAAATCTTCACGATTTAAACTAGGCTTCCATACAGTTTTGAATCAAGTTCAAAGCCTTGGACCTTATTGCTACGGCACTCCCTGGCTTACATCCAAGTTATCTAAGAGATTATTGAGTATTCTGGGATGACAAAGAAAATGTTGACATATTTACAGTTAGCTTTCTATAACTTTTAAGTTATGGAATTGATGTCCAGTATCTGCAGACAATGTGCATGATACAGACACTGGAAAAAAGGTATTTGCTCATTTGCTGCTTAGACCTTTCACTGCAAGCATTCACAATATAAATAAAAGCTACAAATATTATTTCACTCCCAATACAATTATTTACGTTCCCCTACACAGCCTAATAACAACCATATTTCTTTTCAGCCAAGAGAGATCTCAAGTGGTTTAAGGACTATGCTGCTTTTATCAGAATGGCAAAATGAGCTGCAGCCGTGTCAGAGGGCAGACCCAGCCAGGATAACCCTGTGGGTTATTAGAAGAGTTATAAATACATTTAGACCACACAAAATCCATGTGTGTGTGGATTTATTTTTTTTTTAATGAAAAAGAGAAACCAGACAATAAGTTTAGAAGGCCCAAGATCAGAACGGAGTTTCTTTCCTGTGACTGAGACAACACAGGAGAGCGTGTGGCCCATCAGGAGCGCTTTGTCCTGGGGATGTTCCCCTGGGGACAGGGAACGTCACCATGTCTGCTTCCAGCATGGGACAATTGCATCTTTCCTAACATGCTCACATTTCTTGGATTTCCTTTGCAAAACCCTGGTGTGGCATTGCTGGCCCTTCTGCTACTGTTCCACAGAGAAAGGTGACATTCCCACCTCCTGCAGGCACAGCAGGAGATCTGGAACAACCTAAGCTAAGTACTGAGACACAAGAAGCAAATACCACTTTTTCTGCTTAAGTCATGAGCTGTTGCCCATCTTGTTTTAACTGCATCTGTGTGAGATGCAAGAGAATTGAAAAGAAATTACTGAAAAGCTTTTCACTTTTCTCACAGAACAAAAAAAAACCAAACCCAAAATAAAAGCCCCGAACACCAACATTTTGACAGCAAGAGTAACCTCCAGTTCAGTGTCAGCTTTAATGGAAGAGAAAACATAAGGAAACGTTTTCATTTTGAAGGTCCCAAGAGACTCTTCCAAACAATACCAAGAAAAAACATTGCAGAAGTGCCAAGAATCAGGGGAGTGCTCCATTTACTTATTTTTATGGTCAGTCACTGATCATGCTGATATTTGACTTTGGCTCCGAAATCTTAGCTGTGTTAAAATAAAGATAATACACAACTCAGGGTAAATCCAAAAACAAACTGAGACATTCATAGAACTACTGTTGCTATCTCTGAAAGCTGATTCGTAGTTGATATTTTGTATTTTTACCTTACAGATTTCTAGGACAGTGATATCCTTCTGTATAACATTCCATGCAGTGGATAATTTTCTGTTAGATTTCCTATGCAAGTTACTAAAATATTTATTTTTTTGCCAGAAGAACAAATCTGAATTTATACATTTAAACCATCAAAATGCTTACCATCAGTTCAAGACTCTCAGTGGCATCCCAAGGTTTTAAATAAAGTGCAAGGTGCCACAAAATAGAAAAAAATAAAGGCAAGTGGCCAAATAAAAAACCTCCCAGCTTTCCACAAGGTCTTTCAGACCATGGCATTTACATACCTTCAGACAACAGCCAGCAGTGGAATTATCTTTAAGATATCAGCTGTCTCACTTGCTCAAGCCTCCACAAACATTCCACCTCTGCAGTGCCTGGGAAAGCCAGTGACCCTGGGATGGTGGCCAATGGCCACTGGAATGCTGCAGAGCCCACGGGGTGAGTGAGTCCCAGAGGCAAAACCTGACACAGCAAATGGGCTCTCCCATTGCACCTGGTCGTGCATTATACAAAAATCACCCTTTCTGCTGCACTGCTGTCCCTTGGAGCAACGGGGGAGATCCACCAGTGCTCAGATTAGTTACCACCCACTGAACAAAGCACTCGAGGTGGCACGCTGCTCACTGCTGAACTGAAGAGCTCTATGCTAATTTTACAGTGTTCCTCAGATGAAGCATCTCATGGTATCTCAGTGACTCTATCTGGGTTTATTTGATGCTGCCAAATTTCCTCCTCCAATCCTGTCTATCTCCTCTCTCACTGGCCTCCGTATTAATGAGACTGAGCTAACAGATTGTGGCATGTCAACATGCTGAGCTGACATCCTGCTGCCCCCTCCGTGTCTGTCTGACTTTTAAGCTTTTTCTTTCCATTTCCCTTCTGGATTATGTGTAACATGCTCTGTAGTCCAGGAATGCCTCTTGCTTTGGCTGCCTTACCTCTCTTTTTGGCATGCTCATGGAGCCACAGGCAATCTTGCTGAGGCTGGCTAAGTCACATGTTTGCCCTTTAATGAACATTAAAAAGAAAGCAGAATCTCTGCCATTTTGATGTTTCTATTAATATAGGCCACAAGAAAGCTCAGGTTCCTGCTACGAAGATCACAAAAAACCCAAAGGCTTCTGTAGCAGCTGATGCAGAAGGGCTTGATCATATTGCAAAGAAAAGATCAATTATCAGGCAGTACAAGGCACGTGCACTCAGTTTAAATTTGTTCAGCACAGCAATTTGGTAAATTTTGCTTGCGCTTTCTGGCATTGCTGAGCTTCGTCTTGAATGACCTTTACTTAAGGATTTATTTTCACCCACTGAACTAAAGATGCTCAGCAGAATGGAAGCATGTATTTGGGAAGACACCTTATGGGATGCATCCCGAGGTTGGGAGCTGAAACAGTGACAGTTCCTTCGTAACCCTTTCCTCCCTGCTCTTGGATCCAACAAAGGTGGAGAACACTTGGGGAGTTATAACTTATTTTTCCACAGATGCCCCACACAGGGACATCTCTTCTGGAGAACAGCAGATGCAGGTGTGCAAAGACCAGAGGGAGGCAGGAAGAGGGAAGGATAACATCCCCAGCCTCAGTTTCAAGTTCAGCTACAAACACATCCAGGAAACTCAAACTCCAGCTCCCGAACAGTGATTTGCTGTGTAAAAAGCAACCACCAAGCCAAAAATATGACCGTGTTCAGCTGGAGTGACCTTTGCAAGAAATCTAGGGGAAAAGAAAAGAGCAGAATCTTTCCTTCCAAGGGAGGATTGTGAATTGTCTCCCAACTGCACTCCTGAGCGTGAATCAATTTTCTTCCAGTCGATAACTAGCGCAAAGGTTCTAACCTTCATTTGTGCTCCAAATACTCAATCGGGGATGTAGAACACATACCAATTAAGCAATTCAGCTAAAATAAGAAGGCCATGAACCAACATCGTTGCTGCAGCTGCCCCTGAGGGATCGAGGGTTAGCAGCTTGGGGAAAAGGTAATTTATTGAGCTTAATACTCTGCGAAATGTTCTCATGATAATAAGATTGTAAGATCGTTTTAATATCTGAAGTCATGTTGAAAAGGTCATTTCTCACTTTTTACGCCTACCTAAGTCATGTAAATTAGAGCTACTCAAACAGAGTTGAGGATGTTTGCAGCCTAAGTTTTTCTACATTTTTGGATGACGGAGAAAGATGTCAGTAATCCCATGTGGTGGACACAACCAGCCAGTGACCATGAGTTTTAGAATAGCAACAGTAAGGGAAGCAGCTACTTCTGCTGTGCATTAGGCCAGCATTTCATCTTTGACCTAGCAGATACTATTCAGACTTTTGTCCTCCTTTCTAATGTTGTGATTTGTTAAAAAATTATTTCAGACACACTACATGTAATCTGAAAGGGGAGGGGAATATAGCTGATGTGTTTGCCAGAAGTTTTATAACCCAGAGAAACGGGGCATTGGCAATTTCACAAAGTACTTGCCTCTTTCCCAACATGCTTTTTTCCACAAGAGAATTAACTTGGGAGATTCTTTTTTCTTTCCTTTTTTTAAATGCTTTCTAAGCAGAAACTTTGTAGACTTTGCCTCCACATCTCCCAGCCAACATTCCTAAATCACAACTTGCAGCTGCCCTTGCTATTGCAGCCTCAGAGCCTCCATTTGGCAGAGCACCAGCATCATGCCAGGATATGATGTTTCTGTGATGTGCACAATTACCCAACAGGGACGGAGCAGAGATCCCCAAACGCATTTCACTGAGGCCCCTGAATCATATTTGAAACCAAGTCTTCAAAATTTATAACAGCATCAGGCCATCTAGGCCCTTAGTTTCATTTATGTTTTGAAGCTTCAAATCCATCACACAATGGAGCTAAACGAGGGCATTATTCAGAGCAGTAATGCACTTGATCCCATGGAGCCTAAATGATAGAAATCCCATCCTGCTCTCTTATTTTCCAGCATCTTCTTCCCTCCTCATCTTTCAGCCCCAACTCTCGTCCTTTACACAGCCACTATAAAAAACAACCCTCTGAGGAAAACCTCCCTTGCCACCCCCCTTCCTAATAATTTTTCCGTCTCCTTTCTCCTGAACCGCCCCTTTGTGACTCCTCACCGGTCAGGCCACGAGCTTTTCAGAGGAAAAGTCGCCTGTTTTTCTCTGCTTGGCAGTGTGCTCCAGAGGTGCTATGCAAACGATTTATTATAACAGATTATGGCCCAGAGTAATTTAATAGACTGGAAAGCCCAGCTGAGGAGAGCCAGCGATCCAGCATTCACAAAGCATGCCACGCTTGTATTTTTCAATACATAATACATAAATCTCTCTGCTGCCGTGGCTCTGTTTTCAGATTTGCTGGGTTTTGTATGTGAAAATTTTCCGACTATTTATCAGCTTGATCTTCTCTGTCAGCCTTTATCATCCCTTACAGTCCTCCCGAAAACTCTCTGAAACAGAGAGATCAAGGCAGCTGCCAAACAATGTCACAGCCTTCCAGGGGTGGGGCTCTGCAGAGGGCTGCATCCCTCCATGACAAAACTGTCACCCTTATTATGATACCAGCAATAACAATAACATCAAGCTGAACCACTCTAGCTCAGCAGAAAAGCTGGGATGGAGAAGAAATGTCTGCATGCTTGTCTTTTGGCTTCCTTGGTTAGGTTGAAAGGGTTGAGGGCAAGACATTTAGGAAAAAAGAATCCCCCTCTGTGATACATGGGGAATTCACTGAGGATGACTCTTCCATGATAATGCTTCACTCCATTATGATTTGTTTTGCTACTAATTGGCTACACCTAATAATAAGCCTGCCAGGAACTTCACTGATTCCCGTGAGAGCACTTAGCTGACAAGAAGTTCGTGCCAGCTTCCAGGTAACACCCTCCTCCCCCAGCTCCATCACTGCTCACTTTGCTTTTCAGGCTCAGTTTTGCTAAGGAACACATGGCATTCAGCTAGAGAGCTTTTCCACTATGAACTGCACTTTCAAGGAAGGTGATTCACAAACAGAAGATGGAAAATATAATCCTGAAAAAATGAGAAAATGGAGATCCTGAGCAAAAGTGAAAGAAGTTTTCATTTGGCCAACAGATTAAAGGTTAAACCCGAAACCTGCCTAGTGAAAGGCAGGTTAGATAAATGTGAGAGTGTATTTGCATGCAAGGCAAAAAAACCACTTGTTTTGAAGACTATCTTCAATGGGAAGTTCTGATTTGGATGTTGACTGCTCCTAGCAGACCATCTCAGAAGGCTCTTGAGCACTGGTGCTCACAGGGCTGTCTCCTCCTTTCCCTCTCTCCTCAGCAGCTACCGAGCAAGTGAAGTTCCAAAACACAAGCAGAACTTACGCAACTGTGAAACAATAAATCACATTTGCCTCGCCTTGGCAGTCTGTCTGCTTTGCAAATTTGCACCCTGCTTGGGATGAATGTGGCTGTAGGTATTTCATGGGCAGAGCCAAGCAGTGGTTAACGGGAAACCTGCTGTCTGCTCCTTCAGCACATGCCAGGCACTGCAACCTGAGCATTAATAGATGACGAATTGCTATTTGGGAGAAATATATGTTTTACATATAGCTTAATATGCATTCATAAAGAAAGGCTGAAACCTGTTAATTCCTAGCATTTATACCTTCAGCCAATTTAAAAAATTCCAGCATAGTTTTGGAGGAGCCAATATTTCCTTGTAGACTGGAAAAACCTCTGCAAAAGGGAAAAATAAACCCTTGAAGTACATGAAAAGTACAAATTACAGAATACATTTTCTGCGATTCTCCAAAACTTATCTGGAATGCTACTTAAAAAAATGGTGAGGGTATAAGATTACGTGGAAAAAAATGCACACCTTTCACACATGTTTTTTTAAAGTCAGCATTTTTGTAGGGAAATTTGCAGCATACTTTAAAAAAGTGCAGAGAAAGGGAAGGTATTTCAAATACTTTTCATCTTTTCATTAAGATCACTCTTTCCTCTAATTCTTTTCATAACAACAGCAAAGTCTCTTCCTGAGTTTTTAGAAGTTTTGTATGGCACAATCTCTCAAGAAGTAAAAACAATAAGTGATGGTCTAGTGGAGTTACTGCAGTCAACAAAGAAAAGAGTGTTTATTGCTCAATTAGTGACTTCAAGAAATGCCAGGTCTGTAGGAGACAATCAAGACAGGATTCATCTGGCTATTGTAACTCCAGGCGCCTGGTTCCTAACTCTGGCCAGTCCTTCCTTAGCTCCAGCCCTCCCCACAATCAATAAAAGGACGAAGCCACATTCAGCCGGATTCTGAACACTACAAAACCACAGCCACACCACCAGCCAGCCCCTTTCCTACTCCAGTGTCTCACAACGCAGCAGCAGCTACGTGGCAAACTTCTGCACGTTACAGACAGATGGGTTTTAAATAAAAGCACACACCAAACCAGATCTCCAAGAAACTCTGCTCCCAGGAGGCCATCCAGAGCCAACCTACAATGCTGGAGGGAAGAGCCTGGTGCTCTCCTTCACAGACCATTCAGCCCTTTGCTAACTGATGCCTGTACAAAGCACAGCCAAGAAAGCAACCATAGACAGTGCTGAATCTGGAAAACGTGAAGCATGAAAGAAGCGTTTAACTTCATATATTCAAGCAGATCAAAGATTTCTAACTCAAACTTTCTACGCGTCAAACTTTGCAGCTGTTCCCTTTACCAGCTCACTAGGAAAAAGTCTCTGTGGATTGGTGCCATTCTTCATAAAACCTCAATTGCTCTGCAATAAAAGAGGTCTAATTTTTACAGTACAGTTCTGCTTATATTTAGTATCAACATCTGACCACAAGTGCCAAATATAAAAGTTACTGGGACTCACTTTAATTGCGTTTCGTGCTCTCTTTGTGCACCAAATCTTCTAGCTTTACTCACTGAACGCTCAGGCAGCTGACGTTTGCTTCTACCAGCAAATACTTAACTTCCCTTCAATGTGGAAATCCAGCATTACCTTCCATTTCTTTAGACTGGAACCAAAATGTTCTTCGCATGTAAAATTCTACATGTAATATTACACGACGAGAGCGCTATTCCACCTCAGCTGTCCTCCCCTTAAAATTTTCTCTAAAGCAAGAATAAACATAATAAAAAATGCACCAATTCCTTTCTTTCCTGCTCTCCTCCTCTTGAGGAGTTCTCAAAGCCAATTAAGACATCATTAAACAGTCAGGCCCAGCAATGGAAGCAGAGCACCATGGAGCACCTACAGCACGACTGCAGCCGCTCGTTAGAGCAAAGGCCGCCATCCCAATTAAGGACATTCACTGTTTAAGCAGCACGGCAATTGCAATCCTTTTGGCATTCAGGACTGTGTGACCCTGGCAGGGATGAGGGTGCTGTGATCCTGTTTGGGAGTGCAAATTAAGCTTCCTACATTTGGGTGCAAACAGGCTTTCCATTAACTTCTTCCTTTCCCGATATTTAGTTTAACTACCTGTGTTAAAGCCAGGGGGACATTTACTGCTAAGAAATTCATTTGCAGGCCCATCTCTTGCCCAAATACCTAAAGTAGTACAGCAATAGTTTCATGTTAATGCACATCTTGGTTAAATACACCAGTTTTCCAGGCTGCTGGGTTTTCATTTACATTTCTGGTAGATTAGTCTGAGCTGTGGAACTGAACACCACTGTAGCAGGAAATGGGAAGAGGTAAATTAGTCCTTTCTTGCACTGCTTCCCACCTAAGAGCCAATTGGCTCCACCAAGTCCCAGCCTCTTGAGTTGCCCATGAACCTCTCTGCTTCTGGAGGCAGTACACAAACCCTCTTAACCATGGAATACAGGTACCACCCTCAGCTAATGAGATATACTGGGGGCACCTTCCTTGGGCTTTGAACTGGGATGTTTATCCAGCCTACCTGAGGCAGTCACCACGAGGGGAAAAAAAAGAAAAAGGAATGATAATAAAAGGTTGATTAATTATGTGCAATAACTGGGACAGCATATCATGAAAATTCCATTCTTGTTTACTCAGCTAATTCACTTTTTATGAGTGTTTAGGCTTTAAAGCAAAACAAAGCACTAATTACCCAATTAACGAGCAATTAAGTTACTGCAGCCTAATAGCCTGTACAGTGGCTGCCTTTATGAGTCTGATGGTGAGTTAGAGACCCATTAAACAAATTTATACACAGCTGTAGCAAACATTACATTTCCAGAGATGTTACATTACATGCTAATATTTTCACAGCCTTGAAACATCATTCACTGGTTTAGTGAATAGTTTGCCAGTTTACTCAGCTGAGCTCTGACAAAGGGAAGGTCTCACACGTTGTACCAGGGATGGATGAGCAGTGGATCTCTGTGTTCCAAAGCCTTCTTGAAAAATCAGGTGACTTTTAACCCAGGTAAGTAACATTTACCTTAAATTTTTTAATTTTGCCTTAATTTAGGAGGAAATCACAGTCTAGTCATTTTCAACAAAAAACTGCACTTATTTCAGGAGTCTAAGCTGCTCTGTGCAGCAGGTGACATTGTACTGGAAGTTTTAGGTTGGCAGTTGAGTTGTGAGGATGAGGACATTTTACTGTGTGGAGAGACAAGATGTTTCTGTAAACTCCTGTAAGACAGATGAGATTACCTGTGAGGAAGCACGACAGCCCTGAATGATGGTGCAGAATTAGGAACAAGCTCTCCCTTCCTGCACACTGAGCAGCAACAAAGCACAGTGGCATGAAAGCTAAGGAAGAGTTTGGTCTTAGCTCCGGTGCTCTCCTCCCTTCGATAACTACATCAAACCCACCATATTATATCTGAATTTCAGTTCAACTTGCACATCAATAATGGGTGTATCTTTTAATGTAATTTTGATTGCATGGAGAAAAGCTCTATTTGTAAAGCAACCATTTCATCACAGTTTAAGAAAATATATTTTTTTCTGAGTGAGACTAAATGAAACTCAAAATAGATGGATGATTTCTTTCTGCCCATATGAGACAGGTTTCCATTTATCTACCAGCACACAACAAAACCTTAGTTCACCTCCTTCACAGGCATAGTATCACTTCAAAGCACAGGTTGCACTATGTAAATAAGGAATGTTTCAGAGACTAAAATCACATAAGCAGTGCAGTATTCTCCTACCGGGCTGCTGCATTTCCCCAGGAACTCCATGGAAACATGCTGGAAGCATTCAAGATTATTGGGTATAGTGGTGGCCTGACTTTAACCTGATGTTAAAGACAAGCCATTACTTGGAAGTCCAGGAGCTGGAAGTATATGTTTTTTTCAAGTTGCACACACACAAATCATGTCTTCAAGCTGGTATCATCACAGTCCCACTGAATTCCATGAACTGCCCAGCTCTGGTTCCCGTATGTTCGTTAATAAATACAAGACACACCTGTGCTAACAAATTCAAAAGCAAGAGGAGACCTCATCTGGCTTATGGATAAACAGAGTTCTGCTCACATCCTGCCCCCAGACACTTCCCCAAGCAGAATTGCTGACGAGGCCCCACTGCCTTTGGCCTGTGCTTACAGTTCCTTCTTGTGTAAATTCTCAGATATCTAATAAGGCATAAGCTTAAGCTTCAACATTTTCCCCCCTGGGAATACTGAAGATGTGCTCCTTATTTTTTGTTCCCCCACAAACACTGCAAGAATTTACTGGGTTTGAGATATTTATTGCTACATCAAATTGATTGGACCAACTCTCTGATGGGATTAAAAAAATTATTAGAATGGGGAAGTACAGACACACACACAAGGATATGTGATTGCACAGATCGTGCTTTCTCAGGAAGCCAGGCTAAATGAGAAAAGCAACCATCTCCTTAGGTGGTAGAAGGTTGCACGGATCAGCGTATCAAGGTAGAAAGTTTTGTAAGGTATTTTAAACCAGCATGGCATGGAAAAAGTATGGAAAAGGAGAAACAGCACAAAGACAGAACAACTCTCATTTTTGTGATCATAAACAGTGTAGGAAGGTAAATGGTCAGCCAAAATGAAAAATGTGGAAAACAAACCTGAGGGCAACAGATATGAGTCAAAGCAACTACATCTCTCCTAAATAGGGACATCTTTTAATCATGTCTTTATTAATGCTTTCTAAAGAACTTCATCACCCATCAGCCACTCAAACTGGAAACCCAGCAGCATCTGGTTTTGATTCAATAATGTCTCCCAATTTATCTTTAGTCTTTCATTTTTTAATTTTAATTTTTATTAAAGAAAAGGTCTTACCTGGCCTGTTTTGTATTGTTCTCCCTGCTCTCTTTTTTTTTTTAATCTAAAGTAATTTCAAAGAGTGAGCGTCAGATATCAAACCCAATATCCTTTTTCTCATTAGCACTTTTCCCGTGCAGACCTTCAAATGTGGTAATAATTAATGAGTCTGTGTCAGAAAATGAATAAAAGATGGCTCAGATGCTTCACTGTTCAGGGCTGACCTTTAGCTGAGTCTACTGTATTAATATATTCTTGTGTTGTCAGACTCAAAGAGCTAACTGCCTTATGAATTATTTATCAACACAAAAAGTCTTAACCAGAAACAGTGTTAACATTAATTTCTAACCCTCTGTGTCACAGCAAAGCCTGCCTGCACTGCATAATTGAATTTTAGTTTTAGACAAGCAATCAAAGCACAAGTCGCTGTTGTTGTAAGTGTGGCTGCCTATGATAGCAAGAGGAACGGCTGCTCTTTTTGCACATCTGGTGCATTACAGGCAGTTCAGGTTTCTGTGAGCAATAAGCCCGACTGCAGGAAAACGTGGAATGGGTTTGCAGGGATGAGGAGAGCTGTGGCTCCCTCCTCCCCAGCACACTTCTAGATGCTGAGCTGCTTATTAGCCTGCCATTGCCATTTCAGAGTGGGGCCGGTGTGGAGATGTGCTAAGCCTTCTCTGCTTTGAGCACCCTGAGGGGCTGCCTGCTACACCTGAACCATGGGGGATGAGGCTGGGAAGACTGTCCAGAGACTCTGCTGCCTCCTGGTTTTGTGCTTCCACCTGGTCTCTCCCGGATCAGAGCCCATCTATCTCCCTGCTTTCCCCTGAGTGCTCCCCAAATGCATGAGCTTCTGCAACCCCATTATTTGCAGCTGTTATAGAAGCGGGTTTCAACTGCTATCCCCAGCCAATTCTGAGTAACTGTCAAATTGATTTACAGGTTAGGCTTAATTTGTATCACACCAACCCTACTAAGGCCCAAGATTCAAGGGCTCAGTTAGGACTTAAGGGCTGCATTCACAACTCTTCCCTGCAGGAGAGTCTTGGGAAATTGTGCTTGTGCTGGACCAAGAGCAGAGATGCAATAACACATGTGTAGGAGGGAAATGACTCTATTCCCTGGTGGAATACATCAGCCTGTGCCCACAGCTCCTGGAAAAGCAGCACCAGTCTAGGACCGTTTTTTTTTTTCAGTTCACACTCAGTGACTGAGGTTGGCTCATCCCTGAAGAAACAGTTCAGAGATTACCAATAGACCATGAGGACCTTATAGAAATGAGACATTGCTTTAGGGTCTAAATCCTGCAACTACTCAGCCAAAGAGCAGCTTTGGTAGCTTTCTCCCTCTCTTCTCAGCGTCAGCAAGGCTAAAAGAGAATTAAATCCCTTTGGCTCTTCCCCATCTAAGTAAAAAATTAAGTGGGAGCTCCTTAGTCCTACAAGATCTCTTACTTTTCCGGGAGCTTAAACCAGAGGCTGAATGAGAACCAAGAAATGCCAGCACAGAGAGAAGCTGCAGCTGCTGGACCTCTACAGGAACTCAGGTCTGAACAGGGATGATGGAGAAGCACCAAGTGCTCAACAAGTGACTGCAGCTGAGGAGAGGAAGACAGACACGCTGTGAAGCAGAAATGCTGCAGCTCCCAAAAGGGAGAGCAACCCCACCCAAAGAAAAAAAGGAAAAAAATCCTGTCATTCAGCTGTGCATTACCTCAGTTCCTGATACAGGGAATAGTTTGACTATGTCTGCAAAACCTGTTGTGGCCTCACACTGAACCCAGCCCCTGCTGGGGATGTTGGGATCCAGAACAAAACCCCTGAACTACAGGTACACTGACTCTGAGGAAGAAAAGCTGTTCTTACAAAGCTACCAGCAGGATCTGGATGCTTAATTTAAATTAACGGAAACTGGGTGCCTTAATCCCCGAGAGCTTTGTGAAATTTTAATAAAGAAGATCTCTACTGTCTCCAAAATGAGGAATGAGCACCTCCCCTTACCTAATGACTGACTTGGTAATCAAAGGTTCACTCTTCCCAGGAGCGGTGTGCATCAAGCCTTTGCAACAAGAAAGCAGACGACTACGAGTGTTTGAATCTGAGCTGAAAATTGCTGAGCTTTGCGGGTGTTAGGCTGTGTGATTCTGGGTTTTCCATCCAAGACTGCCAGCCAAGTTTCAATGGAAAACAAGACACGACATTTTTCAACACTCTGCTAACTCTTCTTAAGACTAATCTTTTATAGGCGCTGGGATCTTCAGAGCAGATTATTTTCTGTAGTTGTTTTTATTTTTACTCTGGAGCCTATGATGGAATAAATCAGTCTTTGCCAAACCAGATACTTTTCTTTGGCAGACATTTGCATATTAAATCTAAAATTGTTTGCCATGACACAGTGAAAAGCAATTCTTGAAAGCCACTTCACATCCTTCCTGCAAGATCTCACTAGCACCTCTGTAAGTAACACCAACCTGTTTTTTTGGATGCCTGATAACCTGGCACATTCAGCTGTTCCTTGTACCGTTAGTGCTCCAAGCAAAATCGATGATCAAAGGTCTGGAAGACACGCACTCCTGCAGTAAATCCCCAAGACAGCTCAGGTCTCCCTTCAATTTGGTATTTATTAGCTTTTTCCCCAAACACAGCACAAGATGGTGACGACTAATTCCCATCTGTACACGCCTGCTCCCAAGCTATGGAAAATAACTCTACACGCCAACTGGAAGCTGAATAGTTTATCCATGAGCCAAACAAGCAAGATTTAAGGATGAGTGATACACTGGGATTGACTCTTTGCCCCACCAAAGACTCCTGGAGGGTGCATCCTATGCAGCACATTGCAACGTTGGCAAACAGATGGAAACAGCTCCTTGCTTTATGGCTCTTGCACCAGCATGGTGACCTGCTCCGGATCCTGCTGCTTCCCATGTCCCAGACTCTCTCTGTTGGTTGTGTAAAATATGTTACAATTGGGGATATATATATATTTTTTAATCTTTCTCTTCAATATACCAGACTAAGCTAGTAAAAAAATGAGACGGTCATGCTCTTTTAAAATAACAAAACACCCACCCTGGCAGTTATGACATAACCCGGCAGATTTTTCTTGTTACTTTGCTGTTTTAAGTGCCTCACTCAATGTGAATCCAATTACCAAGGCCTTTGTTTTCCCTAACAAAGGGACTGTGTTTCGGGGCTCCGACTCATCTGGCTTTAATCATCTCTCATGAGGGGAGCTCACTAACAACCACCTTGGGATACCTTTTATGACAGATTTGGGAAGGCGCATGAAAGAGGGGGTGGTTGGAAGAAAAAGGAGATGAGGTAGATCCCCCGCTCCATTTTTTTGTTGGTTTTTTTTGACAAGTGTACAGGCTTTCCACAGTGCTCCTGTAAACTCAAGTATGACATACCCCCGGCCCTGGATGGAAGTGATTTTAGAGTGGCTATTTTTTTGGACTGAACTGTGGTTTATTTTAGAAGTCTCCAAAGTATTCTGAAAGAAGGAAGGAAGGGGAGAAGCCCAGCTCTGGATCTTCCCTGGCCCATGTGGCTGAAAATTACCCATTTTACTACTATGCAGGCCTGTGCCAGTTGGCCAGCCTAGACAGACATGTTTTCTTTTCCCTTTTAGGCTTATTCTCTAACAGATTTTTCCTCATAAAAGTTACAACTGGTGCAGCTCCTCTCAAGTTTGAAAAGCAAAACTTTTGAAATCCATAGGATTCAATTCATGCGGCTGAGCACCACAGATCCTTCAAGCGACACAAGGAACGAAACTTTGCTGCGGTAGAAAATGGGTATTTCATTCTCTCCCCCTTCACTGCAGGAGGCAATCAGGGTTGCTCAAGTCACGCTTTAAAAGTAATCATTTCAATACCAGACTAGTAAACAAAGTCTTATTCCATCCTGAAATGTTGTATTTAAAAGGGAAAACCCTTCCCCAAAGCAATCTTTCCCTGCTAATTGCAGTGTAAAAGACCATCAAACACACTGTAAGTATTATTTTCTCAATGTTGCATGGAAAATTTACGGTGCAATTTCCATTGTATTCAATAACCAGCACAAGGACTAGTGTTAAGACTACAAAAGCTTGTTTTAATCACATATTAGTATTAGTTGTTTTGTTTTCATTTAGTTTAATAATTTCTTTTGCAGGGCCATGAACAGGCTACAGCAATTCCCATATACCTGATAGGGAAAAGTACTTAAGGTTTCTGGGTCAATCCTTTTTCACTGCATGTGACAAGGACAGGAGTCTACCAATTATCCCTTCTCTTAACATTTTGGTAACCCCAGTAAATGGTCCACAGTCACACAAAGTCTTCTGAAGGCTGGTCTATTGTTTCAAGGGTTGCTGGCTGTTGCAGTACTTGCTCTCAGAGCCCATTATCCCCTTGTGTGCTGGGGGAAAAAAGAAATTCCCAGCTGCAATGATAGAAACCTCTTAAAAAAAAAAAAAAAAAAAAAAGGGAGTACAGTAGAGAACCGTCCAGCTTTGATGAGAATTCCAAATGTTTCCTCAAGGCCCACAAAATTAGAAGAATGAGGCAAATAGCAAAAAGTAGCAGACTCCAGGCCTTGCCACCCAGCTTTCACCCTGCAGTGTTCCCAGCATCCCAGCTCTGGACAGGACCATCTCGTCCCTCCTTTCTCTTAGCAGGATCAACTCTGCTGTGCTCTTTGCTGGAGGGATGCTGATCTACCCCAGCACCTCTGCTTTTTCCAACAGCTTTGGAAAGCCCTTCATGCACTCAGTTTGCCTCTGCCTTTGAGAAATCATTTTAGATCAATACCACCATTCCAAAAACACAGGGACAATCTCTGCTCTGGGACAGACTATTCACAATTTCTTTTTGGGTCGGAAAACAACACACAGACCTGTACCAGGCACAGCACAGCACTGACAACCCCACACAAATCACAAGAGCTACTGTGTTAGGCTAATGTGGGCAATGACCCAGGCAACATGATTTACCAGTACAGTAACTATCATACATTTCATGTTGATTTACTAAGTCCTTACATGAGTGCTGGAACTGAAACTTACACTGGATGTTGCAGAACTCAAATGAGAATTGTTTTGGTCTACTCAGAGCGTAGGGACATCATTCCCAGGGCAGCTCTCCAGCTGAAGCCCCTCCACGCCAGACCCTTTTCTCCTACTGACCCCAAATGTCCACAGTATGTTAAACACAGGACCATACAAAAGCAACTGAGTGAATCACAGACAAAAAACTAGCATGTTCCTCCAAGAGGAAAAGGTTTACCTAGTTATCAGCTTTCACACCCAGCTTAAAAAGTCTGCTGAAATGAGATTGCTTGGCCAGGCTCACAGTAATGCAAGGGAATCTTCAAAACCAGCTCTGAAGTTTCTGTAGCTGAGAAACATCAGTTACCATGAGCTGATGGATGCAGTTGCAGTTCCTGATGCTTCAGCCAAGACTTAGGGGACCACATTGCTTGCCATTACCTACTACTACTATTATTATTATTATTATTATTATTATTGTTATTGTTATTATTTACTATTACACAAACTAATCTGCTACACTTCAATGGTTTAGGTTTCATTTTAAGAATTTTAGCTTCTCTTCTTGAGAAACATATCTGCAGGACTAAAACTCTCTATAGTACAATGCCTATCAGGCAAAACTCTGGGATACCAAGAGTTTACCTGAGATTTTGATGAAAATTCCTACACCTCTCTCACTCTCGGTTCTGCCCTAACCCCCATGTTTGTAAATAGTTGACATCACAGGACAGTGGAACCATCTGGGCACAAGGTAGTTATGCCATGGTTTTGTGGGTTTTTACTATACAGAAAGATCAATGCAGTTTCTCCATAAAACACTAATCATTCTACCTCTAACTCTCACTATGAATAATTAAGAGCATTAATCATATTTCAGGCAAATATTTCCATACAGTTTATTAATATATCCCAATCAGATCAGAAAGACTCAAGCCCAGTAATAACTGAGATTCTAAGCCCTACTAAAAGCAGCTTTTTAAGACATACTGTGGTTCCAGATGTTTTGCACAGCTATTTATTTAGCTTGTAAACAAGCCACCAAAAACATTCCACATAATGATGGGAGAACCGCAATTACATTGTTGTGGGGATTTACAAAGAGCTCAGCATACTTTTGTGATTTAGAGAAGAGAAATCTCTCATTCTTTCTGAGAGCTGATTTCCAGATTTATGTCTGTGCTGTGAAGTGCCCTGGGAGTCATTAAAATGGTGACAAAGAAAAGTGATTTTCTTTATTAAAAGAGGAATGAAGGAGGGGAGGGTGAAAGAAGAGCTCTCCCCGCTCTCCCCCACACCAGATTACTTTCCTCCTTGTCACGGAATTTATGCAGAATCAAATGATCATGAGGTAGCAGTGATAATCTTTTGCTTCAATTTTTATGCATCTTTATTAACAACAAGTTGCTAGAACAGCAGCACTCCAGTCTATCCTAGGACAAACTCCATCCTTTGTCTCAAGGAATGGTTCCAGCTGCGTGCCTGTTGCCCACAGGGTACCTTTAGGGTGCTGGTGCTAAAAACTGCAAAGTGGCACAAAATTCACTGCACAGCATGGGAAGCTCTTGTTCCCTTGCTGCCATGTGGCCACATCCACGCTGGGGATGACCACAGCTGCTCCTTGCTCAATACCCCATCCAACCTGGCCTCAGACACTTCCAGGGATGAGGCAGCTGCTCTGGGCAGCCTGTCCCAGTGCCTCACCACCCTCACAGGGAAGAGTTTCTCCTGCTTCAGAGAGAGCAGAGCCCGGCTGCCCTGGAGCCAGTGCCAATCCCGAGTTTGTGGATGACACAAACCACCCGCTGGGACACTGCGCTGTCACCCAGAGCATTTCATTTCAAGTGTTCCACAGGCATCAGGCAGCTACGGTTTTTACCTGATTCTGATTTGAGCTGCCCAGTGGAAATGGATATCTCTATATGTCACTAGCAGTTCCCTGAGCTGGGAAGACCTCATGATCACCTTAGCTCATTTTGTCATTTGTAATACAAGCTAATTGCTCCAAGCCAAACTGAGTTCAGCCTTCATCTCCAGGTGCTCTCTTTGGTCCTGCAAAGGGTCACTTCAGTTCAATGTTCAAGCCCTATTCTACTTCAACAGCACAAAAAATAAAACCAGATATTCCTCTGTAGAAATAAGACCAAAGAACCAAATCAGCATTTCCAGCACTTCATAGATTTGCTGCTTTCCTTCAAATCCAGCCCAATGGCTGCGACTCCAACCTCCAGCTCTGGGAAATGCTGTTTATGCTCCAAGCCACACGTGCTATGGCCACACAGCTCACCTTTGTGCCCTGACCCTGCCTGCCACTGCCAGCAAGGGGGACAGCACATCCTGAAACCCTGCCCTGGGGTCAGGATCTAAAGCAGCCACCTCCAAAACCAAACGCTGCTAAATCCTGCTTACAAGGACACAAAGGTGCCTTTTTGAGTCTATTTTTTTTTGAGCTATTTCAGTGAAATAATTTTCTAACTCCTGGCTATGTGGTGGTAGCTGAAGGTGAAGATTTTATTCTTGACATGGGTGCAGAGCCCCAGGGCACTAGAACTGCTGAGCTGTGGGTGAGCTCCTCCCAGGGATGGGGCTGACCTGTGCCTGCTGCCCTGCAGAGCAGGTCCCTGTGTCCCACTGTCCCCAGCCAGCACTTGCTGCTGACTCACAGGTAAATCCTGAGCCTGCTGTGGTAAATTAATGAAGAAGCGACATCCTCACCATAATTCCTAGGGAGACAGTGATGAGAGGCCTTAAACGTGATTGCTTTCCATCTGTATATGTGCTTAAAGACTGTAAAATAAATTAATGGGGAAATCTAAAACATAATGATAAGGATTCCCCACTGAACAGGTGTTTTTTCCATCCATGAAATTACAAGTTGCCAGAAAAAGACATGGGCCCAGCTCAGCTTTATTTCAGTCTCAGCTCCTTCTGTTAAAATAATAACAGGCTTTATGTTCCTGAAGCTGTAATTAAACAAGTGCTTTGCAAGGAAGACCTACAGCTTGTTGTACTGGAAATAAAAGGCAAGCTACAGCAAACTGCTCGGATTGGTCATTCCCACTGCTGCCTGCTTCCTGATGTGACTTCCTAGACCAAGCTCTCATTTCATGCTGCTGGGTTTATTAGTTTGCCATCATATTGTTCCCCCTTCTCCTTTTTTTAATGGAAAATATGTAAACATTGAAGTACATTCAAAATCTAGCCAGAACACACAAACTAAAGTAGGTCCTCCAAGAGCTGCACAGACAGTCTTTGCCTCCAGTATCTGACAGGGACACCCAAACAACTTGTGCACAGCACTGAGCATCCTTCCAGTCACTCAGAGTGGAAATGATGAATTCTGCTCTCAAACATGTAACATAATGTATGGTGTGAAAAAAGAGAAAACCCACGGGTGCTGTCGCTGCATATTTATGATATAAAATAAGAATTAGCATATGGGAGAGCTCTAAAGGGAAAACAGAGAACAATTTTGTTCAAATTTAGGACAACTGGATGAGTTTTAGAATCCAGGACTTCCAAGGTAAACATTCATTTTTACTAAGTCAGAAGTCAATTAATCTGTCTATAAACCCTTTAAATAAAAGATTCCCCCTTCACCGCGCATGACAAGAAAATAATAACATGAGGCAAGATGCAGTTTAACTTATGGTTTTTAGCTTTAAAATACAATTTGAGAAAGAAGATAAGGAGGATTTTCTGACTCCTTTGCCCATCCACTTTTCTATGGAAATATACTTATGAGGCAATGATGAAACAGAGAGAACACAGGCTATAAAGTGATGATAATTACTAATAAGCAGCTACAGTGAATTCTTTACTTGCATGCTGAGTGCAGAGTTGCACATCACCAAATTAAACATGTTTATGACTGGAACTCTCTACTAATATGTGCAGCTGACCTACAAACATCTTGCTTAACAGAGACTCTAATTATCAAGGTTTACATGATTTAGTGATACAGTTGAAATGCAGAACAATTTAACATTGTGGGAAGAAAGTGGCTCTGGCAAAGAGTTCCTGAAATTCTGGGAGCCCATGGCGGTGGAGGGAAGGAGTAGTTCTACCAGCCTAGACTCCCAGGCAGGATTGACCCCCAGCTTTGGTTCAAAGCCTTGTGTGGGGATGTTCTGCAGCCCTTTCTGCCAATATTCCTGGAATGAAAGCAGAAACCTCTGCAGCCCACAGCACGGACTGCAGCATGAGCACAGCCAAGGCTCCGCAGGCAGGGATGGAAAGCAGCACACCCATTGCAGACTCTAGCTAAGGAAAAACCATCTTAGGCAGAAAAACCATCACCAACCCAGGATTGGTCAAGCCAAATTCCCCATCTGCTATGTGTAGGTTTTCTCCATCACTGGGCAAAAGGCAGAGGGCAAGCCCTTGAGCTGGACAATGCACAGTCCTACAGGGCACAGAAATATCTGTACAGACTTCAGTAAAACACTGATGAAATGAGCACTGCCTGCTTGCTGCAACTCTGCCATTTCAGAAAATCACTGGAAGTTTTTAAAAATTTCTCTTCTGGTGCTTCCTTAAAGACCCACGGCATGAGGAATTTCCCCCACTCTGACCATATCTTAATTGTTGCTCAAATTGCTCCCTAACAGATATCTACATGCAAATGTAATGTTTTGGTTTTATCTTTTCAGCTCCAAGATAAGGCTTCAAATTAAAATGGAAGGGTTGTGTTCCAGACTTCAAGAAGTGAGTATAAATAACGTCGAGGTAATTAGCAGTGTGCTGATAGGTGCCGGCACCACAGAGACAGCCCTGCTGCACTCTGTGCCTCGTGAGAGCTCACGGACTGCACAGAGCACCGTGCTCCTGAGCAGCCCTACAAAGAGGGGCACTGATATGGGCTATTTGTGAGGGCCACAACAGGGGACATGGAAACAAAGGTCCCACAAGTTGATAAACGCTCGGCATCGGGGAAGAAAACGCCACCTCAGGAGGCCAACAGTGAATTTTATCAAAGGTCCGTGCAAGCTTTGCCCACTTGGAAAGGCAGGGCAGGCTCTTGGCAGATGGGAGGAGAGGAGGAGAGCTACTCCAACTCTGGAATTTAATGTTGTCTTTTTCAATAAAAGTTAAAGATACTTGGAAGCTCAGGGTACATAAATGCTGGAATTTATAGCTGTCTCAAAGACAGCTGCGTGATATACAGTTCAATGGGAAGGCAACCACAATTAGGCTTCCAGGATTATTTTATTGGAGGAAGGGGGTGATAGGCACTGTTTAGAAAGTGGGACGTAACAGAGAACAAAGTCTGTGCTCAGAATCATTTTACAAGCCTGTGCAAGGATCAGGTGCACATACAGGCAGCTCCTCTGTGCAGGGAGGGTCCCCTTGGAGAGTGTGACAAGGGAGGGAAGAAAAGCAATGCAGCATTTGTCTTTCTAAAACCACCGTTTCCTGCTGCAGGATTATCACTCTTTTCTTGAGTTGTCCATTATAAAGACCTGCACTGCCCAACTCCCTTGGGAGGGTCAGACAGCACAGCACAGACACGTTCTTTCTCTGGTGCCTGCAGAGGGAACACAACGTGCTGCAAAACATTTAGGAATCTTCAGACCATAAGAGCACAATGTACAAAGAAAATCATGTGGGTCATATAAAATAATTAATTGCCAGAAAATTGCCCTTGTAAAACCCCCCCCCCCCAAAAAAAAAAAAAAAAAAGGACTTAGCAAACACTGTCAGCATGTGCATAGGAGGTAAGGAGGCACAGATGGTGAGTACCCTGTCTGAGGTCACACTGGGAAGATTTTACAGTGTTTGCAACTGGGGAAACACAGAAGTGACATCAAGATAAAGACTGTGTACGCAGGACCGGGTGTTTGACGGGTTTCATGTTTAACTTTACTTTATTGATTTTCATAATTCCATTAAATTAAATTTATATTCCTTTATGTATCTAGCTATACAACTTTAAGTACATTATAATGGGGTGCTACCTGTGTCAGGTTCAGATCCCACAGCAGCAATAAGGAGAGAAAGAAGCTATCATGGCCAGGGAGGAGTGTGGTTGTGTGGTTGAAAGGCTTTTTTTTTTTTTTTGGAAAATAACTATTTCAGCATGCAAAACAGGTACTTTCTGTGTCACTTAACACTAAGCCACTTCCCTGCCCATGCTAGGATAATTATTCTGTTTTCATGAAGAGCTGAGCCCTCACAGATTGAGGCCAAGTTGAGAGAGCTTTGAACCACGTGGCACACATTCTGCCTGGGGTTTGTGTGAAATACCTAATGCCTTCTGAGAACACAGAACCACCTAGCAAGGGGAAAACATGCCATGTTGTGAGCTCTCACATGATGAATTAAGCTGGATTTGCTTTTGCTTCTCCATTTATTTTTTTTTCAGTAAGACTGGAGGTGCTTGAACACAATAAGCTCATCCCATTTACCCGTTCCTAAGCTGCACTCAGCAGGAAGTTTGACACTTCTGCTCCAGCCCTAAAGAAGGGCTTGCCTGTTTTCTCCAGCTACAGCAGTTTGTCCAATAAAAGATTGTCTAGGTACCTCACCTCTTCCATAACCTTTCCTGAGAAAGCTTTTTACTGACATCTCAATGGTAGGCAAAGTGAGAAAAGGATAAAGCTACAGCTACTGATTTTTAGAAGAAATAATTGCGCCATCAATTTTAGAGGAAAAAAAAAAAGGTCAGGATTAAGCTAGCAGGGCTTCAAATCCAAGATGTGGTTAAACATTATCATGAAGAGATGGTGACAGGTCTGTCCTCTGAGTGAAGTATCATACCCCTGACCTCGTCCTCAGCTGCATCCCTGTTACACTGAACATCTTCCTTGGTTTAACTCTGTTTTTCATAATAATGAGGCACATGAGATAAAAACTCAATTTGTCCATAAAACAGGATTAATCTTATCATCCCTCCATTGAATCTAATTGATGTGATAATACTTGCATCATGTTTTGTCTCATTACCTATAAAGGTAAGAAAGAAATCCAGGATGATTGAGAGCAGCTCCCAGCACCAATGCTTTTTGGTTTTCCCACAAAAGAAGCACCGGCAGAAATTTCACTAAGCTCATGTGAAACTTAAGGGAGGAGTAAATGAATTGCTCTTTTATCATGTCTTATTAAGAATGCTCAGTATATAATCCATTCTTCAAATTATGCTCTGTTGAAACAGTCAGATAATCATATTAAAAAGGTGAATGGAAGAGGAGAGCAGCACAGTTAGTACCTGTCACTTTAGTAAAAGCAGATGTAGGCATGCATAATACATTTGTTTCTTAACCAGGACTCTAAAATAGTGTCTTTTAGAGCCTTACATTTCACTAAGTAATTCCATGTACTGTGATAATACACTGTAACATTCCTCAAACTGCTGTCACAAATGAAAACTAGAGCTCTTAAATATTGAAGAAAAAATTGGCTACTATATTGCAGTAGCATTTCTTCAGTCCCTCACCCCAGATCATGGCAATATGAGGAAGGCAGCAAGGCACTGGGGAGAGAAAGGAGCTCACAGAAAGCCACATGAATGCAATGGCACCGTGGAGAAAGCACTTCCAATCATTTGGAAAACAGAAATTTTGAAGCTGGAATAAAATATCTTCACCTTTCATTGATCAAGTATCAGGCAGTAAAGTACATCTACATAATATGTATTATGCAGCTTTATTTTTATCACAGGGTTCTTCTTGCTGAATGCACAAACTGCTTTGCCTCTGCTGTCATGATTTATTTTATCACCCTAAAACCTCATACAAGGGAACCTTTTATCTGCCATTTGACAAGCTATGGGCTCTGTTTATTTCACACTACAGCACAGCACAAGGATGTCGTGTTGTTCCTCCCTCCAGGAGACCCAGGCCGTGCTTTGTGACTCTCCTGTCTCTCTCGTTTCTGCATTTCTCCATGCGCACACCTGCCATGGTCCTGCTAACTGCTCAGTGGCACCAGGAGGGTCACCAAGTGACTTCACCCTTCTTGCCTTTCCCCAGCAGATGACTTCAGGCACAGTCTTTACCCAGCTGGCTAATGAGGAGCTGCACTGCACTGAGGTGCTGGATCTTTTTAACAAGAAAACACATTCAAGCCTCACACATTGGCTAAAACTCTACTTACTGTGCAACGCCACAGCTCTCACTGTGTAAGTGAAGATTTTATAATGTGATTTCTCACCTACGTCCTCAAAACATCTGGTTTAGGAAGCAAGTGTACTTTCCAGTGCTTACAGAAATGTTCTGACACCGAACGGAGAAACAAGAATTCCCTCATAAAAGTTGAGGACTCCTCAGATTTTTGAATTTCTCACTTTGCATGTTCCATCCAGGCTTTCCTTATGTCTTTGCACCTTCCAACAGCAGAGTTCCCTCTCCCACACTTTGATTCTGACTGAGACAGCACTTGTTTCTTTTCCTACACGAAGAACTTTCTTTAAATGATCACTGAATCATGAAATACCATTTCTGCCAGTCCCGAGTACTCCACTGTAGTGTTCCCACCAGATTTGCTTATCAAAGGTCATAAACCTTACACTGCTGCTAATAACAGCAGCAGCTCTGTGCTATTGTTCTGTCAAATTTCTGTATGCAGCTGCTGGCTGCAGTTAAACTTCTGATCCCATTTACAGTAGATAACAATGTGATACCATTTCACCTGGAAACAGCTGTTCAAGTGCTGATGTTTCGGGGTAACTTTTTTTTTTTAGCTTTTTTCTCTTTCCCAAAGATAAATCTTCTTCAGTTACAGCTCTGAAATGGGAGTCTGGAATTTTGCTTCCTGTTCCAGTGCTGCTCAAATCACAATTTTCCATGCTAAAATCCTGTGGTTGTAGCACTAGAGTTATCTACATACAAAATATATGCATTACCACATAGACTTGACATGTGCAAGTGTACCTATGTGAACACACACAGACACACAAAGCTGACAGGTTAGAAACAAAGCTATTTGGAATTTGTCTTTTTTGTCTAAAGCATTGACAAACCTCCTTAAGAAGTCACCAGTAAAGCAAGTAAGCTAATCAGTCCACTGCTAGTATTAAGTCTAAAACAATCTCCAGCTGAAATGTGATTAATCCATGCATGACAGCTTAAAGGTCAAAGCTAGAATGCAGAGCTTCTTGACTGCAAAGAAAGAACTGACTTATTTTTATCTCTTCTTTAAAAATTACAGCAGCCATGAAGTGGCTCAAGGAGCAGAGTAATGAACGTCATAAACCTGCCTCATAAAAATGGCATTCATGCAGTAATACAGCAGGTCAGATGAGCAGGGAACATTTCATTAAAAATTCCCCTTCTTGCCTACCCAAGAGAGACTTAAAACTAATCATATAAAATGGCTGAGTGACACCATTAACGAGCATTAATATTTTAAAGCTTTAATAGTACAACAGAGCTAGGCTGTTACATCAAAATTATACAACCTTATTAGACAGTGCACTTGGCTGCATTGTACTTGAACTGTCACTACCCCTGATTGGAAATATTAAGGTGGCCATGAACCACAGCACAAATACCTTGTTGACTGTCCGTACTTTGAAGACTTGGTAGTTTCCTGACACGAGCCAAATTCTGGATGATTTTGTGAAGAACAAGCTGATTTACCTTACCCATACCAAAGGAGGGAGACCTTTACTGTGAAAAATGGGAAAGGCTGCTTTCAGAAAGCTGTTAATTTTAAAAAGTGCTGATTAGAATTCAGATGCTTGTGACCTGGATTACAATTTTGTACAAAATTAGCACAACCACCTAAACTTTCCTTCAGCAGCAAGATTTGAAAGGGAAGATTGGAGAAAGCAGAGAGACTGGAATATGAGACAAAGGTGAATTTCACCCATATCACTCTTCTGGCGACAACTGAGGGTATAGTTGACAAGGTCAACTAAAACCTTCCTTGGGGATTACCTGTGGTCACACACAGCAATTTTGTGAATTACAATCATTCACTTCAGAAACAACAGTTTCCAACTTTGCCTCTTCTCCTTGTGGCAAGATCAAATCTCAATCATAGCTTCTGGACATGAAACACATGAAAAGGAACTGGGAGAGACAGACAAACAGGACGTTTAAAAGGAGTAATTTATCCATATTTTATGAGTAGTGTAGATCCTATCAAACCTCCCAAATGTATGAAATGCTCAGCGCCTCCATTGGTGCTCTCTTCCATGATGTTGCACTTCTAAACACACTCAGAGCTAGTGGCAACTAGCACTGCTCCTCTTTTAAACTTTAATGACCTCTAGGACAGTAATTAACCAACTGTGACCAATAACAGAGCCTTACACTGCAGCCTTAGCAAGCATCCTAGTTTAGGATCATCTGAAAGATCAGCAAAGTTATCATTTAAGAGAACCTCTTAATTACTCTGGCATTATAATGAATGTTTCTGATAGGCACCCAGCTGTTTTGTTTCCTCTTGCATAGAGGCAGAGAAATGAATTGCTCAACAACTGCCTGAGTGATAAGACACTGGTATTCTTAAGATTGAAGAGATAATGTTGATGACTGTGAGCTATTTCCCTCTCCTAAATGCTATAATTTTAGTGAGCAATTCAAGAAAGGATTTCTCAAACAAAAGAGAAATGGAAGAGTTGGCTCAGTGTTGGTTACTTAGGCAATGTTTATAGTAAATTGATGCTGTGATTTTCAAGGAGAAAAGAGATTTAAGAAAACTGCAGTAATCCAGTACTTGACAGCCTTGTCTTTGCTAAATACTGCACATAATTTTCATCAGCACAGCTTTCTGCATTTCATAAATGTGGAATTTAATAGGTAACAAATTTTCTTGGCCCTATGTAATTACAGATTACCAGTTCTTCAGTCTGTTGAAGGAATCACATCTAATAGCATCCCTCTCAGAATGCATGAGCATCTGACAACATGACAATTCATGGGGTCAAGCAATAAAATGATAGAAAACCAAAGATGCTGCAAGAGACCTTTCCTCAAAACAGAGGAGACAATGAAACCAGGAAATGGGTAGCAGTAAAAGTGGGTTAAAGACGTAAAGGGTTTGTATTCACTCCCATATTTTTAGCACACACCTGTGGCAGTATTACAGAATTCTATTCCTCTGCTCATCCAGAACAGGTAAGTTGGACATACACGTAATGTTGCAATATTTTTGTCTTCTGTTGCCAAATCACGAGCATTAACATCAGTCTTAGTTAAGACCAGCTGGCTGAGTGATATATTTTCGGCTCAATACACTGATTGAAAAAACTTACAGTAATGATGTATCACTGTGACATATGAGCAGGCACTGCACGACAGAGAGGGAGAGAATCCATCATTTTGTGTCTAACAGCTTTGACACCGTGCAAAGACCACGGTCAGCAACAGACCCTCCTGAATTACAGTGGTGCTGCTCAACTGGAGAGAATCAAACAGCAAAAATAATTAGGGAACTGAAGCAATCTCTTCATGACTTATGACAAAGTGAATTGAACAAGAAGGCCTTGACAGCAACAGCCATGCAAAAATGCCATGCTGGAGGGGAAGTATGTTGTCATTGAATCATGATAAGAAAAACTACAACTAACAATATACTGAAACATAGACACCTAAAGAGGAGAAACACTAAATCTGTTGTTCTGGCTTGTGTGCAATGGAAAAATACTCGGATTCATTAAATAAATTACAATTAAGAGCCCCTGCAGGAGTTCAGCAACCTTCCCAGGGGCATGCAGAAAGGCTGCATGTACACAGCTCACAGCTGGGCACAGTCTGATCACCTGCAATGGGACAAACTTAGACAAACTGTCTTTTCCATCTGTATTTTCCACCATTATTTGAAATTCAAATCTGACCTGCCTGTAAATAACCTCTCTCCCAGAAAGAAAATAAAAAATCATAGAAAACAGAACTTTTCATTTATGACTGCTTTAGGATTCAGACTCCCCCGGGCTTTGTGTACTTGGTTACACAAGAAAGCTGCAAAAGCAAAGAGAAACTGCTGCTAAGTGAGCTGACAGTAGCTCCACTCAAACGTCAAAAGGAACATAATTGATAGGACTGTTTGGAAGCACACAGGCTGAGAAATATCTTTGACAACTGAAACTGTGCTAGAAATATGTAGTAATTTGCCAGATAGAGTTTACAACCCATAATCATTTCAGAAGTTCCTCTTTTTCAATAGAGCTTGACTGAAAATTAGTACAAGACCCGCAGGGAGCAAACATCCATTATTAGTAGCTCATAAGTGTAGGGTAATTGCCACAAAGCAGGTGCATGGCTGCCTTGAACTGCAAGAGGGGATGAGGGAGGTGGGGTAGAACACCTGAATTCAGGAACCAGTGCAAAATGTCTGGCTTTTAATACGGTATTTCAGCCCCTGCCAGGTTTGCCCTGCGTCACTGACGGATTTGTTAAGCAGCTGCTCCTCACAATTCTCCCCCACGCCCCCAGGTTCTCTATTCCCCGACTGGTAAAGAAGAAATGGGAAATCAAAAAGAGAGCAAAGGGGCAGCAGAGAAAACAGGCAAACATAAAAATGCCAGGGCTTTTATCGAGTGTGCAGACTTTGGGAATCATGGCATCTCACAGACCGCTCTGGAGGGCAGGGGATGTGGTTTCAATCAGCCTCAGCAGACTGCTCCTCACACAAATGCAGAGTAATTTCAAATGTTGTCATGGGGGCACAGTCTCCCTTGCTCTTCAAAATGCTTACAGAATAATACAGGAAAAAGAAATCTTTCTCTATCCTCTTTTTGCTTTTTAAAGTACCCATCAGGTTGACTGAGGAAAGCTGTACTTTGATTTGATGTACACCCTCAAAAGGAGTAAAAAAAAGAAGGGAGAGAAAGTCATCACACCCCTGCTGCTGTTAACCAGGCCCAATTTTTCATTTCCAGCTTAAGCCCGTGTTTTACACCACATATTCTGAAAGGCCCCCAACGCCTCCACTTCCCAATTTCACCTTTGCTTCTCTTGCTTTGCTCCTAAACCAACTGACAAGAAAACACAAGGATGGTTTCAGTGATAGAATCATTATTGCTAAAAAAAAATAATAAAAAGGCGCTGAACTGTTCACTTGCCTGAATAATTACTGAGGATGAAGAATCCCCTTCGTGGGATCTGTTCTCTGTGATGGTGAGGATGGGAGGCAGAGACACTCTATCAATCAAGTCACACAGAAAGTGTCTGTCCTTTTTTATTCAAAAAGGATTTTGCATTTCCAAGTGTGTTGCTCCAGTGTAATGAAACCAGCGGCTGCAAGCTCCCGTGTAGCACTTCAGCTCTGTGCAAGGACAGGCACAGCCTTCCAGCCTTTTACACAATTTATTTCTTTATCTAATAAATCAAGTCAGGCCTTTTTGAGTAAAGCATCACTCCTTGTGAAGGAGTGAAGAACCGCCTCATTTGACAGTGCAAGGAAGGGGAAAAAACCTAATGGGGGAGCCAGCTTCATTTCAAGGTGACACTAAGCAGAGAAGGAGGAGAGGCAGCAGATTGGTATTCCGGGAGGCTCCACACAGGCGTTGGACAAGAGATTCCTCTGAATTGAGGGAGTCTCACTCCATTAATTCAAAAACCGATTGAGGTGGAGGGAAAGTAGAGCAATATGCATTATGTATTTGTTACAAAACTATTGTGTCAAAGCAATATTTAGTGGTAAATTATGGCACTATCAGGAGTAGGATGCCACATACATAAATCAATTTGTCTCCTCTGCTGGCAGGAGTGTGACAAAAAGATAAGAGCTCATCAGTGCCATTATTTCCCTGGGCTGGAGGAGGAGAAGGGACGAGGGGGTGGGGAAGAGCTGCTGGGAGAGCCCAACACACCAGTGATTGTAAGTGACAAAAGGAGGAAGGCCTTTAACTTTGAGAAGCAGAGTTAAGATGCTATCGCCAAGTTAAAACAAAGAAACCAAACCCCTGCTAAGGGAAGGTTGTTTAGTACAAATAAACTTGACTCTTCCCCACAGGAGAGGGAAGGGGAGGACAGAGACAGACTACCCACTCATTCTCATTTATTTTCCTAAAGTCAGCTTGAAAAATTGATAAAAATTGGAACAATAATATTTTCTGCGGCAGAAGGATGAAATAAAAAGAGGCTTTATTAGAATAAAGGGAAGTACAACCAGCAGCCTGCTAAATGGTAATTATGCCTTTATGGAAATATCCTGTTAATTACTAGGTCATTTTTTGTTTTACAATTGAGTTGTCAATTTGCAGTTAATTTAGGCCATGCCAGTCTAATAGCTATTTACAGATCACACAATTGCCTATACGGGAGGAGCATGTGGCCTCCAGGCAACAGATGCCATTTTGGGAGAGCTGGAGGTAAAGTATCATTGCACAAATGCAAGCCATCAACCCAAGGCGGCTCCAGAGGGGGGACACGGCACAATAACAATAAACACAGCGAGCACAATGACAGAGAGGCTTCTTCACTTCACTTAGAGCTCAGCTTATGGTAATAACATAGAGCAGCACGTTAGAGAAGCTATTAAATAAAATCATAATTATCCCTCTCTTTAACAGCACCGAGCAGTTGTTAGCTCTCCTCTAAACATAACACATCCGAAGTCGCAAACCCAAAATAAGGGCACTAAAAGCTACGGAGATATCAGCAAAGATCTGTGGGGATCTTTGCATAAGCTTGGCTCTGAGACAGGTGAAAGAATCTCTGCTCCTGGCACCTTCTCGGCACAGGTGCCCTCCCACCAGGGTAATGGGCACAGGCAATAGGATGGAAAATGAACATGAGAGCCAGAGACGTGGCTCAGAGGTGACAGCTGAAATGGCTCAGAACTGCCAGCCAGGTCACAATGAAATCCTGCGCCAAATGACCAATTTGCCACAGTACCAGGGAGCATCACTACCACTGAGGATGAACACAGAGCTCTTGGCTGCAGAATGAAGTGCACATAAAGTATCTCTCAAAAAATCTTTCCTCTCTGAAAACACAAAGATCTTTGAGGCATCCATAGGGACTACATCTACAAGCCATTTAGAAATGTAAAATACAAAACCAATACTCTGTGCTTTTCAGCAGGCCCATTCCTCTGTTCCCAAATACAGCTTTATATATTTCAAAAGATAAATCACTACCTGTGTCCATGTAATGACTGTAAACAAAAAAGTCTGTTACTGTCTTGTTGTAAACTTCAAGGAAGCCCAAGAGTTCCTCCAGATGTTCCCTTCCTCAATGTCTTTGAAGGACAATGGAAACATGGAAACACGTTTTATTGCTCAGTCCAAGCCTTCAAATTTTTAGGAATTTAGGAGAAGCGAAGTGAGACGGTTTCTTGACAACATCTGTTTGAATAAAAGGGATCTTATGCACCACATTTCACATGGAGAACTTTTCCTAAGACCTCCTGAGATGCTGTCATGTATATTAAAAGTTAAAGCCTTGGTTTTGTTTGATAAAGTAAAGTAAGGGGCTCTATTCTTAGTAACATGTTGAGGCAACAACATGAATAGTCTTGACAAGCTGTTCTACTTCCAGCTTAGTCCAAAGCATGATATCAACTTCCCGTAATAACTATAAATGGAAGTAATGAAGGGCAGAGAGGAAAAATACAAAACAAAATACAACAAACAACTCAAGCAGATTAGCAGGCACTTTATGAAATTATCAGTTTGCAACAGTATAAACAATTTTAAGTCAATTTATAAAAAATATTCCCAGAAGGCAATCAAGTAAATCAGGTAATTATATCCTGTAAAGGGAGATAACATCAGGAAAATTAGAAACACTTCTGCACATAAATCAGAGGAAGGAAAGCCTTCACACTTCATTTACTCATTATCACATTTTATGTATTTCTTTGCAGAAGACAGGGAGCTGGCATGGTTAATGTTGGCTGCTGGGTGCCCCGATTATCATCTGTACTTATGGAAATGGCTTGAGGTCAGCTTACATAATGTTGTCAATCAACAAAACATGGAAAAATTGACAGACAGATGATGGAGGAAAATGACAAGACTTTATTCCATAGGAATAGGAATTTACACTGTGAATACTGACACTGGGAGAGAGGCTGGGTGTGAAAATAGAGCCTTGATGAGGCAGGAGCGAAGACATCCAAGGTTTTGGAGGAGTTTGGGATCTCAGATTCTAATTTCACTTGAAGTCCTGTCAGCAACACCTGCACTTTGTCATTTTTCTCCCGCTGCCTCCCATCATGGCACCTCTCCACCAACCATAACCATGGGGAACTGCTGTTCCTCCTCACCAGAAAAAGAACATCAGTGTCCATGTATCTAAAATGTAGCTCTCCACTCAGCTGAGCTGTTAAGCATCTATTTAAACTTAGGCACACGCTTAAATTTCATTAAAATTAACAGGACTTAAAGAAAGTGCCTGGAGCCAACAATGTTTTAAGTGCTTTGTTGACTAAGAATGTACTTAAGCAAATGCTTCCATGCTTCCATGAATTGGTGTCAAACTTATATTAAATTGGGTTCCTTGCTGTTTTTATACCAATATGTCACAAGTCATGAAGAAGAGATGGTGTTTAACCAAATCTTCCATTTTTTTCCTTAGGATATATAAGAGTTGTCCTGTTTCCTGCTGCAAGCAAAATATATAAGAAATGTCAATGGGGAATTACTAGTTGCTGAAGCATCTCTAAGATATAATGGCAGATAAGCCTTTTAGTAGTTAATATTCGTCCCCAGCCACATCCCTGCTTTATAGATTATAATTTCTCTTTAATAAAGGAAAACCCTAAATCCCGCAGCTTCAGTTGGAGATGGATTTTCATTTATTTGGTTGCAAGAAACCAAATTAAGAAAATTACTTTCTAACTAATTTTATAGTGCTAAAGAACATCTGATCATATGCTGGGGAAAAGCTTCAAGCTTTCCGGACGAAGCCGTTAAGACATGAGTAATAATTGGAAATTTACTGTGCATAAATCTTGATGAAATTAAACTGCATTTAAGTATGTTCTATAAAAACCAGGTCAAATGGCAAATGACGAATGCCCTGTGTCACTCGGCGTGGGGAAAGGTATTGCAGAAAATCAGAATAATTAATTCTTCCAAGTACTAAGCACAGGCAAAACCTTATTTTTCCTTGTGTACAAGAAATCTAAGCATTAAATTGCCAGCTATTTCTCTGTCATTCCTGACTCAGACTCAGCTCTGGAGGGAAATGGCTGGAGCTGCACATGGCACAGGAGGACAGGAGTCACAGCCTCTCTAAGAACAAGCTCACTGTGATTACACAGTGCTCACAGACTTCAGAAATCAGTCCAAGTGCTTTTCACACAGAGCTAGGACTTCATTACATCAAAATTATTCCACAATCATTTTCATAGGTTGGTCCAGACTCTTAACTGGTGAAGCAGAGGACAATATATCTCTGTTATCCCAGCTGTGACCTGCCCTACTGCACAAAGACCAAAATCTCCCAAGGATTCCCACAGAACTTACAGATAATGCACAGGTGCAGTGCAAACCAAATCCCAATCATTTATGGAAGAGGTTTAAGGTAATAACTAAAAACTAGAAGCTCCTGCTTGACTCCCATGGACTAGGATTTTATCAGCATCTGCAAAGCACTATCACTACAAAACAAATATTCTGAACACAGACTTCCCTCTCCTTAAGAGAACAAAAAATAGTTAAATTTTTAGAAAGGACAAAAAGATAATTCAATCATGAGCTACCATCCTTCTAAGGACTGTCACAGTACATTAAAACAATAGAAAACTACAAATGTGATAATCAAATGTTTTTGTACGTTAATAATTTTGGCTTACAGGACCGATTTTTCACTGGTGAAAGCTGCCACACTCAGTTGAAATCAATGGAGCTATGACAATTTACTCCAGCTAAAGGTCTGGCCCATTGGTTTTCGAAATTTAAGCTGAATTGGAGGAAGAAAGCATAACTTCACAAGCAAAAAAGATTAAGAGAGGCAATGAACCATCCTGACCTTTACTTTCCAAGTCACACACCAGAGAGCACAGCCCAGAATAAGGCAATGGGGAAGAACCTCTGCTCTTCATTTACTTCACTTGCACAGGCTGCATCATCAAACTCAGATCAGCATTAAGTTGCAAAGGCATTCTTCTAGAAATCCTCAGTCAGAATGATGCAAATCGGGACATGAGAATACCAGAAAATTAAATAGAGGGCATGGGTAGAGAAAATCAACTCCCAGCATGAGACACACCTGCATTTTGATGGAAAAGACAGTGAAGCTGTGACCTGCACCTTCTTCACAGATGGGCTGAGGGCAGAGAAGGAACAGGCCAAGGACACGGCTCAGAGACTGAGCTCGGCTTTGTTTCCTGCAGCCCTACTGCCATCCCAGGCTTGGAGCTGAGCTGCAGGGAAGGGAAGAAGGCTTGGGAAATTCCATGGACATAGCTCAGACTTCAGCATGAAGCAAAAACATTCTAAGTTAGCATGAAAGGAAAGGGTAATTCCCAAGGAAAATATTCATACTGTCATTTTATGAGATTATGCAGCAAGTATCTACTCATAGGTATGTGTTAAACACCACTAGTTCTTCCTTCACAATATGTTGATTTACTCCTGTGCACATCTAAACAAAAACCCTGCTGATCCAAACCCTTTCAAGTAATGTTTGTTGTGTTTCTTGTTGTTGCTATTTGTCCAGTAACGCTTTGCTACAGCAACTAGGCAAACTTGCAATGGAAAGTGTCTGAGAAACCCCACAGAGACTGGCCCAGAGCCCTGTCCCTGCCCTCACAGCAGCTCAGGTGCCCACCAAACTGCAAGGCATTATTATTCCTTTAATCTAGAGAAAAGGAAGATAGGACTGATGCTATTGATCAGCCCAACAGACCATCAAGACCTACCAGATACATCTGCTGCTAATCTATACTTTCTGGTTCACAGGAAGGTAACTGCACATGACGTATGTGCCATTCATCTCTGATAATGTGCTGAGAATAATTAGCTCGTGACATTTCTTTGTTCCAACTTATCTTTGTATCTCTGCCACTATCTCTATTTCCTTTTCTGAGACATCCTTTTAGACTATGCTATATCTGATATTTATTTGCCATGAGCACACCATTGGCAGGCATTGTTAACTTTAAGGCACCAAGAGAAAGAGCTCTATGCTATCTGAATTATTTGTCATATTTCTTGGCTGAATGTGGGTGTTAAAAAAAATATATTTCAGAGCATCAAACAGGAGAGAGAAGGATGAGTTACCTGAAAATACTTTATAAGGGGTTTGGGATTTAGTAACATCTGCTCACGAGGAGACTGCAGATCTTTTAGGGAAAGTTGGAAAGCAGCAGCCAAGTCTGTGAATTGCACATTATACCCCCATGAATACAGACAGCTTTGTGGAAACAGAACATCCTGTCAGCGCGGCTATTTGACAGCCTCAGGTAGCACTTGCTAACAAGGATAAGCTTTATTTATTTATTTTCCCAGAAACTCATTTTTATGATTACTCCAAACCAAAGTGAATTTTGGGATTGAGTTTGAGAACTATTATCAAGTGCTGCACAAGCGCAGGGACTCTTTCTGGAAGGTCACGGCTCAGTGGAACAGGGAACCAATTATACACCTGCTCCCATAGCGTGTGCTCAGACTACACAGACGTACAATGACAGCTTCTTCTTGTAGAGACTGGGGAGAAATCAGATCTGGGAACAGAAATCACCATCCTTTTAGACAAACAGGGTTGCAGTTCCCTGGACGGAACTGTTCAACTCTTGCTTTCTTTAGGGGAAAGGATAAGCCCTGCAGCTTCCCCTGGGGTCAGTGCTGCTGCAGACCCAGAAGAGAAGGAATACAGAGCTCTTGCTGTACCTATGAGAAAATGGCTCCTGCTTCAGACTGGAACATGTCTTGGTGACATGAAACAGCAGCATTCTCTGCCTTCTGCCCAATTATTCATCAGCACCTACCACCAACCGAGCTGGTCAAAGGCGGCCGCCGACTGTTTGCTGTCCTCCAAGAAGTCAGCAGCAGGACGCTGCTTTTACACTCCAGGTTAGGTTTCCTCTCCCATCTGGCCTCTGCTATGTCTTCAGAGAGAAGATTTCATTTACAGGCTCTAAGCCATGAAGGAAGGAAACTGCCTGCTACTTCTGTTCTCTGCAGGGATGATGATACAGCATGCCTGCATGCCTGCTCTCTAACTGTCTGCTACGCCTTTGTGGCACACACAGAAAAAGCCTATTGACTGCCACTGCCCAGAAAAATACTCATGAGAAAAACAACTCTTTTTTTCTCCCATGAATATGCTGCTCTTGAGTTCTCACTTGGATTCAAACTGGTGTCTTCAGAGGCAGCACACTGGGACGGGAATGGAGAAATACAGGACTCCCTGTTACTTGCAATTCAGCTTTGTACAGAAGAAATGAACACAAGTTTTTCCTTGTGCTCTCTTCAGTCATCAAGTCCAAGGGACTCCATCATAGTCAAGAAGACAGCAAATGCTGCTGCTCTTTCTTTTTCATGCCTGGTTCTTATTTCCTCTGAAAAACATTTTTCATCAGCATGCTGCAACTCAGTACCCTGGATAGGAGGAACAGGAGGAAAGAAGATCTCTTGCCAACGAGGGCTTTGTGCATGTGGCACAGCCCCATCATGGATCTCCTAAGGAACTGGCACCATCTCCCTGTGGACATCAGACAGCTGTGATCCTCTCCCATCCTTTTCAGTTCAAAGTGTGTGAAACTCTCCCCTCAGCTATAGCTTCCCATGGCTCTGATCCATGGAGCCAAATTACACATGCATCCTGCTCACATTTAAGACAAAGAGATTTTAATGATTAAAGTTGCGAGAATGTAGCAAAGGATGTTAATAATTTTCCCAAGAACTTGAGCCAGAAAATCTAACATTTATGGTTTGAGTTCAGGTTTGGGCTTGTGGATTTTTTTAGCCCTCCCTCAGGCCTGAAACCCTTGAACAGTCCTGTTATCCTCAGCTGAGCTGAGGCGCCTGCCATAAGCCATCATTCCCTCCTCCTTCCACTTCCACTGTCTCTTTATAATCGCACCAAATCCCTTTGGCACCAGCCTCAGGGTAGTACATAACTCTGCAGGAATTCCATTGTCATGTAGCATTAATTTAATGTCCACTTATTATAAAGTGTTATGGAGAAATAATACACTGTTCCTGGATGAATTAGAACCCCGCCTGCATAACGAAGATGCCATTTTGCAAGGTGCCGCCTATTGTTCAGCATCTTAGGCTCTGCAGAAGGAAAGTGCTGCTTGTTTTGACAAGCAAATGAAATTTCTGTTTGCTGCTTTAACAGCAGTGTTTTAACTGTCATTCTGCAAGGATAGAAATGTTCTGTAGTTCAAAACACACTTTTGATTGATTTGGACACACTTACTTGCCTGTTTATATATATATATTTATATATATATTTAAATGGCAAATTACCTTGCAAGTTTAATTTTCTTGTCCTGGTTGAGAAAGGATTTCAGGGCACAGGACCCAGCAGCACCTGGGTCCAGACCTGTTACGTGACTAAAGAGGCACTTGCAGGTCTCAGTTTGATTTTCCTTTAAAAGAAAGCTCCCACCATCACATTTTAATAAACGTACTTAGTCAGAACAGGTAACTGGGAGAATATATAGCTGTGCTACAGGATAATTATGTACTGATACAGAGGTACACTTAAACTAAGAGGCTTTTTTCTGAAGGGGAGCACGTGGCTCAGAGAGGGTCCCTGCATGCCAAAGGGAGCAGGGTTCACCTGGCAGACACAGAGCTGTGACCCTGTGCCTTCCCAGCTGTGAGTCCACGGCTTTAGGAGCTGGAGAGCCCTGCCACCAGCACACACCTCACCCACAGCCAGCCAGGAGCACCATCCTCAGCTGCAGCTCTTCCTCTGCTGGCAGAAATGGAGCTGCCCACTCAGGGGGTGCACATCCACCTGTGAGTGCTGTAAGAACTGCCCTGGACCATAATTTCTAAACCAGATTTGGTGCGTATTGGAGGTTATTTGGTTCCTGAATTATGCTAATTTTAACTTCTCATCTGTGTCCCATGTGCACTGGCACAAGAAAAGCAAATCCTGGTACTTCTATAATCATAAGCAAACAATTATTAAAAGGTCCTGGTGACTTTGGCAGCCAGTTTGAGGAATGACAGGATGACCAGAGGAAGTTCAGCAGCACTGGAGAGGACAATGAAGTCCTGAACAACACAGGACACAGCATTTCATGCAAGTGTGATTGTTCCACACTGCCACAATCAACACAATTGCTAAAAACAACAGGACACAAGAATAACCAAATCCACAGGCAACGTATAAACAAATACAACTGAGGGAGCACTGAAATTGCTGGAACAATGCTCCTTCATCCCGTATTTTCCTGTTTCCATTTGCAATATTGCCAACAATGTGAATTTCACAAGAGGCAGGAGAGTGTGATCCTGCCAGTTGGAAGACGTTAATTTTTGATGCAGTGAGATACAACCAAGACACAAGTTTTTTGCGTTAAGATGCCCATGTTTGAAAGCTGGAAGTGCTTTTCTAAAGCAAAAGTCTCTTAATGACCAGCATTTCAGGATGTCACAGGATGAAGAACAATAATCACACTGGCTTCCAATGTTCCCTCTTGTGCCTATCAACTCCTTGGTTTAGTCTCAAAGTTAAGGAACAGAAAAGAAAAAAAAAACCTATGAACAGAAGCAGGAACTAATTTAATGTCAATTTGTATTTAACCCCATGGGTCAGTGCAGAGGAGGGGAGACTGCTGGCATCACCCACTGGGACACAGCAGACCACAAGTAATGTAGCATCTGTCTGTTCACAGCAGGGGCATGTGGCTTTGGTGGCACTTTAGCCGTTTTGCATCCAAAAAATTAGGAATAATTTTTGTCTTGTTCCAAAGATCATAATTTCACACATAATTTTAAGGTGTTTTAACTTAATGAAGTCAATGGTGTGAATAATTAAAGTTACCTGATGAAAGAGAAATCCAAGACCACTTTCCTCCCAAGTCTGAAGCAGTCACAGGATATTAATTAAAAAGTAACCAGAGGAAAAAAAAATTACATTACTCTCAGATAAAACTCCCTGAATATGGAGAAGATCCAGGCAAGGCAATGCAGGTAGCTCCTTCCAGTTTCTCCAGAATAGTTTTTGGACAATAAAAGGAAGTGTTGGAAATGCAACAGCAGCTTTGCTGACACCATGACAGTGACAAAGAGCATGTGTCTGTTTAGCTTGAACGAAAGCTCTGTACACACTGATGGTAAATAAATGGTTGTCTGAACAATTAAACCAGGGGCAATCGTGACCAAACCCTCTGCCAAAGTTAAAGCAGGATGAGACAGACACTCAGCCTCTCTGAGCACTCCCCTCCTGAGCGTTTTGCTGGTGGATGCAATTCCCCCGCACCAGAGCCACGGCAGAGAGCAGAGCATGGAGAGATGATGGGCTGACCCATGGCATGGGGACAGTCCCACACCATGGAGCCTGTCTCTGTAACCTGCCACAGCCTCTCTGCTTGCTGCTGCACCAGCTTCCTCTAACTTAGGCACTTGACCATGGAAATAAATTCCTGCCCAGACCCCTGCCAGGTCTGAAAGCAGCTGTCCCTGCTGCATCCCAGCAGCACGCTGAGCCTGGGCAAAGCCTTGTCCTGGGGGAAGGCAGGGGCAGCTGGAGAGGCTTTCAGGCTCACACAGCAGCAGGACTTGGAAAGAATGGCTCGACTGACAGCTTCAGACACTCACTGACAACTTACAGTGGCGTATGGCAACAATCCACCAGCACAAACCCGATGGTGCAAGTTATCACAACTATTTAGAGATGAGTGGCAGCCAGGAGAGCTCCCAGCAGAAGGGAGGAGGTAAGGGAAGGTTGTACAATGAGAGAAAACACAAGATGGGGAAACAGAAAAGGAAAACAAAAACCTATTCCAGTCTGTTTTTTTCCTCTGTTATGACTGTTACCTCTTCCTTCTAAAAATGCAGCAGGCTGTCAGAGACTCATAACTTACTGGATCTGATGGAATTGAGGGAGATCTGTGTAAGTCACCAGGCACCAGGGTATGTGCACACAAGCTGCTGAGGACCAGCAGCTCTGCTTCCCTACTTGATCCCAGCTACAAGGGAGAATTCTATCACAGGGAAGGAGGTACTGTTTGGGAGCTTGTTCCTGTTTTAAATGGGTAAGTTTCATTCTAACCTAAAGACCCACCCAAAATATTTTAGAAGTACTTTTCCATTCAGCTTTTGCTACCACTGACTACTATAAAACAACACACAGGAGCAGGAGTGAACTGGAGAAGCAGCGAAGCTGATGGCAGCAGCTCTGGCCAGCAGCCAGGGAGACGGGTGCTCTGTCTCACCTTACCAATTTTCTGCTGTTATTGCAGGACTCTGAACATCACACATGCCTTGTGCTCCACCAGTTGTACCTTGGCAACACAGAATTCACACCCTTTTTAAAGGTCAGTCTCTAATCGAGCAGCTGTGCAGCTGTAACTGTAATGGTGCACAGAAGGTCCACAGTGTTCTCCAAAGAGAGTAAATAGCAGCCAAATCTAAATATTTCAGAGTTCACAATAAATTATCTTCTTCCATACTCACTGGGCTACAGTCCAGTAAAGTCTTTTTCAGCTTGAATTTAATACAAGACTCTGCAGTGGCTTTTTCAGCACATCTTGGAAGCACGCGGGTACTTGCCAGAGTAGTCTGCTCCCATGCATTCCCTGTGTAATAATTTCTTTCTAATATAGATCACCCCATAAATCTATTTTTCAGTGCTACAAAGTAAGATTCTGATCTCAGTCACGCTGCTGTAAATCTGTTATAATTTCACAATCTAGCCTTCAGCATTTTTAATTTCTAAGAATGCCACAGGGGTATATTTACTTCCTATTTTCTACAGCCTGTTAGGTGAGAATTATAGTCATGTTGTCCAAAGCACACTCTAATCTTATATGCATCCATTAGTGGCTTAAGAAAAAATAATCAGACTGTCCAATCAGGCTAACAGAAAACACACAAGCCATCATTTACCTGTTATCCCTTTCCGCAATATTGTGATTTCCACTTGGCCCCAGGGTAATACACTATCGGTATTAGCAATTTTCCTTGTAAATTAATCAGAACCACCTAGCAAATAATTACAAACTTCTCTTCCAAATCTATTATCTTCAAGTTTAAATGTGGGCAGATGGTAGGCCTTAGGGCATGTTTTATTCCAGGTATGGAATTAATTGATGATTTCTCACATTATAAACAGAGAACTTCAAATTATTGTTGAACCTCTAATTTCTTTCCCTCTCATCCTATTAATGTTCATCCTAGGTAAATGTCTGGCAGCAATGAAATGTGCATTTTAAATACTTGGACAATTTTGATTCAGGTGTGAGAATCACAAGGTTTCTTCTCACCAGCACACGGATATTCAGAGCTTCTCTGTAACACTCATCCACTGATGGGTAAAAATTAATTTATTCCTCAGGCTGCCTGCCCTTGAGTGGAGTCAGACACTTTTCTAAATAGGACTTTGACATGCACAGTAGTTTCAGAATATAAATAGTCTAAGACATTTGGGTTTGAAAATCAATTTTTTCCTTCAAATTGATACCCTAGAGCTGAAAACTGATTACTTATTAATTAATTAAGCTTTCAATGAGCACAGGATCTTTGGAAGCTCAGATGAGGGGGAGGGGAGCTCGTGGAATACCTGGTCCAACGCACACATGGAATATCTGACCTTCATGATTAAGGAGGCCTCATTAAGCCAACAAACTCAGATACCACCACCCTTAAAACCAGCAAGTAAAGAGAGGTTCATGCAAAAAGCTTCCCTTTCCCGTTTGACAGGTTCTGAGTCTCAGGTGTAGACACCCAGGGACCTGGGAGTCTCCACTCAATTTGAACACCCACTATTACAGAGCTCTACAATTAGCAAGGTTTGCCTCAAAGGCAGTAGCGTTGTTCTGCATCATTTAAAACCACCAGATCAACTAAAACAGTTTTGTAATTAAGAATGGGTCATGCTCAATACCTTTCCCTCAGAACAGTATGGTACTTGCTATTCTTTACTACTCAGAAAATGGGGATATTAAAAAAAACCCAAAACTACTGTCTATTGCCTAGACTTTGAGGATCAGTGCTATTGTCAGCTTAGAGATACTTACTGTATCCTAAATAAAATGAATGTGAGCAGATCACAGGCATCCAGGAGCCAGTATGGACACAGAAATACTTTATTTTTAAACATTATTATTATTTGTCTTACTCTATGCAGAGATGTAAGAAATAAATAAATCTCTCTTTATAAATCACAGCCATACAACAAAGCACTGAGAGGTGAATTCATTGCTTCCTTCCTTTATTATTTTTCTTTATGACTTCCTCATTTGGAACTTCTCCTATTTCATCACTCACATGAATAAAAACGATCTTATGCAACCATACATCACATTTCCCTCTCTTTCCTGGAAGGAGGGGGAAGAAACTGGCTCAAAACAACCAAAACTATCAGAGAGAATTTCCCAGTCGAGACAAGGGGCAAATGTGCAGCCAGCACAGTGTCCCACTCACTACCATCTTCCTGCAACAGTCCATCAGCCCTGCACTTGGGAATCCTAAACTCCTACAGCCAAGGAAAAACCCAGCAAAACAGCTATTAGAGAGCATTTGTTCTTAGACATTTTCAAGAGCTATGTCAGTTTTAATAAAAAGCCTGCGTAACAGAGATGGTATGAATGCACAGCTTTGTTCTGGCTTTTCACTTGAGGAATGCCTGTTCTTTTTCAGCAATTCATGATCAGCAAAACAAAATCAGAACAACTAACTGGGTAAAAGACAAAAAGACAAACAGCTTTTAATAATGTAGAAAGTCAATCAGAGCGCATTCCCAAGACCAAGATCAGTGCCTCATATCCAGCAAACAAACCACCATGGCTGCATTAATAGAAGATGCCTGATGCACAAGGAACATGATTAATTTTAAACAAGTAACTTCACTGACAAAGGTTCTCAGGAGCAACGAGTCATGTCAGAACATCCAACCTTCTCCTCACTCCTGTCTACAACTCAAGATGCTTTAAGAGAAGCCCTAATTTCAGAGTAGGAAGTTTATCTTGAAGTATCTAGAGCTGTAGGTGGGAGGGAGGGAGTGTTTGGCATTCAAAATTGTTCCTGGTAGCCCAAACAAGGAGCTTTCCTTGCAAACAGGAGGTACTGGGCCCAATGGGAAGGGTACTACACACTCACGTTATGATGCTCAAAGCAACAGCCTGAAGCTGCACCACAGACAGATCTCCCAGTGAGAGTGGTGAAGGCAAATAACTGCTTCCCAAGCTGACTGTGTGTCCCAAGGGCATGAGGAGGGATGCTCAAAGCACTAGAGTTTAAGAAGCAGGCAAGCAAGAAGATCAAGGTTTCCATAGACCAAATTCGACTTCCTTGAAGAGGAAAAAATTGATTTTGTTTATTTAAGTAATGAAGCTTCTACCGTCCCTCCTGTCCTCTTCACTGATCATAATTGTTTAGGTAATGCTTGGACAGGGAAAGACAGATATTACCAAAACCCATGAACTGCATTCTCTCAGCAACACATTAGACTCTTTGAAGAAAAACAGGAACATTTAATAATGCCTTCTTAAATTAAAAAGAAGGATGGATGCAACTTAATTCCATAATTAAAGGGTTAATTATATGCATGATAAAAATAAGTTTTATGTTTTACCGTGCACACCCAATCCCTATAATCTGGTCATAAATAAAAGGGCTGGTGATAAGGAAAGCTGCAGGCAGGAGAGCAACTCACCATCTTTAATGGGCAGTTATATGACATGCTGCTAGTACATTGGCAGTAAATCAGCAGAAACATCTTTTATAGAGTTCTAGTTTTTATGATGTCATTAACTTTCCTCCTTATACTTAAGGGATAATGAAATAAAGTCATGAGGAGGGATCAAAGGATGAGCCCGAACTGTGTAGTTTGAAACAGCCACAGGGGAATGAATTTTGCCCACGCTTTCCTGCAGACGTTTTGAGGGCAGAGAGGAGTGAAGAGTGGAGGAGGCAAGACAGACCACAAAACTTTTGGCAGACCCTGAATATCACACATATTAATGAGCTGTTTTATGAGAAGAGTTCTTTAAGCAATATTCCTGTGGCTTCAAAACACTGCAATTTAGCAACAATTTAAACACACGAGGTGGTGGGATCCACACCATGTTGAAAGAAATGGCAAGGCAGGCTGAAACATTAGCACACCCATATTGCAAAGATCACAGGCACAACATTGTCTCATCCTCTGGTGTAACCAGCAACGCTGAGCAGGTGCCATCAGCAGGGTGATGTACAGCACCCAGTAACCAGCGCACACCAGTAAACTAAGGCCGTAATACTGGGAAGTTGTGACCCTTGTGAACCATTTAGATCAAGTCAGGCATCAATCTAACACAAATAGAGGAAACCGTTGCCAGTGGATCTGTACCTAACTAAAAAAATTAAAGTAAACCTCCCCTTGTCTAGCAGCAGTCACTGTGATTAAAATCCTTCTACAGGGTACCTATCAGACAAGCCTTAAAAACCAGCACAAAGGTTCTAGGTTTAGCTGATAAAATGAAATCCAAATCTAAAAGCTGGTAGGAAGGACCATTTCTTGATTGCCTCATCATTCCATATTCTCCTTTATACACATAAAAGAGGAAATTTTCTGTCTTCCCCTGAAGATACCCAGTGCTGGCCGTTTCTTAACACACAAATTATGTGTAGCCCAGGTCTCCTCCTCCTTGCAGCCCAATGTTCTCTTTCACTTGCTTTGCATAACTCTGTTTAGTGGATTTTGCCAAGGAAATGAAGATGGAGAAGTTAATTAGCCCATCTTAGGGACCTGCACGAGCATGTGGGAAGCTCTAGGTCAGCGCATCTGTCTGCAAACACAGTGGTCAATTAGCATGAAGAACATTTATCAACAAGTGCTGTTACACTTCCACAAGCAACCTTTCAGCAAACTCCCAGCCATGCTCAGGCGTGTTAGTTAAGATTCTGGAGGCTGCCCTCCCCAAGCACCAACTCCACTCATCTTCCCATTCAAACTGAAGCTGTCTTTTGTCTGATGTATGCACGCAGCGGGGCGATGGAAGAGTAACCCATCCTGGCTGCCATGGAATAATAATGGCTGTGTCAATGTGCCTGTCCATCTCCTGCCTGAGCACCTCTCACGTGCTCCCCATCTTCCTCACAACTGCAGCTGCAATGAAAGCTCAGCCTGGACAAGGCAGTGTTAGAGATGGAGGGAAGCTCCTCTCTGGTGTTATTAAGAGGAAGGGGAGGGAATGGAGCAGCTAATTGTGCACACTGCAACTCCTTCCGAAAATAGGAAACTGAGTTATCTCAGTGTTTCTTATAGGGCTTTATGCATTCAAACTTCTCTAAATGAGGAACTACACCATGCATTACGCATCGCCATAGAGATGATTGTATACCATTACCCAAAATTGAACTGAGTCTGTTCAACCTACCCTGTACTCCAATTTGTCACAGAAACAGTTTCCCCGGCCCATTCATGTAATGAATGTGGATATGAAGTTAATGCCAAGGAAGATAAGCACCCTCAGGGTTATTTAAGCCTACCCTTCTCTGTCATTCCCTGCAATATTTCTTAGGCAGCATTATATAGGAGTTTGTAAAAAAAAAAAGAAGCAGAAGTGGGAACAGGGTAGTGGCACATCATTGAGATCTGATGCCAGCATTTAGAGTGACCTTGCTGGGTGGAAATTATTTTACTGTTACTTATTTCAAAATCCAACAGGATCGATCTTAAAATCTGTTTTGGTTTTAGAGAAGATACTGAAGGACACAGCACACATACAAGCATACTTTGTCAGGCCAATATCTCTCCCGTTTCTACAGAAAACTTCTCAAATTCGTCATATAAATCACATTCATCCAGTGAAGTGTGAAATGCAGACCAGGTTCTACAAAGCAACAAGTCATATTTCAGAAGCTCTACGCTTTGCTAGGGCACTCCAGATGAAGTCCTGTCTGGGTGAAAAGAAAAATTCAGCTCCCATGAATACCATTCAGGTGAGAATTTAACTCTTTTAATTGTCCCTTTTAGCTTCAACAAGCCATACAAGCAACAAGGCAAAGTAAAGCCCAATAAAGTCACTGCAGCAGACTCAGAGAGAAATCACTGCTCAACCAGCCTTTCCAGCCACTGTTGAAGTCCATAATCACATCCAACCCGGAGATGATCCCTACACAGCAAAATTTTGCAGGACTGTCCATCAGGGAAGCAGCAGCAGCGCCTGTGTGCTGGATCAAGTCTGTACTTGGAAGACAGCAGCAGGACTGAGGTGCCTTGAGATGCAAAGCTTGTAAGCTGGGAGGTTAAAAGCAGCATTAGAGAATTAGGTGTCCAATTCCCACTGAGAACTACTGGTAATTAGTATCTACAATAATACAAAGACCATGCAATTAGTATGCAAAGAATCTTGTGCAGAGGGCAGGCTGGCTAAGATTTAATTTTTAGGGTTTCCACAGCAATTTTATTTGTGACCTAACACTTGATTTTTACCTTCAGTATTCCTCTATATCCCACCTACCCTATCCTTACAGCACCAGCCAGCAAGATTACAAAACAGGGCTTATCTACAAAGAGCTTTTCCCTGCTATGGAGCCTGTGATGTCCCTCAATTTAAATTGCAATGGTTTCTTCTTTGAAGGATTGCTAAGTGGCAAGAACAAAACCTATGACTGTCAGGCTCTAAGCATCACAATTTCTTATGGCTTTACAGCAGAACATTAGGACAGGATGAAGAATTAGCTGTGTCAAGGAGAAAATTTGCTACTGTCAAATTTGTTTAGTTATTCAGAGTTACAAATATGATTTGCTGCTACCAAAAAATCAACTAGGCTGTATTAAAAGTGTAATTTGATACCCGGCTATAAATCTCTTTAATAAAGGTGTGGTGGAAATGATGTTATCCATATATAAAGATTAATCTCTATTTAAATATATATAAATTCAGGAAGCTGAACGATGCCAAAGCTGAAAGGCGTCTTCTAAAGTGCCAAGGTGCTTTGTTACTCCTGGTAAATGCTAATTCTTTTTGCTGCCACTTGGTTGTACTTTACATTTAACCACACAGTTCTATTTATTATTCTCACTCTGAACTTTCACGGCAACCCTTTCATCAGTTAAATTCCCCCTTTCGAAACAAACATCTATTTGAACAAAAACAGTCTTTAAAAAAAAAAAAGAGAAAAAGGGAAAAAAAAATCAAAGCATTTTTAGTGAAATGAAGTTTTCTGGACTGAATTACCCAGCCTACACCATAGCATGCTCAGACAGTGGAAATTATTTAGGAACAAGCGAGGGACGGGGCCAAAGGCCCGAGGCCTTTATCTGGCGGATGATTGATGTGCGGCGGGCCCCGCTGTGGCGAACAGCGATTTTTATCTGTTGCCAGCAGCAACAGGCCCGGGGCGCAGCGTGAGGCCCGCGGCCGGCGGGGCGCGGCACCGGCCCGCACACAGGGACACACAAACGGCCTTTTCAGCCGGACAGCTCTCGTGGGGGGCTCTGACATAAAGGGCCCTTTGCAAAGGCTGGAATTGTCAGCCCTTTGATGGCCGCATGCTGGGCCATTAGCTTCTGTTACTAATTTGCGGTGCATGTGAGAGGGCAGAGCGGCGGGAACACCTGCGAGCGGCTCGGGCGCATTGTGGGACGGGTTTTGTCAGGAGAGACGAGGAATAAAGGACGAGGCATAACCCTTCCCTCTAAAGGGCAGATGACACAGGCTATTATCGTTTCCAGCCATCAAAAGGACGGCTCTGAAGTAACATCAAGCCGTCTAACTCAAACCTGGAAAGGCAAAGGAACTAGGGAAATTCAGAGTTAATAAGGGGCCAGCTGTAACACAACGTGCCAGGCTTCTTGCGGGAACTTTTTGGAGAGAAGCTTTCTTACACACCAAAATACTGAAGAACAACACACAGAATTCGAGGAGAAACCATCATCTGTGGCTGTACTGATTCTGAAAGTCCGCATCTGCTTGAGCTCCTGTGTGCAAAACATATAAGGGGGAAAATAGTGAAGATGGGGGTGTTCCTGGCAGATGCCAGCCCTAACCAGAAGTGGAAGAAATGCCATTTGAAACTGTTGGGGTAACATCTAAATCCACGGATTCCTGCACTCTGAGCACAATATGACATTTTTCCACCAGCAGTCCCATAGACTGAACACTGAACACACCCAGAAGGTCTCCCTGCCCCACGCATGAGCTGAACTGAGGCACAGCAAACAGCACGCCCCAGATCCCAGAGCAAGATTATGGGAGTGCTGGGAATACAGCACAGACTCCTGTCTCCTCCTCCTGGCTTTGAACACAAAACCTCGCTTCCTTTGTTGGTTAATATTCAGGATGCAGAAATTATAAGCATTCAAGGCCGAAACTTTAAAGATTAATATAAAAGCAACTTTTGTATTACATTTGTGCAAGCAACCAGAAAAGTACATATTGTAAAATAATCCACAAGTCGTACTACTGTGGGCCACTGCAGTGACTAATGAACACGTTAACTTTCAGGCTGAGTTTTGCTGGAAAGCAATTTTTCCCACCAAATTATAAAGTCTACTTGAGTAAAAGAATAATTTACAACTCTCACAGCACCATGGTGTCACAAAAATACCACTCCAGCAAAATTAAATAGGCATCAGAAAGCGCCACAATATCCAAACAAATCCAACCCCAACTCCAGTCAGAAGGAAGAAAGTCCACTGCGGTAGACAGAGTCTGCACTGACACTGAAGACATACTTTTATTGAACAAAATTTCTGTAAAACATGGTTTGCACAGTCTGTATTCATGCTACAGCAGAGCCAGGAACCAGAAATGGGGCCCCACTGCATTAAGCTACTGGTTTTCAGCCGTGGGACATGAGACCTCCAGCTTTGCTGAGTACTTCTTAAATGAGCTGTAAAAAGGTAGCTAAGAAAAGCAAGCCTGTGGTCAAGATGGCTTTGCATTCAAAATATAGGGCTCTGCAACTTTAGAGTGTTTTTCTTAGGTTGTTTGCAAATTGGAAGAGGTTGAAAACCACCAGCAAGACTCCGAGTGAGGTATGAGTGAAACCTACCATTATAAAAGAGGTTTGGGTAAAATGGCAACAGACTTTGACCAAACTGAAACCCAAATAAATACTAAAAACACATTACTACAAGCCTGGAATCAGAAAATGCCATCAGCAAGACTCCAGGAAGTTCTGAATCGGCTCCTCACAATGCAACTTCAATTACGAGTCTTCCCTACCCATGCTTCCAGCTTCACAGCAATTGAACACATTTAAATGTCTGAAAACCTCAAATCACGAGATCTCGATCAAACCATTGTAAGCTTATTTTCAATGACATGTTTGCCTTAAGTTTCTCAACCACCGATTAGAATTCATTCCTTTTAAAGTAAATTCTGACAAAATCAATCAACCTGAGAATGTACTGGTACCACACTCAGCAAAGCCCACAGGTCACAGCCAAACTGACAAAGATCCACTCCCTTCTCCAGACTGTGTTTTCTTGGGATTCCTGCAACTTTCTACTGCTATCATTGACAGAGATGAAAATCCTGCTGTTCTCCCACTCATTGTCCAAGGCCAGTGAGGTAAAGAGCTACCTGAACAGAATACCCACAAGGATGTTTGCTCAAGGCAGACAGATCAGAGATAAGGTTTTGGTCAGATCAGGTGGAAACCATCCATGATGTGAAGCACAAACTAGTCCCATTGAGGATCTTTCTTTCGTGCTCCATTTCTCAAATAAAACAAAGAAAAAACCCTCTGAAATTCCTTTCCTTGTCCCCCCAAACCGCTAGATAAACCAGTTGGTAGTGCCAAATGTGCTGTTCAGAGGCTGAACCATTCCCACACCTCATAGATAATGATAATCCTGTCAGCCCCACACCTCAGAGCTGGCAGGCAGCCCCCAAAGCAGCTTTGATTCTGCACGTTTTCACATTACTCAATCCCTCCACACAACTGTCTTTTGCTCACTTTCCCCAGCTGTCCAGTATGGCACTGAAGAAAATTAATGTGAAACTGCCCTTATAATTTTTCTTTCTCTTTGGAGAACCTGCCCTCCCCTTTGATCTCCCCGTGAGCCTGTTTTGATGGGTCACCCAACCACCTGAACAGAAACTTTGAAGCACAAGTCACTGAGGCAGCGTGTCAGAGCACTATGGGCCAACAAGATGGGCACCATGCTGACACTCTAGTTAAAAACACCAAACTCCTCCTTTCTAAACACCAGATTAATCTAAAGTTCATTTGCGTTGCTCTTCCTGCATGTTTGAACACATCCTCTTCATTTAAACTGCATTGCCTAAAACAACTTCCATTACTTTTCTCATTCAATGCCGCAGTATTACTGGAAACTTTTGAGGAACTGATTTCCTTTACATTTTCCTTTACATTTGCAAATTTCATTATGCAGTTCCAAAAGCCGACTATCACATTGATACTGCCAACCCAACAGCTCACTGGCCAGCATTCAACTGAGGAACTCAAGAGAAACACTTTCCAAAACCCCTGAGCTGGGGTGCTGCTTCCCCCCTTCCCCAAGATGATTTAAAACCCCCTGAGGTGAGGGATGAAGTGGAGCCTGACAGACCACTCTGCCCACACTTGTGCTCTCTGCACCGACCAGGTGCAGCCCATCAGCGCTGCAGAGGGTACGTGTCAGCTTGTGCTAACATCCTTCAGATAAAACCATTATCTTTACATCATTCATTGGTCTTCATACAAATAAAGTCACTGAACTAAAACACTGCTGCAGAATCAATTTCTTTTGGTGTTGATAATCAAGGCTTTGGTTTTTATTTCCCACATAAGTGTGTACTTTACTTCCAGGAAGGAAGGAAAAAAAGGAAGGGTCTTTCTTCTCAGTAACTAATAAAATTTCCTTGAAATATCAACCAATTCTTACCCTCCCTTCTCATATGGGACCAGATATATGTATCTGTGACAACAGTCCATTGAATTCCCTCCCTGCAAATGTTCTAAATAGGACCCATAAATAGGAGTCACATAATGAAGCTGATTCTGGCATGACTGAAAAAGTTCTACTTGTTAAGAAAAATATTTGAAGAACGATGTACTGTGAGAAGTATCATTGTTTGTGAGTTCTGAAATGCAAATATGAACACAATCTCTTTTTTTAAACAAACAAAGTCTTAAATAGCTGCCCAAAAATAATGCAGCCAAGCTTGAGAAATAGATGTAGATATGAAAGTCATAATTATCCAGCAGTAGGACTAATCCAAAGAGATTAGCTGGAAACAGAAAAAGAACGAAAGCAAGGGAAGTGATAAACACATGAGACGCAGCATTTGGTTTCAAAGTGGGCCAGGTGGCTTCCTTGGCACTCTGGCAGCAGGGAAATCTTCAGACTCTCAGCACATTCCAAAGGCAGAGAAGCTGCCTGCCCCAGCTCCAGCCCATTGGCTGGGCACAGGTTCAGGGATCATTCTCCCTACCCTTTAAAAGCAGCTGGATTGGAATGCAACCACGGAGACCTTCACACTACCCTGCTGCTTTGCAAATCTGGGCAATAATTCATGTCACTCTAGGCTGCAAGTTCATCGGAATTGGGTGTCTGATACTCTAGTTCTACTCAACACACAATCTCCAGGAGAGTGAGACTGCTGGAGCAGGGATGAGCACTGGAGAGCACCTGGCGAGAGCCAGCAGAGCACAGGGGAAATGCCAAGGAGCATTTGGTTCTGCAGCTTCACAGAGGCATGATCTGTTATCACCACAGCTGGTGATTCCTGGTCCTGTCTAATGCCAGTGCCTTGCCTCTGAGATTCAGCTTATGCTCCACACCATCACTCCCCTTGAACGCACTCTGGGGGCCGTTTTGGATATGGTCAGTCCCTGTTGCTTCCAGCCTATATAAACAAGAAAGGACACTGACCTGATACTATCCAAGACAGAGGGCTGGGAAGAAGAGAAAAAAGGGGGAAAGAAAAAAAAAAAAAAAAAACAAAAAAAGCAGTTCAGTTTGTGGGTAGTGTTAGTTTCAAGAATGAAATCTTCTCAACTAGTCCCTTAAGGTGCTCTCCATCCCCCAGCCTTCAACAAGGCATGTTCTGCTGCAGCAATGAGTTTCACAAGCCTGGTGTTCTAGGAAGGGCAACAGTTTATCCACCACCTCACTGTTCTACGCAATAACGAGTAGGAGGTTCATCACTATACATCAAAGATGTGGTCTGCCTGTGGATAATTTTACATAGAATTCTTAAAAGCAACGAGTTAAAAGCATTTATCAGAAAAACCAATGCAACAACAACAAAACCTGCAAAAAAAATAAAACACAAGAAACCAACCACTCAGGCACACACGCAAGCTTCCAGACATTTAATTACAAAATAAATGCATATGACAGACATCAACAAGCCTACAGGAAGATTCCTGCTTCAGTATTCAATGCAGCCTCAATAAATATTTCAAGGTTTCAAATGGATGCTTTGCAATAGCACAGTTTCCATTTGCACAAGTGCCAGAAGGAAGAATTCAAAACAGGCTTAAAGCAAAACCAGAGTATTTTCCTGTAAAACTTTAATTGGGAAACTGACACTATATAATCTGTACATCATTGCCTTCGAGCTGTTGTTAAAAAATTAAAGCTGTATCAAAAGAACTGCTTTGTTAAATTAACACATTATGCATACCAGACATAATCTGCAGCAGGAAAGGAAATAGCTTTGAGTCCAAAATGCACTGATTGCTGTGGCTGTCGTTGACAGAGGCTGAGCCAAACAACGTCAGCAGACTAAAGGATCTCTCATGCCTCCTATACGGACACACGCCCTTACAAACACCCGGCCTTGATTTCAAAACCTGGACAAAAGCAGCAGACGAGCAGGATTTCATCATGGTGATTGTTACAGCTACAAATCACACATCACATTGCATGAATTCAGAGTGAAGTTTTGAGATGTGCAGGTATGAGGGGTGAGGCTGTGCTGACAGAACCCAGCTGCCAAGCCCACCTTTGGTTTTATTCCAAGGCCAGCAGTGAGGAAGGGGCTGGAATGCCCAGGGCTGGTGTGATGGGCATCAGGGCTCTGGACCAGCCACAGGAGCCTCTCTGCCATGGAAAAGGACATCCCAGCCCCTTGCTCCAGCAGGAGGCAATGCCTTTCCCACACTTGCTCAGCAGCATCTGCACGAGCACAGCCACCACCAGGACAGGCACCTGCAGCGTGGAGAGCTGGGCTGCAAGCTGTGACCTGGGACAGAAGCTGAGGGGCTTGGTTTGAGGACAGGGGTGATCAAACAGGGACATGGGACAAGCAGCACAGAGCTTCCTATATTCTAGGCGCAAGGCAAAAAAAAAATAGGTGGATCTTCTGAACTACTTCACCTGTTTTAGTAAATACTGAGTAAATCACGCTCCCATCTACAAACATCAAGAAAAGACCTGACTACCACTGCTGAGTACTAATTTTAAGGCTAGAGACACTCAGGCACTGAGGCTCAGAGGAACCTGCTCAAAGCCTCTTTGAAAGTACTAATTTAAAACCTCATTAACTTAGGGTTTCTCTCTGAAGTTCATTCTGATGCTGAAGTCTGCTCAGCAAATACATGCCAAAAACAAACTAAGTGCCCTAAGTTGTCCTCAGGATATGACCACCTTCTCCATTTAACCTTTGCAAGCCCTTATCACAGTCACCATCACTTTGGCTTCAGATCAATCCAGGCCCACCAAACAGGCTACACTTTGAAAAGTGATTCATCACTCTGTATGCCCAAACTAACTGACAACATGACAGACTCAAGGAGGCCAAGTTTTCTAAAAATACAGAGCACGCTTCCTCAGAAAAGTCTGGTTTCTTTCATATGTTTCAAATTGTTCACCTCTGAATTTGAAGCACCAAAGTAATTTTGGAAGATCTGAATGATAATGTTTCCTCAGTAAGAATTTACAGCTTTGCACACGATGGTCTGTACTTCACTCTGTGCACCGCGAGTCTGAGGCACTGCTGTGGTCTGCAGTGGTGAAGGCGGGTTAACAGTTTTGAGGCTTTCAAGATAAGCAAAATTTCCCTTGACGCTCTAAACTCTTCAGGTGGTTAGAGACAGCAGTTTCTGCTTTTTTGATGTCTTCTCAGAAAAGAGCTCACATAATTTTATCAGTCTCTGGGGTGACCATCAGATAACCAAGCTATTCCTGCCGGAACCACTCAATGCATCTCCCCCTTCCTGTCACTGGCAATCCACAAGACGACCAGGGGATTCGAGCTAACCACAGGGCTCACAGCTTAACTGATTAAGTAGGTGGGAACTGATGCCAGCTCAGCTCAAAGTGTCTGCCTCTGCTAACCAGAAGCCAGCCGCAAGCTGTGGAGGTGAATGACCACAGATAACACACTGATACTGAAACCGTTTGGTGAAGCTGCAGCTTCCTGTTCGAGTGCTCTCGCAATCTCTTCGAAATGAATCTTCAGCAGGAAACTGGCTGCAGTTAAATGGGCTGTTTGGGTCGTCGTGTGGCGTCTATTGCTGCTTCTTGTTTTCAAGGGACCATTTATTATTCTCTCCTGCCCTCTTGCCTGGCTCTCTAGAAATAAACTGAATTAGGGATCCTCAGGGAATGAGCCTTTAGGGGAAAGGAAAGATCCTTAGGCAAAGTCTGAGAGCACCCTGCACCGTTACAGCTCGATGCCTGCCAGCTACACAGTGCTCTGTGGCCTCGGGCATCTCCACTGTGACATCCTAATCTTCGTGACTAGAGCTCGTTTTCTCTTAAACCACGATGCTACGAGATGCTATTAAGCAGCTTTGGAAGAGACATGAATAAATGGGGAAAACGTGTTCTGTGAACTGGTTTGATCTAACTTTAGTCCTGAGCCTTATAACCATGCTTGAATCGACACCTGCTTGTATTTTGCTATGAGGAATGCTTGCAGAGAAAGCCTTTTAGACAAGTGATTTTTGAGATCAAATTTTGAATCTTTGGTTCATTACAAGTATCCCACTAAGTTTAGCTCCTGTTCAATGTCGCTGCTGCCCTGCAGGTGATGGCAGAATTTCATCAAGCCAGTAAAACACATGTATGCTTTACCCACCTCAAATGCAACAATTTTTTCCTTTGGTGATTACCAACTGGTCTGAGAATGCTGCTGCACGAGTTCAAAGCACACACTACACAGTCTGTACCATCCCTCATCTACAGCACTCTAATTGCTACAGGATGTCCAAAAATTGTCCTGCTTTGATTAGCTGATTTCAAGGGCAGCATGAACCATTTCAACCCTGTGTCCAGAAAACCAAAGAACCACACATGACAGCTTCTTAATCAAATCCAAAATTTCTTATTGTTTACAGATATCAAAGTACCAGTCTAAAAAAAACCTAACTAAGGTTTGCAAGTATCCAGCAGCTACATCTAACATCTTCCCAAAAACTGCCAGCGTCCTGAGGCTTTCTGGTGAACACATGTGGTGAATTAATCAGACAAGAAAATTCCTCAGGATACTACAGATCCAGGCTGTAAGTGTTCAGGCACACTGTCTTATCCATCATACAGCACAGAGATGAAATGCAGACAGTAAAGGTATGAACCAGGCTACATTCCTGTAGAAACCACTGCAGCCATGTCCACAGTGATGTAACTGTATGCCAATTTTCCATCATTCTGGCTGCAAACCTCTAAATATTCACAACCAGAAGCACAGCATCTGGAAAGCATCTATAAATAAAGCAGTTAATTCCATTAAAATCTAGATGTGATACCAATTGAGTATGTAACTCAAAAGCACTGTGTAAGGACCACTAGTGCATGCTGGATTTTTTATTATATTTTTGAGACACATACTAACTCCATAATCAAAAGCAATTTTGAACACAAAACTGACCTCAAGGTCACAAGACTCTATGGCAGACTGTTCCCTTTCATTGGAAGTACATTGTATAGCCAGGACGTCAGCACATCCACACCGGATGGGCACAGGGCTAATTAAAAAGCAGCTTTGGTGGTTGTGTCTGCTCCTAGAGCAGGCTAGTAAACCAAACTTTATAACAAGTAATGAAACTGAAGGTGCTACAAAAGCAGACGATTCCCACAAAAGCAAAGCAGACCTCAGAGTGATGAACAATTGTTTTACTCAACCTCTATGCCTTTGAGTTTCTGACCTGTGACAAGCTGAGAAAAAAAAAAAAGAACAGCTATAATCACCTGAAAACTATGCTGAAACACAAGTTATTCTGAACTAGAACTTAAAAATTTCTCCATGAAACTAAGTATAACTGATGGAAGAGTTTTAAAACAACTTTTGAATGCAACAGTGCTTGAATTTCAGAATTACACCATTGCATCCCTAAAGGTGTTTAATAAAACAAAGAGACAGGGACCTAGCAGAGGGTATTTGGCCTTACCACTTGTCAAATGGTACTGTAAGGACATCCCACCCCGCTGTGATTCCTATCTCACACCCAAGTTACAATGGATTCATCGAGGTTTCTGCCCTTGCCCTGCTGCCCCTGGCTTTCCAGAACTGCAGTTGGTCCTTTTGCATCATATAGGAAGTCTCTTACAGTTTCATTTACTTATTTGCTATAAAAAGGAGAAAAGACACCTTTCTAAAATGTGACCGGCAGGTCATGGTGACTGGGGCTGGTGATGACCCCGAGCAGCTGTGATGTTGAAATGTTGAGACAGCAGGAAGTGAAAACACTGACCCTGCATAGAAAACATCTCACATGGCTGACCAGGGTTTCCATCTGAATGCTCCTCTTCCAGCCGTGCAAGCACTGCAGATCAGAACATTGCTCTTCAGCAACTTCAGCAGAAGCTGAACAGTTCCTGGAAAGGCAGCCCAGAACCCCTGAGCCACCTGCACAGGGACACCAGCACGGAGCCCCTCTGTTCTCTCACCCCACCGGGGATGGAGGAGAGCTGCCTTCCCACTGCAGAGGAACCACATGGCTCAGGATATTCACATTTTAGCAGCCAGCTTGATTGCATCCAGGCTGAAACACGAAGTGAGGAGAGAAACCTCAGCCTACAGCAGATTTCCACCCATTTGCAGCTTTCACAGCAGAGCCCCCACACCTTCAGCATGTTATCAAAAGTTTTCTTTGGTGTGAGAGCTGACTTAGGGTTGCATCTGTTGTTTTGCTAAATTAAAGCTGCATTTTTGTCTTCTGTTAGGACAGGGAAGAAACTGAAGATCTCTCTCGCCTATAATAACAAATCCCAATTAAAAAAAAAAAAAAGGTGACAAGGAAAAAATAAAAATGATGAGATTGAGTAAAACCCACTAACCTACAGGGACCCTTCCCTACACTCTGCATGTGCAGTGACTAGTTTTACCATCATCCAAAGAACTTACCCTCTCTAGACTATTTTATTTCAATACAGTTTAACACAGGGAAAACCGTTTTGGGACTGATAAGCAATCAGGGTATTCCACTGAGCTGCACAATTAAATATTTATGATGCTTCAAGATGACAGCCAGTGTTCTCTAATGCCAATAACACCCACAAAGTTGATGCAATTGATCCCTTTTCCTTGTTCACCAACTATCAACAGCAAAACGTGTTCATCTTTTATTTCTACACTTGCATTCTGCAGTGGCACTGTTATTTCCTCTGCTGCCCCCCTTACACACCTGGTTTTGGGTGCAGTTTCTGCAAGGGTACAGTGAAATATGAGACAAAACAAGAGTGTGAACCCTTTTTCCACCCACCCCCATGAGTTTCCTCTGAAGAACCTACCACAGCACCCAGCACAACAAGCACCAGTGCATGGGCAGCCCTCAGAAATGGATTATGTTAACCCTCTCTGTAATTATAAAACACCAGACCTGTCCATTCTCACTGCACAAGACTATCAGAGAATTAAAGAAAAATCTACAGCAAATCCCCCAAGAGGCCCTACACTTAACCCCTGCTCACTGTGGTAGTTAGGTAAGGGGCCTTGATTCTAATCAGCTGTCTGCTTTAATCATCTTTTCGTTGGCTTTGGTAAAGGGAAAGGAAAGAGAGTTAAAAACAAGGCAGTGGATTCTAAGGAAAGGGAATCATGACAGCAAACAACAATGTGAAAACAGCTGAGACAGACAAGCAAATACCCTGCCATGCTACACAAAGAAAGCTACAGCACGTATATGACACAACTGCTTCAGGACAGTCTTAATCAAAAAGGTCCAGAAATAAAGACCAGATATTCTCAAAATCCTCTGCCTTTCCTCTTCAGCAGGATGTAATCCTTTCCAGGCTGGTGAATTCAAGATGGATTTAGGACAACTTTTCATTTTAGCGTGCAAGGCCAGTGACAGCGAGGTTATCCCAGCCCAAAAGCCAAGGAGCACTGGGAATTTCGGGGGATGTGTCTGTTTAACAATAGCGTCTTTCTAGTCAGATTAGAGGTCGGCTCCCCCCCAGTGCCCCGAGCGGAGGGCAGCGGCGGGGAGATTAAAAACACGGGCAAAAATCACACACAAGTCATATGTCCCGTCCCTCGAGGGGCTCGCGGTGTCAGCTGGCTGTGCCTCCCTGCAGCTGGGGGTTTATGGAAATCAGGATCATCCGTCCCTCCGGCCGCAGGGACAAAGGGGCACTGCTGCCGAGCCTCGAGGCAACCCCTCTGCCAAGGCCACTGCTTGGCAGGGGGAAGCTCAGCCAGAGAGGGCCCTTTGTGCTTGCTTATGGCTGTGGAGATGAGTGAAAATCCACGGGACTTTTCATCCTAATTAAAAGCAGAGGTCATCTAAGAAGAAACAGACTTTCAGAAAAGGGAACTTCTAAAGGAAAATGTGTTGTAAGGAAGTTCATGGACTTTAATATTTGTAAAGCTGAAGTATGTAGTTTATTTATGTTTGTACTTCTGCTTAAGCTTTTCATGGAACGTTTCAAAAACCCTCAAAAGAGCTCCCATGGATCTGGAATAATATGTGCACTAATTACTCAGCTCAATTTGAGCTCATGGCTTATGGGGCTGTCCCTGGAGCCAAGGGGCCAGCTCCTCAGCTGGCTTACAGCAACCTGGCTCCATCCCACACAGCCCTAAGAGCAAACAAACTCTTTATTTGTTCAGTGAACTCAGCCTGTCCAGGTGAATTCAAGCATGTGGATAGTTTTTGTGAAGTGAGGCTATTTAAGAACATGGGAAAAGAAAAACAGCAGAAGTTAAACGCTTTGGACACTCACCATTTTATTCCTGGCTCCCTAAAACTCCTGGTATCTTACAGGGAAAACTCGTTTCAAAATACTTTACACTTCTATTCCATATTATTGTTTTTTATATCTTTTAAAATCCTTTGTGCTGCCATTGCACTTGCAGGCCACATCACTTTTTACAGTCCCTTTTTCTTTTCTCTGTCTTCAAAGAAGACAGAGTATTGTTCCATGTGAAGGGGACCTATCTGCCATTCTTTTTCTTGTCCAGAAGAAAAGGACAATTAGAATCCCTTTTCTATGCTTGGCATCATGGTAAAAGGAGATTGATACTTATTTTGGAATTATTACTCCTTTATTCATAAATCTTGTCCAGAAAGTCCTGCTAACATTGCCAGCCCACAGGCATACTATTGTAGGAAATACATATTAAATTCCATTTTATCATTTACCTTTGGCTCCAGCTCAAGGAGTTTTAGATTCATAACAAGAGCCCTGTTTCCAATATTGATTTTTGGCACAGAAAAATGCTAATTTATCAGAGGTCCTAAAATACAATGAATTTTCCAGCCCAGCCAAGAAATGTTACCCACCTACAGAAGAGATTTTTCATTACTGCGTGTCAGACCAGCAGGTGGAAAAACCCTGTTTGTCACAATTCCAATGTGCCTCTGGTCACCGAGCGTGCTTCCACACCATGAGGGAAGCACACTCAGGAATTCCCAAACAGAATTGCAATGACATGCTTCATTGCAATATTTTTTTTATCTTTATGCAGAAATTTATCCTTCTCAGGACATCAGTTTCTCCGTGGCCATCTCAAAGTCGTCAAGGTATACAATCATTCCTGGGATCCATGTGGGAAGTGGTACTGACTCAAGGTCTGTACAGAACAGATGCTGTTGAATGTACTTTTCCAGGTGATAATTTGGATTCAACCTAACAGCACAAGAACATCCTGGAGGTACAGAGTGGAGTGGGGAATGCTGCTGGTGTGATCTTCAGTGAGCCCCTATAACCGCTACATCAAAGCCATGGACCTGCCCATGCTCACACCAAGGATTTCTGGCCTCAGAACAGTCTCCTTAGTGGGCACCATCTGCTTCAGGGTTTCACAGAACTGCACTGAGCTGGCACAAAACTGAGAGAGACACGGAAAGAGCTTTACAGGGGATGTAAACCTGCAGAGTCAACAGCTCCTTGGCTGATGATTTCCCAGCACTTTGCAGCCATTTGTACCTGTCCTCCCTCCCACTGAGGTCGCAGTGCTGGGCACTATTTCTGTGCTGCAAACCAGGCAATGCAGCTCAGAACTGGCTGTCCCAGCAACTGCACTCATGGGCACGAGCTAAAATGATCTCACAGGGGCAGGGTGGTTGTGGGCAGCTGTGCTGGGCAACACCCCACTGTACAGCAACACTGAGCACACAGCACAGGAGAGGAGTCCTGGAGGGCTGTAAAGATCTCTGCCAGCAAGGATCCAAACTGGCTGGAAAGCCAGTTCCAAAAATGAACAACGTCATTTGAGAGGAACAGCCAGGAAGGAGCAGACTGGGCTCCAGGCAGACAGCGCGGTGGGCTCAGGGTGTTCAAAGCCTACCCAGCACTTGCCTGAGCCACCTCAGGTTCAACTTCACCCAGGGGACGAGATAACTGTTCTCAGGCTACGTCACCAAGCAGGAGGAAGGGAGGTTGCAGATAGCACTGAACTGACTCTGGATAACCCAAGAGTCTCTGCAAGCCTTATGGTGTTCTGCACATTTCTCTCTATCCACGAGCTCCAGCCCGAGTTATCTGAGACACTGGTTTCCGGCGCTCAACAAGGAAGATGTAAAATCAACAGAATTTGATCAGCTGCCAAGGATTTGACTAGGCTACAAAGACTTTGATATTTTACAGAAGCTCAGAATAAAAATCAGCTGCTGCTGAAGCCAAGTGTATGTTACTGTTTTTATTTAAAAAAAAAACCCTTTCAAGAACAAATAAAACCAAACAAAGACGTCTCATCCTCCTGTACTTTCGTTCCAAGGCACACTCAGACAGGTTGGCTCACTGGCTACCCATTTGCCATATGCTTTCAAGTTTGTTCTTTTATTCACTCCCATATTTTAGCCCCTTCAATTTCAGAAGACAAGCAGCTGCACAGATGCTCTATAAATAAACTACATAATTTATTGGAAGAGGTTTTTTGTTTATTTTTTTAAGCTACCACATATTCCCCAGCTCTATCCTTTTCCATCCTCTCTACAAAACTGAGTCAAGTTCAGCTGCAGCTTGGATTTGTCTCTACAGTGTGCTCAACCTCATAAACAACTGCAACTTCTTAGCCATTAATAACAAACTGTATGTATTGATCTTATATTCACTATAACTACTTTATAACTTTGTTTGGTTCTAAATTAACTTAACTATCAGAAATAAGTTTGATGAATGTCCACAGGGTAGAAATGTATCAGTGATATATAGAAACTTCAACTAGTTCTAACTCTAATTTCTGATTTTCTGTGTACTTTTTAACAAATCAGTGCATTTTCAGGTAGACAGGTCTCTCATCCTGTTACCAAAACCAGAATCTGTTCTGTCTGCTCAGAGGACAGACAGACCTCTCTGACTAAGATCACTAATCTCATTTGAGCATGCAGGAAATGTGACAAATGGCTGGAGTAGTTTATCACACAAATGTAACCATCAAGTCATAGAGGGAATGAGATATTAACAAACAAACTCGTGTTCTATTTCTCAGCACAACGGAAGTATACATTTAATGAGATAAGGATATGAAACACATGCTGCTGATGAGAGAAGGAGCTTGCAGCAGCAGTACAGACAGACATACAGTCTTGTCTGTAGGAATGTAGGAATAAATGCCATTTGAAACTTCATTTTCGGAAATAATGTTCTAAGAGATTTTGTCTGTGGTATGTACAGGAGACTCTGAAACTGTGTGCCAGGTCACTGTTACTGCTGGTTTTGAGGCTCAAATTAAATCTAGGTGCAGCTGGAGTTCACCAGAGGTTATGTGGTAACTTCAATGAGACCAAAATTTCACAGCTATATCAAGTATGCTCCTTATTTAGGCACCTAATATTCCATGGGAAGCCTGAAGTCAAGGAAGTTGGTGGAATATCTAACCCTCAGGAGTTAGTTATTTAGACACTTGAATTTCATTTTCTTCCTGCCTCAGCTCCAGAGTCTGCACTTTATGGATGAGGCATTTGCTGAGGCGAGGCTCATTTCACCAATGAGCCTGCTCTGACTGCCTGGACAGGCCCTGATGGCTCAGCTGGATGAGCCAAACCTTGGACTGAGATTTTTTCATGCTAGATTCCTACTGTAGGTTCTAAGTTCTCCCTTTGCAAATGCTCATTTCCTTAAAATGTGCATTTTCTACAAATAGTTCTGAAAGCAAACATCTCTGCAAGGACAGCTGACGCAAGTGAATGGTGAAGAGTGCCGATTCTGAACGAGGTAATTAAAATTGAGCACGCACAAAATAGTTTGTGGTATTTAAACAGCTGCTGATAGAAGCCAGTACAAGAACTTCAGCAAGTAACGATACAGATCATCATTCCACAAGTCTTCCACAACACAAGCCATCAGCACAGCTATCAGGAGGAACACCCAGCACAGCGGCGTCTCCGCCGTGCCTCCTGCTACCACTGCTTTCACCATGTCTGGGAAACAACCCGTCCCATGTAAACAGGGGCAGAGCCAAAACAGTGACTTAATTCTTCACAGACAGCTGCTTTCGTGAGAAAATGAAAACTGTTAGAGATGTTATGGACAACTCCTGGTGTGGGGCCAGTTGTCTGGATCTGGTGGTTTGAACATCTCTGTGCCACCTGTGAGAATTAGCTTCCCACAGGAGTTTGGGCCAGTGAGGTCTGGCAGTGCTGGAAGTGGCAGTCTCTGACTTTTGCTAAATCAATTTAGAGCAGCAGAGTCTTGGGGGAAACAGCCTCAAGAGCTGGCACATGGTAGGGCAGAAGGCAGCTAAACAGGGAAAACGATAATCCATAAAGAAAAGCAACACCAGCTCACACTACTCATGATCTCAAAATACTGCCCTGGCATGCAGAAAGCTCTTACCTCCCTTGAGAAGTTATGGGTTGGTGAAATAAGAGAACCTTGTCCCTACACATGCACAGAGAAGGAGCTAGTAATTTTCGCAAAATCATTTCTCTGAGAAACAAAAGTAAATTTCTGAATAGCCAGCAATGGAAGAAAACAGTCCTATGATTTATTTGCCTTGAGACTCTGAGAAGAATTCTTTGGCCTTTTTCCATTACAATTTTGCAACCTATGTTATAGCCACTGGGAAATTGTTTAGTTCCCAAACCAGGCCCTCAGTCATAAAATCTGTGAAGATGATTCATTATTATTTATGTGGTGCCATGGGCATGCATGGCATTTTAGAGACAAATAGAAGATAAAGCATCTGCCTTTAGAAGCTTAGGTGTATCTGATTCTCCAAATGTAGGGAAAGCAGCACTTAATGGGTCCTAGAGCAAACATTCCTCATCCCTCAATGAACGAAGCAGTGATACTCACCTGGAATACTGGCAAGATTTAGACAGGTGGATACTTAGTAGATATGTAACTACTGTTTAAAAATTTGTGACACTATTTCATTAAAATGTGAGACTTTTCAAGTCATATGTTATCTCAATGGTTTTATGATGAAAATGTACTTAATCTTGTATTGTGAATTTCTGATAATATGCATTATAGCATGGGACAGTGTTGCTATGAAATCAGACCATAAATTCTGCACTGCCTGGCAATTTTTTCTCTTTGTGTACTGGGTAGAAGCTCAGCAAGTTCCATCACCCTAAACTTACAACACATAGTTTTGAAAGTAAATAATTCTGGTGATTATCGTAAAAGGAAATGTATTCCAGGCCTCCACATCAACTTCCTGTAGTACATAAAATCCACCCTTGTTCTGGTCCTATAGAGAATGAGCAGCTTTAGCTCTTGGTATGAAACAGTTTGGGACCATTCACCTAGAAGGCAAAACTTTATCATGGCAGAGATTGTGAAAACAGCAATTACTGTCAGTCGGTGTAGGCAGGAATTGTTTGCTGGACCAAGACATTCACGTTCAGATTTGCATACCTTCATCTATAACCTCTGCACTCCACATGACTTACTGGCTGAACAACCAGGGTATCATATCCCCCCACCATACATTTGTTTTGAGAGTCAGTTATAATGTGATTCCAGGAATTTTCATGTTGACTTTGCTAAGCCTCTCACACCCTCTCCTATTTCTGTATCACTGTACTCAGCGATGTCTGTGCCTGCCTTTTTGGACAGCTGAGCAGAAAATGTACCCAAAACAAACAAATTAATCCACCTCTACATGAAGAAACATCATTATTGCACATACAAATAAGGTACATATGAACATTAATGGACAATTAAACATGTCTGGTACATTGCATACACAGGCAGACGTGTCCTGACCCTGTAACACCACCCTCGAACATTGTGGCACTCCTGGGAAGGAAATATCAGCAACACCCTCCTCTGAAAACAAGCCAGCTTGTTTTGTAACTCAGAGCTTGTAAATAAGAGAATATCGACTTTCTTGTTCTTCACAATGGTGAGGGTCGCAATTCTTTGTAAAATGGGAGTAATTGTGTATTTGATTCTTGTATTTAATATGCAGATGAAAACCTGTATAGGGGAGGGAGGAGAGCGGGGAAGCATCTCCTGCTGATGTTGACAACTCTCCCCACTCAGGTCTTGTAATTCTCCTGAGTTGACTATCTAGCTGAAATACACCATAAATTGACAAAAAACCCTCCCTGTATGTATAATATTAAATTATGAAGCCCCCAGGCTCTTCATGCCCTCTCACATGTCAGGGCTGTCCCCTGCCAGGTGCATGACAGCCCTGTGCCCTCCCTGTTTCTGTTCTGCATTTCTTCCACGTCAGGGGCTGTGCATTAGGTAGTGTAAACCTCTGCAATCAACATCAACAGAAGTGAAAGAATTAGCTGTAAAATGACTTACGGAGTAGCCTCTTCCTGAAAGCGATTGAGCAGAACTCTGTGGGAGGAAACAATATGCCACAGTAAGTAATGCAAGAGATTCTGTGTAATGTAAGATAAGAATCATTTTGCGATTCCCTCCCCCAGCCCAGAACTCCTTAGGGGAACACTCCACAACCTCAAACGATCTGATATTCTGTGTGCTGCCACAGGAGTAACAGCCAGAGAGCACTGCCAGGTGAGGGCTCTGGGGCTATTTCAGCCAGGGTTTCATTAGCCAGAGCAGGGCTTCGACAGCTCTTCCCGACCAAGGTAAAAGCTCTCAGTGTGGGACACGTCTTCACAGCAGCAGGACACACACTTTGAACCATCCCTCTTCAGGACGTGACGGCACCTTCCTGGGAACAGCACGCACATGTAAGGATGCTCTCCAGAATCAGGGCTGCACATTTTGCCTCATCGACTCCAACTCTCAATCATTTAACCAAATATCCCACTTTCCATTCCCCTCCATGAATCTGTGAGCCTCCAGCCTTCACTGCTGCAGCATTACCATTTGACAACTCTATCTGAAATAACAATAGCAGCAAAGCACTAATTTATCATCTCTCACAGCTTTAATAAGCATTCTGTCCCTTTTGAATAAGTTAAATTACATTGTTTACTCCTGCTCTTCATTTCAGCTCCTCCTGCTCCTTTCTCTACCACATCCTTACCTCTTTCACATGCTGCCAAATCATTTGGTTCTTTTCCTTCTCATTACACCAGCTCCAGTCACTTGGATCCCTTTCCCCTCTCTACAACCAAAGACTGTCGAGCTGCTGGGTTTTTGCTGGCAGTGGCTTTCTTGAAGCAGCTAAATGAATTCCACCTCTAGCTCCAGCTGCTGCTATATGCCGTCTTTTCGGAAATTAAAAAGGAGCCAGGAACACACGACACCACATAACCCAGCAAGTACTCTGCAGGCCAATTTCCAAGTGTGATTTATAATCATGATGCCCTCACTACATGATTTTATTAAACAAGATCCAGGGAGTGTTAGCAGTCCTGTTTCTAAGACTGATGTTCTAGTGGTACCAAAAACACCGAATTGTTGCAGGCTGATGGTGAGGATTATTTTGTCCTTTTGCAGCAGTGCCAGAAGTTATCACATTACTAAATCAGCACAGCACAATGCCCCAAAGAGATTGATGCAAACTGATTGCAAATACTTGTAATTTTTCACCAGCAAGATAACAGCCCTTTTGTACTAGCAGTTTGAAAACCTTTTGATCAGAGGATACCTAGATACACACAGAAACCTTTTCCGGATTCCTGCTCTCCGTGGAAGATGCAGTTGGCTTGTTGCTCTGCCCATGCAAACCCCGTGCCACTGGCTTGCACCTGCCTCTGGCACCAGACAGGAGCTCTCCAGCCAAGTGCCCGTGGAGGAAAGCTCTCAAAGCAAAGAAGAGACAAGAGCAAAGTCCTATAGTTATGTGGGTGCAGGAGGAGGGCTCCCTGTTAACCCTCTCACCAGCTGGCACAAGAACGAGGGTGCCAGACAGAAGGGAGGATGTGACCCAGCTCTTACTCACAGATCTGCAGCCAAAGTGTGACTGGGTGCCAGTCCCCACCCCTGGCATGCTACACCTGCACCTCTGTGCTGCTGGCAAAGGACAGCTTCCACAGAGGAGCCTGAGCAACAACACTGACGACAGCATTTCAATTCCTACCTGCTGCATACAGTACACAGATTTGGCCACCGCCTTCAAACATTACCAAAAAAAAAAAAATTAGGGATTTATTTATAAACCTCCTTAATATAAACTGCCCAGAAATAATGGTACAGACCAGTGAAATGAAGGGCAGTAGCATTTACCTCTATTTCTGAGAAACTATGACAAAAGTTATCCCTTTAAGTACTGTATACCCCAAAGTACTCATGGAATTCTGCCTTGCATAGAAAAAGGTTAATAACAATATCCTGCTATCTACATAAGTGTGTCAAACAGCTGAACACAATTATGTGTTCCGACACTTTGGAGAGCTTGATCAGGCAGTTCACCTAAAGTAAACACAGAAATGACGAGGAGGCAAATTACCTGCTTGAAAAAGTGGGAAGAGGAAAGGAAAAAGGGTGGAAGTTCTCACTCCAGCCCTCCATCAACTGAGATTTAACTAGGAATGACAAGGTCTAACAAATTGGAAATAATAACCAAAAACAGAAACAAGAGGTTTCATTAGAAGCTTCTCTCTAGGGAACAGCCTCAGAGCATTTTCACTCTCACAGTTATTTTCAATCTTTGAGCTTTGTGCACACGCAAAATGTTTTCCTGGAATGGAGCAGACTCTTGGACAACAAACTCAAGCACACTCAAAACAGACCTGCTTTTCTTAAGACAACTTTCAGGCATCCCAAGCTGTCCAAGAAACCCAGGAATCTGCAGACTACTGATTTAAAACCACTGAGTAGAAAACAATAAAAACAGTTGTTGGATAAAAGCGTTACATCAGAAATAATTAAAACTGAATGGCAATTGACTCTGGTATTTTTCACATTCAAGAGCCTCTTCTCTCTTAAAAGTTTAACATCAAATTTCCTGAAAATCAGCGGTGAAAAAGGGTGGGGTTTCCCCCCCTCCCTCAGAATTTTTATTGCATATATAAAATTAGTAACTGGTGAATAATTTGGAGTCAACTTTTGAAATATTTTCCAACAATTAGGTTTATGAACAATCACTCTCCAGGGCCATTTGCCTGCATTTTTCTGCACATCTAACAAACCACTATTGCTTTCTTGGTTAGCTGGGAACACTGCAGCTCTTTAGGCAGATCCATACCAATTGTCACATGTAGCAATTCTGAAAAAAACCCATCTAATATCAGCTATGAGTGCCAGAGCAGAACAGTTTGCACGCAACTGTGATGGATGTTTCTAAAGGAAAAAAATCTTTGGGGGTTAATACAAACATGGCTCAGTCCGTATGTCTCTATATCAAGATCAAATAATGAGAAAAGTAATCAATTGTGGCTGCAAATATAAGAAATCTTAGTGGAAGTTTAACTTGGCATCTACCCAAAGCTGAAGAAACCTCCTTTCACAGTGAATGAGTACTTGTCTGGCAGGAGTAATTACTGGGGCAAGCCTTCAGCTGGAACAAGTTACCGAGGCTCTTACCTACAGGAGCACTTACACGGAGGCTGTCAGAAAACTCTCAGTCTCCAAAGAGTGTTTGCTGCTTTGGTCAATGTTCTCCTTGTCAGAAGAGCCTCAAGCAGCAGGGTACGATGGTGCCCGTGGCACCCAGCCAGCCCCATTCCTGTGGGTGCTGCTCCCACCAGCACAGCACCTGCCTGGCACCTCTGGCTCACCTGAGACTGAAAACCCAAAGCAGCTCTTTCAGCTTCCACGCAGGAAAGCTCAGCTCCGGCCCTCAAACACTGCCTGGAGAAACCACGGCAGGCAGGCAGGAAAGGGGCTGACAAACACACAAATCACAGCCAGGACTGTGACCCCACCCAGGCAGCTCCCTGCAGCCAGACACAGCATCACAGAGCTCAGGCTCCAGCTGGAACAGCAACCCTGAGCAGAGCCTCAGGGAGGGCAGCAGCCCTCTCTGCCTGGCCTGAGCACCAGCTGTTGCCTCTGCCAGGGCTGTTTGGAATACCCAGTGCTCCTAGGGGAGGCTGTTACTAGTTAGGGGCAAAATGAATATAGTCTGTGCATTTAATGATGCAGAAGTGGAGCTGCACTGCTAGGTGGCATTTGTGCATAAAGATAAATGGCTTATAATATTTTGCAGATGATGTGCTCTTTTACAACTAAAGATTTTTGGTTCCTTTTAAGCCCAAGGTTAAAAACAAAACCAGACAGCACAGACAAGACATTTCAGTTATGTCACAGAGTGAATTATTTCTACCCTGGGATAGCTCTCGTGTTAATTACATTGGATATAAAATAATACACCTTTCTGGCAGCAAAGGCAAAATCTTACTGCTGAAAGACTCTACTATCCCCCCACTGATGTCCTTGAGAGCTTGAGTTACACTACTATCTGCAGCTGTATTTAAAAGATTTTTATTTTTTTTATAAAAACGGCAACTGCAATTTAGAAAAGAAAATCTCACCAATAACCTGCTGCAGGTTTTCCAAGATTGTCTATTAAATTGACAGGAAAAGTTATTTCCCTTATATAAATAAAAGCATGGCCTTCCACTGCTCTCATGATGCAAAACAAAGTAAGACACCCTCAGTTCAGTTTGTTAAAGCTATTGGGTTACTTATTGAACTCAAAAGACAGCAGGAAGGGCTTTAAAATCCAGTAATAATCAGGGTAATAGGGCACCTCAAGCCAATTCCCCACTCTCAATGGGTCAGGCAGGTTTCAACTTGGATCTTTTGTGTCCTTGATATAAAACCCAAGGGGATTAGTTAAAAGCAGGTGATGGCAGCACAGCCACAAAACTAGCTCATTTGTAGTGCTCCCTTCCATCCTCTTTGGCTAAAGGATACAAATTAACATATTCCACAAATGTCAAGAGTTCATTCCTGCTTTTCTGACATGTGCCATTTTCACTGGCTGAAACCAAGAGTGCATCAAGCGCCTCCAAGTCAGCTGTGGAATGGCTGTGGCACAGGACAGTCCCCAAAACCAGCCTCCAGCCACTACTGCTAACGCCATCCTTGTGTTAGTGTGGAAACTGAGGCAGGGAAAGACTCAAATGTGCCCAGCCGCACCTGAGGAGCCCCCAGCAGAGGAGGGAACTGAGGCAGAATTCCCAGCTCCCACTTAGTGCCAAATCACAGGCCCAAACTTATCCTATGGCCCAGTGCTGCAAGGCTGGTTTGCTTGGCTGGCACTCAGCAGAGGTAATCAGTGGTATGTACAGAGAGATCTGATTTTGAATTCTGTTTTGTAGCACTTGTTTAGGATGACACTCACCTCAGCTGTACCCATCTTCCACTCTTTCCCAATTCCACAGTCAGAGAGGGCAGAGGCACCAGAAATTGCATGTGTTTACCCTCCCCTTGGTCATTTATAGAGCATTCAACAATAGAATATGGTTCAGCTTTAAATACTTGAGGAATATCTTATTTCCTTTCCAAGCAAGTCTCTTATAGAACTCAAATATCTTGGAATGAGAAAGGTAAGTGGAGAGGAGGGCAAAAGAGCCAAGGGCAGGAGATATCCCAGACCTTAACACAGAGACTCTTAATGCAATTAATTTCCATAGCCATACTCCTGTCTGCTGATACAATGAGTTCAATTAACATGGCAAAGGTTACCCAGTGCATTTGATGTTCTCTGAGATTAGAAACCCGGACCTGACAAGATAACCACAACACATGATGAATGATTTGGATGTCGTGCAACACTTGAATGTGTTCCTTCTTGAATTCACTTACTTTATTCTGTTGGATAAACAGAGAGTGTTACGCTTAGAACACTGCAAAACCAGTCTGGTAAGATATCAAACTACACAAGGTCTGAACATCTGTAACTGGCTTGATCAGCTACAGAACAGCTTCCAACCAAGACACTTTTATTCCTACATCATCCTTCTAATAGCTGCAGACAGCAGAAGGAACGACGGCCACTGACCAGGAATGAACAAACTGAGTGCAGTTAGCCCGGAACAACAGGAAAAGACCTCACAGAAATGCACAGAACCTGCATGAGTGCTGCTCTCGTTCAAACCAATACCTCTGTCAGCTTCACAGAACTTCGCCAGACTTTCTTTCTTCATAACTATCCCTCACTGAAACTTCGTGCCAATCATTAGAACTTAATTTCTGCTGCAGCCGTCTCCATGCAAGCATTTGGTGTTTTGTGGGACACAGATAAATCAGACAGCATGCTGAAGGGATGGAAATTTCTGCCTCCAGAAGAATGGGATTTGCAAGGTTTCATGATCCTTCCATGTATATTCAAACCAGTTTCCCAAGAGTCACGGTTTGTGGAAGGGGTCATGAAACTATCCTGTTGCTATTCTTTTTGCCCAGGATGGTGTTACTCTGCTCCTCAAACTGGGATCAGACCCCCGTGTGTCACACGTGGGGAACAATGAACAGCACATGCCACAGAGTTTGCAGCCCATGTGTTACTAACCCAGGCCTTCCAAAAACTCCTTGAGTGCGCTCTGTGACCCCTGACCATGGCACTGAGGTGTCACTGTCACCCCACTGGAGCCAAGACCAGACATCCCACATGCCCCAAAGTGTGGATAAACATGGAGATGTGGTGTGACTGTGGTCCAGTTCTCACTTCAGAGGCTCATCTGATTGTGCTCCTGGCGAGGTACTTCAGCCTGAGGCACACACGAGGGACCTCCAGCTTTGTGCCCTGCTGCTGCTCTAATCCCTGTGCCCCAGGAGAGGAAGCGTGGAGGGAAGGGGGAGATGGTGCCTGTGATGGCACACAAAGAAAAGCAGATCACAGTGAACTGCCTGAATTAGAAATCACAGAAGTTATTTTGTATTCATCTACCGGAGAGAGAATTTTATATCTAGCCTATACAATATGCTAAACACTTATCAAAGAACATTTAGAGAGAGAAAAATCTTTGCATTTCCTAAAAGACTGGTTTTCGTTTATTATGTTTAAAGAAAAACAAGCAAACATATGAGGATAGGATGATGAAAAATTAGAAAAGATAGCCTGGGGGATGAGAGGAAAAGGCTCTCAACAACTTAGTAGCAGCGCTTGCTGGTTTTATGCACAGCTGAAGCCAATCCCTTGAAAAGGAGAATTTTGACTCTTAAGTGGCCAGCACCTCTTGCAACATATTTCCTAATCAGCAAGTATTTATGGTCGATATTTTATATTTCCAATTTCCCCCTAAGGGCTCCTGAGAAAGCAGCACACCTGCCAACCTTTTCAGCTGGGCCAATAATTGCCAATTTGCTCTTTGCCTTAGTATATCACTCAATTTAGCCCTGGCTGTGCCCTGCATACATCCTCATTCATCTCTGTGCCCCCATGACAATTAGAGTGTTAGCTTCAGCTAACTAGGGCAACTATTCTACTAGGGTTGGAAGACAATTATTAGTCTATTTTCCCATCTTGTGGCAACAAAATTGAGAATCCATGACAATTACATTCAGCAATTCTGCACTCTGCCGCCTGCTCCCCCTCCTTGCCCCCACCTTCCGAATATTTCAAATTATCACAGCTCTACTACCACATTCAAATTTTCCATGTTCACAGGGAGTGAGGCTTCTATTTAAATGATAATGAGGGACGATCCATTCAATTTAGTGAGGGAGAAAATCCATTAAAAAGCAGGCAGTTCTTAAGCTGATGGGTCAAGAAAAAGATAAAAACCCTTTTTTCAAGCCATTATACAAGGCTCTGTGTGGATTTTTGGACTGTTCAGGACATCAGAAAAGATTAGGACAATTATGGAACATGGGGAAAACCAAAACAAAATGCCCAAGCTTTCCACTTTTACTTGGGTCAACACAACAAAATAGCAATATGGCTTATCTGGGTCTTAATTCTCTGGCAACTTCCAATTACCTCACACTGAAAGGCAGCAGAGGAAAATCCCATTTTGGAAAAAGGCTGTTGACTCTGTTTTGGTTGTAGAAGACCTGAGACTACATGTGTAAGAAGGATGCCAGCTCTGTAGTAGTTTTTAAGGGAATTTTACATCAACACTGGGAATGTAAACAGGTGACAGATTCCCATCTCCTCTCTGCACCACAAAATCAGGGCTAAAACTTGACTGTTTTTCTCCTCTGAAGTTTCATCATCCCAAAGAAGAGCCCAGCCTCAACAAATCAAACCTCTGCAGCCAGAGATGATTTCACTAGATCATAATAAGCATTTTTTTCCCCCAATGACCCATAATAAATGGCATTCGCTGTAATGTCTGGAAGGACTTACTATACAAGCCAGACAATTACTGTCTCACTATGAAATTGTATCATTCTCTCCCCACAGAATTTTCACTTGTGGCAAGGAAGGAGCAAAATGCTCTGGGTTTCTTAGTGGGCAAACCAATGGCTGTTTGTGTGCGTGTGTGCACAACATAATCAATCATTAGCCTCAGTTTTCTTTAGAGTGCAATTATTTCACGACAGACCAGGCCACCTCTTGACTTCACAGTCCATTAGAGACTAATGACATGCATTAATGTAAATAAAGAACAACTTGCTGGCATCCCACTGAACAAGTCACCTCAAAAGGCACAGAGGGACTAAGCTGTTCAGAATAGCACCTCTGAAATGGGGACCAGTGAAGCTGGAGGGAGGATCTAGTGCTCCTGAGACGGCACTGCTACAGCAAACACTTTGACAGGCACATTTCCCACCACACCTGCTGTGTGCTACCCTACAGCAGCCAGACCTGTCACCTCCTGCCTCATTTGCTCCATTGTTCACCCTACTTAATGGGGAAAGGCACGGGAGGGAAAGGCAGCACAGAGAGCAGTCCTGATGGCCGCATGCACCGAGGAACAGCAGGAGAGTGAGAAACAGCCCAGGTGGCACTGCCAGCGGCTGGAGCCTCTGTTTGTCACCACCAGCCTCGAGGAAACACAACCCCTGCCTTCCCTGGACATCCTGACTGCCCTGTGCTCCTGACGCTGAGGACACGTAAGGATTTGTGTCACTGCAGTGGAACAGCAGCTATCTAAACAGGGACAGACAGCTCCAGAGGCAGCAGGGACCAGGTACGGCTGGACAGAACATCTGCAGGAACCAGCACTCAGCAGCATGTTGTTGTCTCCTCTCCCTTTCCCTGCTCCCTCTCTACAGTGAGAGAGCCAGTCTGCCTCCTCATCCCTTTGCACAGAAAAGGGGAAAACCATCTGATTGCACCCATGGGACTTGCTGAGACTTTCAGACAGTCGCTAAATAGGCTACAGAACATGTACCAGTACGCGAGGCAGCGTTATATGTAATTAAAGCTAAATTGCACTCATCAAATAATGAACGAGGAGCATTCCGTGATTCATGAACCTTACTTTTCAAACTGTTTAATTACTAATTTGAAAAATTCTCATTTGCGATGGGTCGCCAGGTCACGAGAGCAGCTTCAGCAAAGCTCTGAAGTGTGCCCCGGCCTCCAGGCACTGCCCAAACGTCTCCGCTGACTAAAAAGAACAGAGTGCCTATTTCCAACTGAATTTCACTGGCTGCTGAACAGACTTTGAAGATTTTGCAGGAATTAGGCACTGAGAGTCAATTCCTACAGGCTCAGCCTGCAACTTTGGGGGCAAAGGGAAAGGAGGAGAAATACTGGAAGTGCATCAGCTTAACAAGGAAAGTCTCCAAGACCACTTAACGCTTTGACCTAAGCTAATGGCTAAGCTGGAATATGTCACTCCTCTCCTGCAGCCCCATGGCTCAGTGCAGCTCCCAGGCACTCCTGCTCACACACCCATCGGGAGTGGCCGAGGGGAGGGGGAGAAGGGAATCGCATCAATGGACGTGTATATAAAATTACCATCATTACTGACTAATAACACAGCCAAAGATGTCCCACAGCAAGGGGATTTGTCCCGGGGCCCCCCCCGGCTGCCTGGCCCCATGGCGGCGCGTGGGCTCACAATCCTGGAAGCAGATCACAGGACACGTTATTTTTCTCTTCCTCCCACTGCGTCGGCTGTTTACAGCGCCCCATTCACACTCCAAACATGTAGAGAGAATTTTCCCCCGTCACATTTCCCTGTCAGAGCTGTCAAGCTGAATCCCGCTTTAATCTGCCAAAAGCACTTTTCTGCTGACATTTTTAATAAATACTTTCAGCTTTTAAACACATTTGTGGGAGCCATTTTTTCCCCTTTTTCTCCCTTTTCCTCCTGTAGAACGGGCTCTGAAAGCCTTAATAGCAAATACATTACACTTATCAAAGACCTTCCCCCCCCTCTTCCTTTTGCATCCTGAAGCGGAGGTAGTGTTTTCAATTTTAAAGCTAAATTAACTGTCCAATTGAATTTAGCTGGTGTGAGCCGTTTTCTGTGACAGGTTTTAGTTATGAAGCATATTTTACATTAATAGAACTCAACATGAAAACCACTCGCTCTGGGATTTCTGTGGCTTGCCATTGAAATGGCAAATTTAATATTTCAGACATGCTCGTGCCAGCGTTTGATTATTGTTCTTCATTTAAATCTCTCCTAACGGGAAAGGTCCTAATTAGTAAAAAATCATGTTTTAATGAAGGCGAAATGCTAATTGCTAACACAAAAAGCCTTCGTATAAAATTATCCCAGCACTGCCATTGAGTTCTTGGTGACTCAAAAGCCCATTTGTGTGTTTACACACTAAGGCACCGTTTGCTTTTGTTTTATCATAACATTTCACTCAACGTACCATCGAATTTCCTGAGAGAAAGACAGCTTTCCCCCAAAACCCTCTCATATCTTGGCGGCAGGAAGCATAAAATTAGATGAACTAACTTTGCACCCAAACTATGCGATTACGTGCAGCAGCTAAACCCAAAGATGCTGTAAAAAGCTTTTTAACACAACTTTCCAAAAAACAAAGCAAAACATCAAGCCATTTTTCCCCAAGGAATAACAATTCCATTTTGTTTTCCCATCTCTGATCTTTCGCTTATCATATTATTTGCACCATGATTATAGTGTTTGCAAGGCAGCTCAACCACTTATGCCGTAACACTCAATCATGACATAAAAAAAAAGTTATTACACAGTGACCTCTGGATGCCAACATTTGTTCAGCAAGATTTATGAAAAGCCGTGTCAGCAGCGGGAATTGCCGCAATGAAGCGATGCTTTCTCCTGAACGGTACTTACATCACTGAGACGGTCCCTTGAGCTGCTCCGCTGAGAGCTTGTGGCCTCCCTGATGCTGTCTTCCTCGCTATTTCTGCCACTTCTGCTTGTAGGGACCTTCATCTAGAGGGAGAAGAAGGAGGGGGAAAAAGGAGATTTTCAAGCACTGCTCTGCCACCTGTTCCCGAGGTCGCCGACAGCAGTTCAGTCAAAGTTTCACTCCTATGCCCACGGCACCGTGGAAGGGATGGAGTGCATGGGGCTCCTCTGCAGCTGGGCTTGACCACGTGTGTGTCCACACTCCTGTTCACTATGTGAGAGGGAAGGTGCTTTTGGCACTCCTGGAAGCAGGTGAGGTTGTGCCAAAGCGCTCGGCCTGACACGAGAGGGAAGCGGAGAGACAAACCCCCTTCACTCTGCTCCCCGCACACCTCAGCTGGACACTGCTGGCGCTGCCTGGCCATGGGTCAGGCCATCGGTTCCAGCCCACAGATGTGCCCTGGGGACATCCCAGCGACTGTACTCAGACACCATGAGGGACACTGGCCTGAAACAACTTGCTGGAGATACCACACAGAATTTGAGGAAGAGCAGGATTAACTCTTACAGCCAAGGCTGGTGCTTTAAGTGCTAAATCATCCCACTCCCTTCAACTGAAGTTGTGCTTGTGTTTGGATAGAAGTGAGAGAGCCAATGTTTGAAATCACAGCAACCTTCCTCTTACATCTGCAAGGAGTGTTACAGGGGGAGGAGAGGGGTAGGAGAGATGTCATTCACAGCTTCGTTCCTGGGCTCATTTACTAACAAATTATTCTGCTAATTCCCTCGTGAAATATTGGGTGGAAAGAAGTGTTTAATTTATTAATAGGTTCTATTCATATCAGTTTAGTTCCATTTAAATTACACTATTTAAAATGTCGGCTTGTACAAATTGGTATTTTTAATGGCAATAAAATCCCTTTGTTTCTTCTGCTGTCCTGTTCCATGGTGGCAGCCAGCAGGGTTTGCTCGTGGTGCTGATGTGACCTGGGCAGCCCTGCCCCTGTGGCACCGGGCACACTGGGAGCACTGGCCATGCTGTCACCATGAGGGCACAGCAATCTGAGCGCTGGGAGCGCTGATCACCGCACTCCATGGATGTCTGACAGTGCTGCCAGCTACGTGCCCCACAGACTGGAAATATTGTAATGAAATGTTCAGGGTACTGCATGGAGAATGAGCTCCAGCTCTCACCCAGAGTGCACAGCCTGGTATTGGCTTGGGTAGAAGAAGTAAAAGGAAAAGAAGTAGAAGAAAACTGTCATGCTCAGCACATTTCTGAATAATGCTCTTGCTCTGCATGCCTTTCTGCCACCTTACACTTCACCAGTACACTTTCTTCTTCAGGATAAGACTTTTAGACACATCTAAGTAATAGAATTCAAAATTTTTTCATGGCCACCTCATCACACAACCACCACTCTCAGTGCAGTGCCCTGCCTCACTCCTTGTCCACCACCTTTCAAATCTGTTGCCCACCTGAAAACTTTTATCCAGACCAATATTTCATCTTTGCTCCTACGTCAAAATGTTCAAAAGCACAGCAATGAGAAGTAAGCCCTGCTGGGATCTGATAGAAGCATTTCCAACAAAAGTGAGCTTGCATTTGCAATTATCCCCAAGGATATTTGCAGCTACGTATCAAGGCAAGAAATAATCCACTCGAAGTTCACCACATTCAATCCATACTGTCTGCTTCCTTAATAAATAGGTCAACAACATCGAAAAGAGAAATCCAACTATAATACACCAATATTGGCCATAAGCCATCAAATTTTTAATTCCACATATAATTAAGTAAATTTGGTATGATTTTTTTCCCCTAAATACATTAAATGATTGTCATTCACTTATTTTATTCTTTTTGAGGTCTTTATTAAGCAATTACTACTTCAGCTATGCCATTATCTTGCCTAGGATTGATGCCAAGCCAATAAGACAAATGGTAATACCCCATTAATTACAGCCTTTCATAACACTGGCACACCAGCTTTTTTCTGTCATCTGGGTCTTTCTGCACTTACTCAAAACCCAACTCCACTGGTTTCGAATCATCAGCCAGCTCTTCTGAAACTGCTGCATGTAAAGTATCTGACCTGCCAATTTCAATCCTTCCAGACACAGCAGGTGCTTTGTTTCACCCTGAAATAGGAACCACTTAACCATTACTGGGCAGAATTACAATTTCCCTAATACAGTACAGAAATGCCCATTGAATTCTGCAGCTTTCAGATTTCTGATCCATAACCTTCTCCTTCCCACCTAGGAACATATCAAAGCCTGTCAAAATTATTACACTTCTGACCTAAACAACTCCGAGGCAGCTGCAAATTAAAGGAAAAATAAATTATGCTATTCCAAATCTTTTCACCTTCCCAAGTGCAAATGGTTGCTAGAATTAATTCAAAAGGACTGAACTGCCAGCTGTTTAAAGTTAGCACAGACTCACCCAACCTGTTACCAGACTGGATCCTTTTGCTGCTTTTCTTGAGTTACAGTCAGCTCCAAACACCACCTGTTTCTTTTCTCCAAATTTCATTAAAGGAAAACTACACCTACACACACAGTAACAAATTGAGACAATTTGACCTGACAAGGTCTTGCACAGGCAAGCAAATTAGAAGCATCACTGCTGCCATTAACCTTTCCAAGTAAATATCAATTATTAAACTTGCTGCACTACCTCTGTCCCCAGTTTGCTGCTGTGAATTAAGAGGGTCATCAGCCTTTTTGACAGATCTTGTTCATTTACACCTGCTGCCTGCCAGCAGGGGAGCCCGCACACCCGCAGCCCCAGCGCTCAGCCAAGCTGCCTTAATTCATCAGTAATTACCCTAATGAGCCACATGCAGGACCCAAGGAGGAGGACAAGTTGTTCTGCTAAATGGATGCATTGGTTTCAGGGGCACTCTCGGCAGACCTGGGTATTAGCAAACTGGTCAAAAGCTTCTTTCCCAGAGTTGCCACTGGCTCAGCTGCTTGATTTCTAGTGATTTTCTCTGGGTGTTTTTGCTTGAGTTCCAGAAATTCCTCCTGAGTTTTACTATAAAAGCTAGTATTCCTCTCTCCTGGAAAAAGTCATTACTGTTCCAGAGTCTGCAAAGGTGAGGAGGGGGCCAGAGGCAAGGTGGGCTCCTGGCCCTGCTCCCAGCCTGGGGATGTCATCTCCAGCTCAGCACAGACCCAACCAACCAACTGCCCAAATCCACAGGCACAACACGCTACATCCTCTCATACCACGCATTGCCAGGGACTTCCAGAGGCATTGGTGCAACACCAGCCACGGGGATCAAACACCTCAGGTGGATGAGCCAAATATCCCATCTAAAACTTGAGCAGCCCATACTGATTGTCCAGGGCATTTACACACAGTGGAAATGTCCTTCAGCAACAGAATCACATATGCAATTCAACATTACAGGCTGTTCTCACCCAAAATCAAATCCTTCTGAGACACACATTGCGTGTCCCCGTCCCCCTGCACTACCCATTGAGTGCACCCAGGTCCCTGAGCAAAAACAATCCCGTGCATGGGTTTGCCCTGTTGAGGCAGGACTAATCCCAAAACTGTCTTTCAAACTGGAACTGGAGGGTTCTAGCCAGTGTAACAGAGCCAAAACAGAGACTGGAGAACGGCAGGAGGAAGTGTGTGGGCAAAACCTGAGTGTGTGGGCAAAACCTGAGTGTGTCTGATCAAGTTGCCCTTAGGTCTGCTCAAAGTTTTGCGAAGCAAAATGTCTAAAATAACCCCAGTGCCCAAAGCTCTGTAGAGAGGGGATGGGAAAGGTGCTCCTCAGCCTTGTCTCCAGAGGGCTGGAGGTGGCAAGAAATGGCTTAAACAAAGGCTGATTACTTGAGGAGAGCAAAGCTGGAAGAAAATAAAAAGGCACATGGGAAGAACTGAAGCTACTTGTTAATTTATCTCTTCCAAACTCTAAGACAGCAAGACATTAATGTTCATGCACATGAACTGAAACACTGAATAGGTACTGAAGTTTTACTCCAGCACAGCCTGCTTCATTGTTGAAGTTAAGGGAATTCCCCAAAAGCATTAATTAAACCCAAAGCTGCTTAAAAACCAGACCAATGGAGTCCTCTGCAAGATAAATAACACCGCAGACCCACCACACACCGCAGAGCAAAGCTGGTGGCAGGCAATCCTGACTCTGAGCAGTAGCTGCAGTCCAGCTTTCAGCAGGAACGGCAGATTTGTGTTTGGGAAGGTGGAAGAGGCTGTTTCCAGCTCGGTGGGAGCGGGCCAGGGCTGCAGGCGGGGCTGGGTACAGAGAGTTTGTAAGGCCGTGATCAATTTGCATTCTGCAGGTGCTCACGGACAGTCCCAAGCCACGTTCCGAGCCAAGAATTATGAACCTTGCGCTGTTGGACATCATGTAGCATGATTAAATATCATAACTCATCTCGGTAATAACTCCAGCTCTGCTATCCCAGAATGCTGTTGCCTTTCCATCTCTCCCATCCAACTTCCCCCTCCCTACTTCTTCCTGCAGGGGGGTGGAGGAATATATGAATGGGCAGAGTGGGCCTTGCTTCCCTAAAAGGGCTTTTTCATTACCACTATGTTGGCTCTCAGCCCCCGCTTTTTAATCATAATAGATCAGCCTGCTCTCCATTTACTTAAGCTTTTCCGATGTCAGAGGAAAGCACGTTTTTATTTGGCGCACCTATTTTCACATCATGGGCATGCTGCCCCTGCTCATTATTAATAAATACACTTCGATTTATCACAAGCTCCATTTGAGTGCCACGGGGAGCCTGGGGCAAAAGGAGACAAATTCTTTTCTTAAGTTGTTCTGAAAGGTGCTGGGCCTGCCGACCCTCACCCCCATTAACCCAGCACAGCTAGTGCGCTCCTACTGGGAGCTCCACGGCCTGTGCAGCGGCAAACTCGGACTGATCTTGTGCCATCTCAATATATTTGTTCATTATCTAGCGCACACACAGAAGCATTTGGAAATGTACTCAGGGCACAGGCCAAATTGAATCATCTGCCTTCATTTTCCACACGATCTGAAGCTACAGCTGCTACAACAGGCTGTGGGATTTTTATTTTCCTTCCTTAACAGTTTTTTTTTCCCCTCGCTCTTAAAGTCACAGCAGTCTCATTTTAAACCCCTTGCTGTTGCTTGGGTTTGTATCTGTGTTGTACAAAACGGGTCTTGCATACACGCAGAGTGGGAAAAGAAATTCCCAGCAACCTCTCTGCACAGTTCTGAAGGAAAGACAGAAAACAAAGCAGAAGCCTCAGGGAGAGACACAATTAAGGTATTAATCTCAGAGATGCCTGTTCTGGTGGCTCAGATGGGTCTATTAATCCACTAATCCTGTCACCTCTGCCAGTGGACAGGCACTAGCAGGAACGGCACACACCTACTTTGTGCCGCACTCTGGAGCCAGGAACAGTCCATGAAAACAAAGACCAGAAGGGCAAAGAGCTCCACACAGCACTGAGCCAAGTTACCTCCTTTCAGGAACACATTAACTTTGAGAACAAAGTTAAATTCCTTTTTAAAGCTCTGGAAGATCCACTTACATTTGTTTTGAGAGAGAGGACAGACCAAACACAGCCTTTGGATTTCCATGTTATTGACTTCATGGTAAATCTATGCTGGCAGGAGCCACTTGGAGATAAGTGGGTAGAGCTGAGAGGCATCCAAGTCCCAGAGTTTAGGTCCAAGCTTTCAGATCACCAGAGACAGGGATGAATCAACCTTATCATGCTCATCTATCTAAACTAATGCTGCTGAACACCACTTTACATCTCATCAGCAGGTAATGACTTTATCATCAGCTCTGCCAAAGGACCCTTTTCCAACTCTTTCTACAGGGTTGAGAAAAATTTCCTGCAGGTAACATTTCATCCAACAAAGATCATGATTTCCTATGGTTACAAGAATTGATAATACCAACTCCTTCAAAAACTTATGAAAAATAATTGTGTGGCCTATCCCCTTCCCAATAAAGGATGAAAAGGATGCTTAAACAATATTTTGGGAGACTTTTTTGATAACATATGCTTGCATTTTAATCTCAAGTCCCAGATAAGCTCAAGTTTCTCTGGTAGAGTACAGCAGTAGCAGTTTTCTGCAGCAGGAGACAGTAAACCTCCTTAATAAATACAAATGGACAATTTAATTAAAATATATTGGAGACTTGCAGAAAGTACTATTTGTGGATGAAACAGTCTGTTAAGGGATTGCACTCACGGCTAGCTCAGTGTATTTTAGGCAGGCAACAAGAAGTGGCAGTGAAACCTAGTGCACAGAGCTCTACCCCAATGATTAAAGACCATGCTGAAATTATAAACGTCTGTTTTCCAGAAAGAGGGGGGAGAAAGTCATGCAGTTGCCTCTGGTTTTAATGTTTGAAACAAAACAAACCATTTGGCTTTAAAAATGTAGTTCTTTAAACTTGAAAAGACCCACGTATCAAAACAAGGTGGAATCGGCTAAATACATTACTTCTGATTTGTTTCCTTGAAAATCCAGCCTTAATGCATTCTAACAAAATTTATCTATCCCAAGCATACCTCATAATGAGATCAACTGGGAAAAATATCAGGCTTGTTTGTATATTTTATACTTGCTCTAACTTGGCAGTTTGGAGATTATGTATTCCCCAGGTCCCTCCTTAAATCGTTTCACACGCTACAATTTGATTTTCTTTGCTTGCCCTTTTCCACAATTTTTTTTGATACATTTTATTGAGTTCTGGCTCAGAGGGAAACGTTTCCTTTGAATTAAGGGTGCAATCATTTTTTCTCCCCTCTAAATAAGGACATATGGCGTAGAAAGTAATGTTATGGTCCCAGTATTTTATGATTGAAGCAAGAATCATTTTAAAAAATGACAGTAGCATCAGGTTGGATTAGAGAAGTTTTTCTAATTGGGTGGTGCTGCTGTGGATACTGTGATGGGCTATCTTGACCATAACTCATTTTAAATATGACATGTCCATTTTTACTTACTGTGATGAAGAAGCAAACAGCAGCAGTGTTACTATACTGAAGGAAAACTGTCCTTTTTTTTTAGCAGTCACTCAGCTCCATGATGGTTTGAAGGTTAGTGTTCGCACATTTACCTGCTATGCAGACTACTGGTTCCCTAATCCTGGTTTACCAGTTTCTTTTGGCTAATTTACATCAGTAACTTGTCTTGCAGTCAAGCAGTCTCTAACACAGTGGCTCATTTTTACCTCTCCCCGGGATGCAGAGAACTTGAATTGATGCTAGCAAAAGATTTCTGTGCTTAGACTGAATCAGCTGCTAAAGCAAGGCAAGTACAACAACTTCCTGTAATAAGAAGTATTATCAGTGAAAAACCAAATTAATCAAAAGCCACTGATAGTTTCTCAGCTACTTCAGCAACATTAACTACTCACTCATAACCTAACTTTACATCTTAATGCTTGCAACCAGATATAAGGGTCACCTTCCACTCCTAAGAGCAAATGAAACCCAAGCTCCTTTGGGAGGGGCAGCTGCCTTTGCAGTTTTTGGAAGAACTCCTATCTGGTGCTGGGATTAGCCAGGGCAGTGTCCTGCAGTGAGTTCAGCTTCAGCTCTCCAGGAGACACTTCTGCAGCTCTGGTGCCACTTGTGACTAGGGAGGAACTCAGTGTGCAGAACCTCGTGGTTCCTGCGAGGTGCCATCCAAAGAGCCCGGAGAAGCCTTTCTCCCCAGGACCCAGCACACAGAGGCCGTATGGAGCAGGAGGGCTGGCTTTTCTGCAGCTCTGGAACTGCTGCAATGATTTTTCACAGCTTCTGGGCTGGCAGGTGGCCTCGGCTGCGGAGCAGAGCCGGCTCCGCTTCCCCACCGCGGCCTGCGCTCTCAGGATCAGGAGCCTCGCTGCCATGCGAGAGCTAATGCTTATTTTGGAAAAAAGCTGGTGCTTAAGCAGGCAAAACCGCTCGATTTTACAGCTGCCATCAGGCCTGCATAGCAAACTGCACTCTGCATGCCCCCAGCCGCACTTGGCAGATGGCAGCAGACAGCTGGGAAAATCTGGGTTTGACATACGTCAGTGATAAAGTGTGTCAGCCCAGACCCGCTTAGGTTACAGCCAGCGAGCGCGTGTGCCGGAGCGGGACTCGGACTGCCGGGGGGGAAAGAGCATTCCCAACCTATTTAACTAAAACCTGCCTTCCACAACAGGGCACGCAGATGGCTGGAGAGGCAGGCGAGGCAACAGAGAGGCACGTATTGGGTTTGCGTGGCAAAGTCTCGGTGGCAGGGTGTCTTCTGTGAGAAGCTGCCAGAAGCTTCCCCCACGTCCAGCGGAGACAATGCCAGCTGGCTCCAAGAGGGACTCACTGCTGCCCAAAGCCAGGCCCATCAGCAATGGTGGCAGCACCTCTGGAAGAACAGTTAAGGAGAGGAAAAAGTTCCTGCACAGCAGCAACTGCAGCCAGAGAGAGGAGTGAGAATATGCGAGAGAAACAGCCCTGCAGGCACCAAATCAGAGGAGGAGGAGGAGGAGCTCCAGGCAGCAGAGCAGAGGTTCCCCTGGAGCCTGTGGTGAAGATCACAACGAGGTGACAGGTCTCAAGGAGTAGCATCCAATAAATAGCCCATGAGACAGCTGAAAGCCTCTGAGCCTCTTCGAGCTGAAAGCCTCCGTGCCTCTTGAAAATAAGATTTGTAGCTTCAAGTTTCACATAAAGATGATTTGGACCTGTGACTCTCAGTTATATAAAATGCCATCCAATATGCATCAAATAGAAAATTGATTTGGCATGGTTTTTTTTTGGTAATGGGAAAGAAATGGATACACTGAAGATGAGCTCAGAACTCTTACAGCAGATGCATCAAGTGTTACCAATCTGGTGCAGTGGACCATAGTGAAAGGATCACTGTAAGGGAAGTAGCTCCAAGCAGGGCACAGGGATGATTGACTGAGCATCCACTTAGCAAGGAGAGAGCTGTGTTCAGCTGGAGCCAACGGACTAAATTAGGCTGAGCTTACACGATGCTTTTAAACACCATGTAGGAGGCAATCAGAATTGACAGCTTTAACATTGCCGCCATCTATGCATACAGATACCATCTATTAAAGGCTAATATCAACAGCTGTGATGTTCAAAGCAAAAGCAGATTTAATATACATATTAAATTGTCCAAAGCTGCAGGAAATGTTTCAAAATATATTAGGAAATTCCACCAAGAAAAATATCTCCGTACATTACGGTAGTTCTTTTCTGGTAATGCTACTCCACAAAACCAAGGGATTTGACTTCAATATGAAAGGTGATGATAACCTTCAAAAGTGATTTTAGTAAAAGAAGATCCCAAAAAGCAAAGTAACCCTATTACTAATTATTTCAGACAGGCAGAGCACTCAGCGCAGCTCAGCCTCAACCTTAGGAGGAAAAGAGACACTGCCCAGTCCTCTGATAGCTAAAGGAAGGTATTAGACAACATTTGCCAAGAACAAAGTCCAGACCTGTTGCACAAGCTATAGAATGGGAGATCATGTCACACAGATGTTTCAGCTGATCTTGGAACATCCACTGAGAAAACAGACAAAAGACAAGTATTGGAGACATATTTCAAAAGGGCAACCAGGCCTGGCTGGGCTGCTCTAGGCACAGTGCTGTGAAACCAGGCTTGAGCAGCAGAAGAAAAGAAAACCAGAAGTAAATTGACTCAATTAAAAAAAATTATTTCAACAAGGTTTTCTGGAAAAATAATCTTCTTGAATAAGCTTGGTTTCATTTCTTCTGTAAGTCTGGTTGAAAAGGAAACTGGATAAATGTGATACATTTAGGATTCTAGATGCACTCATACTGCAAGACATTCTGATAAAAGTTAGTGCTATATAAATATCAATAAAGCATATTTTAAGTGGAGACCATATCAGCTGAGTTCTCAGAAAGCAGTGTCAATAAATAAACATTAATGTTTGCTACAGAAGGTAAAAGGCTTTAAACAAGGTTTGCAGCTATTCAAGAGTCCCATCAATACCTGAGAAAAAATGTTATCACAACCACTGCAGATAAAATTCATAGATGCCAATGATACCTTTTCAGAATAAATAAGGAAGAGGAGGGGAAGGCAGCTTTAGGCAGCAGCTTGAATTCTGTGAAAAACACCTCAGGAGAAAAAACCATCTCCCAAAGCAGGGCTGCACTGTGGTAATGAGGAATGAGAGCAGCTGCCTGCAGCCCCTGCAGAAGAGAGGCTGTGCTGCCAAACAGAGCCTGCTGGGAAAAGCTGGGAGGTCACACTGGACTGGGGCGTCCTTTTGGTCTTCCTGCACAATGCTACACCCAAAGGGAACTAATCCAACCCCTCAGCAAGGGAAGAGAGGCCACTTTCTCTTGGATACAGCAGTGACAGTAATGATTTTGGACGGTCTTCAGCCTCCCCAGTGCACCAGCAAGGCTCAGATCTGCTGAACAGACATCCCAGGATGAGTACAACCTAACACGAGGGACAAACTCTGAGAGCTGTCCTGAATTGCTCCATGTCCTTCTTATGGGGATCACAGAGACCAATTGAACCATCACTAAAAAAAAGCAAAAATTGTCAGCAGCTCTCCAGGTGTGAGGCACTGCAAATATCTTCTTATGTAGAGCTGGGCCCCCGATGCTGCCCGACAGTGAAGGCAGCCTGCAAACCCCTCTGGGGTCTTGTCCAGGACCCAAGGCAGAGACAAAAACACCCACATTCTTGCTCAACAATTCACTCAACCCCTCCAAGTGTCCCATGTGAAAAAGTTGTGCTTAGTACAGTTGGGTTTCAAATTCTTTGCTAGGACTCTGAGGCACCACAATAACACAATTAAAACACCACCAGATGTGTGTCATATAATACATGTTAAAAAAAGAAAGACATACTGTGTGCAGATACAACAACAATTTGCTGTTCAAATTAATTCAGGAATCAGTACCATCCCTATAAACCCAATATATAAAACATATGCTACTGTAGGCATGCATAAATGGCATGCATTTTTATCCAGATAAAGCCACACGTGCAACTAATAAACCGAAGTGAAAAAATAAAAGAAACAAAGTAAATAAATGCAAAGGCTGCCTAGGGAATAATGAATTCTGCAGAAACTGCTGTCAAAGATCACAGTGCTGAGCAGAGCCCCAGCCATGCTGGTCCCTACCCCCAGCAGGACAGGCACAGCCTGGCCTTGGGCCACTGGAGCGGGCAATTCCCATGGAGTAGAAGTGGAGCCCAAACCAGTTTTCTTGCCCAGCATCGGGGTGAGGTTAAGCTACAGTGGCACAGTTCAAATCACAGGAGAGAGTCTCCCACATGCCCAGGATCTGGGCTGCTCTCGTGTGCTCCAGCCGCTCCGCAGACCTGCCCACAGTCACGTCCCTCCCACGGCTGACGATCCCACAAAACCCAGGAGCAAGGCTCCAGCTCACAGCAGCTGGGGGAACTGCTGCCAGTAAAGGCAAGAAGAGAACCACCACTTCAGCATGGAAGGAACTGATGGCTGGCGGGCACAGTGAGATTCAGCAAAGCAGAGACAATTCTTATGCACACCACCATGAGCAGTTTTATTCCAGCTCCTACCTTGTTCAAGCCAGACCTACAATTTGCTTTTATTACTAATTCAAACTCTACAAAGCCTCTCCTTGAACTCTGCCTAGACTTTTGGGATCTGTCCTTTCCTGGCAGAGATCTTTGTCCCCTGGCCACTATCCCCAGTCTCCCACAGGCAGTGAAGGGCTAACCACAGCTGCTTCAGTTCAACAGGGGCCAGAGCCATTTTCTCCAGGTTCCCTGCATTAGCAGATAAACCAACCCAACTCTGGCAAAAATCAGAGCAAACCTCACACCTCTGCAGGTCAGGACTTGAAGCAGAGGCAACCTGAAACATCACTGCATGTCTGGTTGTGATCATCCATGGTGATCAGTCACAACACTGGAGTTGTCAAGGAAACTTTGAGTAAGGCCACAAGCTCCTACACCACCAGGGCGAGTTTTCTGATTTGAGGAAGGTGTTGAAACTACCAGAGCAAGCACAGCCAGCTCCTCAAGGAAACACAGAAGCAATTTCCTCTAAATGCCCAGGGGACATCCTGTTTGCTGATCGACATCCTGAAGAAAACAAAAGTCTAAGAATAATTAGAGGCTAAGCAACTAAGATGAAACCCTTTGGTAATTGTCAGTCCTGAGTAACTAAAAAGGGGTGACAATTATTTTAGCTAATGATCACTGAACTTTGAGATTAATGTTCACAGCTGAGGAAGGGGAAGCAGCTCTTCAGAAGGCAGCACTGCTCTCAGGCTGAGCCCAGAGCTCCTTGAAATAGCTGGTTGATATTTGCTACCATCCAGGGACACGGGGCACTACCCACACACACAAGGAACTAAAGCCAGCACCGAAAGCTCAGTGCAGATGGACTGGGATCCTGCCCTACCTTCTTCCCACAGATTCCAGTCATTTATGGTAGAGAAAAAGTCTTGTTGTTGGCCCTGTCTGTACTCTCATGATGTGCAGCACAGGAGTGGCTTGGCACTAGCTACACATTCCCTAAAACAGTGGTTTTTAAACATTTCTCAGTCACAAAAGGACTGGCTGACACTCTGTAGCTTTGACACAGCTGGAGGGGCAAACTGCAGAGGTAGACACCAGGCAGACACTGAGGGTTATCCAGCTGGCCTGAATTGCTCCTGTGAGTTTAGACAGCCTCTCTTCACTGATTCTGGAGAGAAAAATGTAATTGGTGCCTTCCAGAAAGGGGTCAGGCTGTGCCTGGAGATGAGCTGGGTCCACAGGAGGGGAAGCCTGCCTAAGGCAGGCCCAGAGAAATGTGAGCCATTGCACCTGACCTGCTTCACAGGGGGCACAAAGGCTTGTCAAAGCCCAAAATAAACGAGTCCACTACTTCAACTAAAAGCCTGATTTAAAGTCGATTTAAAGCATTGTAAATACTTGTCAAGATTAAAGCCAAACCTTCATTTTGTTCAGGTTAAATAAGTTATCAATCAGTTTAACTTGAACTGGAACAAGAAGCTCCTGCAATGAAATTAATGTAACAGCCCAGTTAATTGAGCCTGCTGCAGTCCTTCCCATAAGGATGGTCTTAGCTTCAGGAAATGCTCATCATCCTTGTCACATTTGGTGCAGAAAGGTATTTTAAACAGTAATAAGCATCTGCTTTCTTCGCTTGTTCAGTGGGAAAGTCTAGAATTATATACACAGCACCTTGGAGGATGCTGTAATAGTGAGATGCATTTATTAATGATCCTACTAATGTTTCCTGAGAGCATCTCCAAATACTCTGCAAATACCCATCAAATTTAAATAGCAAGGATGTGCAGTGGGTAGTATTATTATCCCTTCTCGGAAGGGATGAAAAGACCAGATGACTTTGGGAACACCAAGCAATGAACCTGGAATAAGGCTGGGACTACAACTACAGAGAAAACAGGATGGCTAAAGGCACTGCAGCTTTTAACAGCAACCATCTTGCATCTTAACCACAAGATCATTCTCCCTGGGTGACATGTAAGCAAATATTTCTTAGAATGAAAGCATAACGTTAATAGAGTAGAGCTTGCTGAGAAAGCAAAAAAAAGGAATTGCTGCTTTCTTCGATACTACATGGAAACCCTACACCTCCACAGGAAATATTCGAGTGAAAAGAGACAGTTACAGCATGAAAAAATGAAGCCATCAGACAAGGGAGGTTTTGTGAAAAAGGGACGAGGGAGCATGGCCTTTGCTACTGGGGAGATTCGGTGGGATTCAGGACTGCTCTTGATGCTCGGGTCAGTGAGGTTTTACTGTGGCATAAAGATCTGGGTCTGAGTGATGCCCAAGGCAGGAGGCGTCCAAGTACCTTGGATACAGATCTGGGAAAGGACCAAGGTCTGTCACACCATGGGATCTTTACATGCAGAAGTGGGGCCCAGAACCAGGGGGAACAAAACTGAAAACTCAGTCCTGAGACCAGAAGTCAGGAAAAGGACTTCTCTGAACTGCAGCTCTTCCTGAAAAATAAAGTGTCAGAGAAGGAACAAAGCCCAAAATAACAAAATTCATGAAGTCTCTGTGGGTAGAGCTAAATAACCAGGTAATTATCCAGATTTTATTGTTCCTTTGTTGCTGCCTGCAGATGAGAAGAAACAGAACAATAGATGTAGCAAGCGGGGACGGCCAAAGCCTCTAAAATATTGATGCAGAAATTGAACATTTCTTCTGGAGATATGAAACTGGTCTCACATGGAGCTTTTGTGCTAATAGTTGTCTCAGTTGACATGCAAATTCTTTATGACAACACACGTCTAGATACCACTGCAGTGTAAATATCCTTGCTCAAAACACTTTGCATCTTACTGCTGCTCACACTGTACCTGGCAGTTCCCTATTTAAAACAGCATTACTCGCTAAAGGAAACCATTAACAGAGGGCTAAAGGAAACAATCTTATTCACTGAACCAACACTGTTGTCTCAGCAAAACAAAGCAATTAACATCTGAGTTCACAGGAAAATATATTAGCACAACAGATGCATGTGCATGTATTTCGGCCCTTTGGTAAAATGTGCTGTTTTGGGGCCAGATGTTTCTGCTCATGCCAAAGAAGAATCCAGCTGCATCAAGCTGTGAATATTTCTTCTGATCTGTCAAAATCTCCTATGAACTAGAAGAGAAAAAAAGAGTACTGAAGTTTGAAATAGAAGTCTGTTTTCCACTGGGGATTTTACCACCATCTGTATTTTAAAAGCTTTAGTACAACTTGACAGGGCCTGAAAAAGTTTGCAGCGCAATAGGTAAAGCACATTGAAATACCATTCCAGTAAAGTTTCTGGTAGAGTTGAAACATATGGTAAAAGACTAGTTTTATGCATTTTCCCCTTAAAAATGAATTTATACTTATTAGTTGGATTTACAACATGCTTAAATTGTATGGCCTTTTTTGTAATGTGCTGCCATTACGAGCTGAACTCTCATTATTGAGATGATAGAGCAATATTGAATTACTGGGCAAACAAGGTCCTTTTTCAAAAACACCACTGCAATTGCTTTTCTCACAGTTTCCAAAACCAGGTGTTGTTTTTTCTTGCATTAATAGAATTACTATGGATTTGCACTGATGCAAGAGTAAAATCATATCATTTTACCGAAGCCATAAAAAAGGAGCCAAAATGGAAACAGAACAGCTAAGCAGAAAACATGAAAGCATCTTGTAACACCATCAAGTTCACAAACTACAACACATTTAAAGCTTGGTATTGTCCCTCCTAAAAACCATCTACCCAGCAGGGCCAGCTCCCACCTCCCAGGCCACCTGTGCAAAAGCCCTGTACCTCATCTGACAGAAACCTTTGTTGTTTCATCCCCATAAACCACCTCCTTCTGCCCCAGGGAGAATGCAGTGGCAGGAGCAGCCTCAAACAGTGACTTGCTTGAGTAAGTGGCTGCACCATTATTTTCTGGCAAGTCCTAAAACTGAGATTTTCTAACCTCAGCTTGACTCCTAAAGGCATTGAGATTCCAATCTCCCCTGTTCCACCCCCAAAATTTCAGCCTTAACAAAAAAATTAAACTTCTGAAACAAGCAAACATATATGGTACAGTGCAAAAGAAGCAGAATGTAGCTGGGTATTTCTGAACTGAACTCAGTTTTCCATTCTGCTCTTCCCAGCTCTCCACATTCATCTGTCAGCAGCCAGGCAGCTGTGCTGCCTTCCAGGTGTGCAGCACAGCTTTGCCACTGACAGGGTTATCTATTTTACAAAGAATTATGCTGGCAGTGAAAATCACAGTAGAATTGTTTTGAAAGAAGCAAGCCTCAGATGGACAATTTAGATTTCACAGAAGTTAAAAGAGGATTTGCAGGTTCAAATTATTAATCAACACCCTGCCAGGCAGGGGCCAAGAGCAATCTGCCAGCGCTGAGTTTTCTTGGACTTAGACTGTAAAATCTGGATTTTAGATTGATTCAGTGAGGAGAAGGATTTTTGCGCCTACAGCCCTTTCTTTCCGAAGTATCCAGGCAAAATGGATCCCCGGCTTTTAGAGGCAAGTATTAACTTAGGGATGGTGGGGTAAATTCTTTAAGGAAATTCAGGATTCAGAGGCTTTGTGAGCCAGAGGACAGACTACACATGACAAGGTTACTTTCCTGTTGTTAAAATCATGTTCCAGCTGTAACAAGACAGTATAAACTGCCCCTGAGGTCACATGGGGCCTTTCTTTTGTTAGCAAGAAATGTGGAAAAAATGGGCCAGAAAAAAGCAGGTGCTCGTGGAGAATCCACCCTTCTGCTGCAACACTGTCAGCTCTCCCCCATGCCAATCAGGATGAGACAGGCTGCTCTGGGAAGGAAGAATGTAATTATAATAAGCACCTAGCAGAGTGCAACAATGGTTAATCACAGAGAAGCACACAGTGGGTGCCTCCAGTCACATCAGGCTACCTTCAGCATCCTTTTGGCTTGACCTATCAAGTTGCATGCCTTCCAAATTCTGCAGGGCCAAACTTAAAATATAAAAAAAAAAAAGGGGGGGGGNAGGGAAATTATCCATTAACCATTTTAAAGAAAATGCTAACTAATGTTCTTCCACAAACAAAAAGTGTAAAGCAGGTAGAGAGACAGTCCACCATTAGCTGCCTACTTCTATAAACACCATCACTATCTCCTGGGGAACCGTCTCTGACAGCAGCTCCTCCTGCTCTCACATCTGAAGCCCCTGGGTGTGCAGGGCTGCATGTTCCAGCTGTGAGCAGCACAAGGGCAGGGGAAGGTGAATGAACAAGACAGGACACTCCAACATGTGAGCCAGAGAGCACCTGGTCCAGCTCTCCTTTCTCCTGCACATCTCTGTTACAACGAAGTGTTGCAAGATGAAAATTGGGAGCTTGAGGCCAAAATCAAAGCAGAAAAAAAGAAGATATGCTCCCACAGACTTCTGCTGAAAGCAGTGATTTATTTTCTTCTTTATGTTTACCTGCAATGTGTCTCAGAGAGGCTGTCCACAGAAGCATCACACCACAGCTCCTGTTGCACTACATTATAATAATACTGCTTGTTTCCTCCTGCCAGCTGCTCATCAAGGGTTACCACCAGCACAGCTCTCCATTCTTTCAGATCTAGTCAGAAGGTAAATTAGTTGCAGCCTGATGAGGGAGTGCTAAATTTTTCATTACAATCTTTCTCCGGAGGTTTGGTGTTTAATAATTTGTACTGTATAAAATTTCACATATGGGAAAACATGGCACCACACAGCCTCTCCAGATGCCGTTTTTTTTTTCCTTGCTGCTAATCATGTGAGCCCCCCAGCTAAAGAAGTGGATTTAGGGCATAATTAAAGCTTTATACTTTAATAGTAATATGGGTAATGCTCAATTTTATTTTTGAGAGGAACACACCACATCTGTAAATTCCCATTTCACTGAGGATCAGTTTTCACACAGGCTTTGCACCCAGGCTGCTTTGTTGCTGATATACCATGGAACATAAACCACGAAAGCAGCTCGTGGTGCTGTGAAAGGCACCACTGTAGAGGATCTGTAACTCCTTATGATCAATCCAAGAGCAGTGGTGGCTGTACAAGGGACATCTGTAAGAAGCCTTCACATCATCTGCTCTGGTTTTCATCACATCATTTGGCAGAGGAGTCTCTCAGATTGGTCACATGAACTCCTAACTTCTGGAAGTTTTAGCTACAGCCCTAAGCAGAGCTGAAGTGATTTAAATTTGCTGCTGCTCTCCTAAACCTCCCCCCAAGCCGCTTCCCTCCCCACAGAGCCCGGAAACCGCAGGGCTGCTGTCATGCGTGGGAATGCCGAGCCCTCTCCCATCTTCCCACCACTGCTTTCTCCCCACGTTTCTGATGAGAACAGCAACCTGGAACTCGCTTTTGGGATTAACTACAGCTGCACACAGAGCACGAGGTTCACAGGCTGGCTGACTGTGCAGGGGGACTGCAGTGGGACGCGAGCAGGGGACAGACAGGAGGGTCAGCGACAGGGAAGAGGCGCTGGCAGAGGGGTGGGAGACATTCCTGGCACGGCTGGACAGGAAAAGTTCTGCCATAGTCAGCATTCTGAGGACTAATTTTAAACATTTGTTGAATTCTGGAGTATAATCCCCTTAAAAAACCAGAAGTACCTCGGATTATACTCCCAGGATGGCAACTTGGTATTTTAAATTCTTTTCCTCTTTGCCTAAACATCCTCCTAAACAAATTCAGAAAATGCAGAGAGGAGTACAATGATCACCTTTCACAATATGGTTTTAATTCAATCCAAGTTTCTCCCATCTGCTCAAGAGACCTACACACTGCCTTAAAATGAAGTCCTTTGGTGCTATCATAGATTTCTGATTTCCCAAAGGAAAACAAGGTGATAAAGAGCCTGTTCCAACCAGCACGGTAAAAATCTACACTGTTCTTTGACAAACCTTGTGCTTCACCGGAACGCAGAGATTCCAGCTTTGCCATCTTTGCCCCTCCATCGTGGTTGAAAGCCAGGTTTTACTCTACCAATCAGTAGCAACACCAGGCAGGGTAAAGTAAAACTGCTACCATGGATAAGCTTCTACTCAGCTCTCAGAGCCTGCAGTATGCTGGCAAATAAATCAAATGACCTAGAACTGAGAAATAATGACCTTCGAAGTGAGAGCTTATTTCTGTTTTTATCCATCTTTACTATCACAGCTTAAACTAAATCAACCATGCATTTTAAGATCTATATTGTATCCTTCCAAATCTGTCTGAGAATGCTTTAGTCTTGAAATGCTCTTCGTTGAAATGAAGAGCTTATTACAGGTCAAAATTTTACTTGCTTTGTAACTGGCTATATGTGTTAAACCAGTACAACCAACACAGGAGAGACAGCTCCCAAACTCAGTGAACCTTCTTGGTGGCCATGAGATTTCCAACATAAAACTGCGGTAATGGAATTTAAATATGGGGAAAGAATGTCAGTACTTAAAAGTGCTTTTTAAATGCCTTTGAGTTCCAGTTTAACTGACATGTCCAGGTCCTGCTGGGTGAAGACTCTCAGCTCTGTGATCCTGTGTTTTCCACCACAGCTTCATGAAGGCTCGGCTGATGCCCAGCTGTGAGTGGCAGTACAATGTACCTGCCCACAGAGCAAAGTGACCTTGAGGAGGCTCACTCATCCCAACGTCTAGCACTCATTTCCATGAAATCCCTGGGCAGGAAAACACACATATGGAGAGATAATAGAGGCAAAGCCTCCGTGTCAAAGAGCAGATTGGAGTCTTGCCATCAGATCTGTGACAGCAATCCCTAATTCTCCAGGACATCTGCTTATCCAGCAAAACACAAGCAGTCTGTCCAGCGGCCAGGACAGCACAGGAGCTGGCAAACACGGCAGAGCCAACTTCTACCCCAGCTCTGACATCAGGCACATCCATCTCCACTACTGCCCTCCCTCTCTTTTTTTTTTTCCCCCTAAATAGAAACCAGTTCTACATAATGTCATTATGCTCAGCTTGTGAGGCTGAGTTTATCTGTGACTGCCAAAAGCACTGTAATCTTCAGCACAAAGTATGATTACTGTGTCATTGTGCATCTCCACAGATAGCAGTGCTCAGGGTATCCTCAGAATGGGAAGAGGTCAAACCACTGATGTTAAACCCATGAGGCCTGAGAGCTAAAGGACGAGCGGCAATATCAGTTTTTGCCAGAGGAAACTCATCCATGTTCTGATTTGTCAGGAGAAGGATTTATATCAACTTATACCAGATAAGGAACATGGGAAATAAATACCTAAGTCAGAACTTACTAATGGGTATTATTTCTCAGATAGTAGCAAGTTAATGCTATATAGCTAGGCAGCAAAGCCATCCCATCCTTGATAAAGGCATAAACACATTAAAGGAATAATCCCTGTGTGACATGAGGTTACTTGTGCATTCATAAAATTTTCACTGCTTCTGCCAGCATTGCCTTTTAAAAATCACTGCTCTGTCCCAGCTTGATCAAACCCTGCAGCCCACAAGCTGTTTCTCCTTCAATGTGCACAAACATGCAGAGAATCACATTATAATTTCTTTTTTAAAGGATAAATAGAAGTCTCTCATATGACAGACAAACCAGCAGCTTGACCTAATTTCAGCGGTTCCACATTATTTCCTGTATCAATTTATCTATCAGTTAACCTCTGCCAGGAAACACCAGGGTCATACTTTGCTGCCCAGCCCCAGCTGCAGGGAAGGAAGAAACCTTTTTTCACTGCCTTAACTTGCAGAAGATCCAAATTAGAAATGCAAGTTCTCATGATAAAATAGTTTAAGTTATTCTTTTTCATTAAAAAATTAAGACCATAATTATCTTTCATTACAGAAATACATATTTAGCACAGTAAGACCTCTTGAAGGGACAAGGTATTTTCTAAACTCCTGTGAAACAAAATTCAAAAACGGACCATTTACAAGGTTTAGGCACTCTCCTCGTTAGTTATTGCAAAAAATCAAATTGATTCATTACTGGCATGCACATTTAAAATAAACATTCTGCTGCCTTAGAAGTTCAAGAAAGCCACACTGGAGTAATAAGCCAAGATTCACACATCAGGAATGAGTTGTCAGAGCTCTGCTAACATCACTGACTGATTCAATTACAGAGGGACAGTAACAAAAAGAGAAGCCAAAACAAGTACTCATCATCGCAAGAGAGAGGATTACATAGAAGTGCATTATTTTGAAGCTCCTTTTTCTTCTCTAAGGTTGATTAATAAAAAATAAAAATAGAGAAATTAACATTACATTGTGTGTAAAATAGAGAGAGGACCATTCAGGCCATGGCTGAAAAATGTTTTGCCATCTCCACTTGCAATCCTTTCACCTTCCTGAAAATGACGATATCTTGAGGCAGAAGAGAAACTTCTGTTGAAATTTCATAGCAAATGGTTTTACAAGCTCCTTGTTGCTTTATCAACCATTAGCAAATCACTTCAACAGGAAAATTTACCCCAACTTCTAGGAATTGCCTCATTTTAGGCAAACTCTGAACGACAGTGGTTTACTGAACAGAAAATGTGAGTGATCTAACATTGAATATGTCTCCCTTTTTCAATAAATAAGTTGCTAAAAACAAAACACTGATGCCAGTTTGTAAGATTTAATGAATATGCAGAGTGGTAAATTAATAGACTGTGCCCCAGAGCTGCTCATTTAGAATGATGCTGTTATAATAAAATTAGCTAGGTATCCAATGAAACCTCAGGACCCTGGGCTGATGCCATCTAATTGAAGTTTACAACTTTATGGGAGATTCCTTGCATCTTATATATTTGCTTTGTGGAGTTCAATAGCTGGTGGCCTTGGCTCTAACTTAATTACAAAGCAGAAAGGAAGGTTGTGTCAGCATGATAATATTTGGCTAAGCTGAAATGTCAGTTTCAGGCATATTTCACCTGTTCTCATCTTGATTTAAGTGGACTAATAGGTCCTAATCACACAGAACAGATGGGTCTTTAAGGTGAAGACACAAAATTAAAGGGCCAGGTCCTGCATGTCTTTGATCACCAATGAAAGCACACTGAAGATAAGGACAATGTTGTGAGTCACAACCAACAGAACCAGGAGGGCAACAAGCCCCAGCTGAAGCCTTGTGGACAACCATGTTTGGGGCTGAAGACATCCTGAAGGGGAGAAAACATCAGGTGTAAACGGAGTGAAAGTAAAAGGGGTAAAATGGCAGGTGAAAATGGCGATTCCTGTCACCTGCCCGCAGTTAATCCTCTCCACACTGAAGGAGAACACATTTCACCTGGTACTTGTAGCAAGGGGCAGGAGGGAGAGGTGGGAGGGTCTCGTCAGGTCCTGAGGTGCTGCATACCCACAGCTTTCATATGTATTTTTCCACTGTATAACAATAACCTGATGGAAAGAGCTGATTGGCAGATGCCAAGTAAAACACTTCAAAAAGATAAAAAAAGCCACAGGAAAGCAAGACTGTATAACTTTCTAAAAGATAAGATGGAGCATGTTCACTATAAACAAACCCACCTCCACATCCCACATACACACGCACTGTGTGGCAGTCCATTAACACTCAGTGTTCCACTGATTAAAAAGAAAATTTAATACATCTGTTGGAACACAGAGACAGAATAAATACCCTTATCATTCCAGTTACTGTAAATAATACTTAAGTGCAAGTCAAATATTAGCTATATTCAGCACAGCATCATAACAAAACAGGCACTGCTAACATTATGGTCCCAAACTGTGTTACTTGTAATTAACATCTGACATATATCTGCTTTTGCAATCACCCATTACTGATTAAATGACAAGGCACAATGTCAGATGCATAATCTGATTGGTTAGTACTCAGTTACCAAGGTGTTACATTTGGAAATTGCCTGTGAATTGATTTCTTTTATTGAATTAATAAGTGTTATCATACTGTACAGAAGGCAAAATTGCTACTGAATGTGAGCGATAACATATAATTACAGAAAATCAAATCCTAATCTGCAGAGCCAAGCCAGGTGTCAACATTTTAATTGTAGTTGGGGAAGCACAGAAACATCACAGAGCAGGGGGAGGATGGGAAGAGATCTCTCAAGTGTAGGAAGAAATATATTGCATAAAGAACCAACTTCAGTTAGGCACGACAGCAACCTCAAGGGATGCCAACCACTCGTGTGCAGAAAAATTAGACTTAATTTTTTCATTTTTTACTATAATCCCACATGCTGGGACACCTGTCATACAGACCCTAATCTAATCTCTTAGTGCCTTAAAATTTGCATTTTTGGGAGAACGTTTCTGAAAGATTTTTAGGAGATACAAGTATAAAATATGGAAATCAAGCATTTCCATTATTTGTTCTGTAGAAACTAAGAAAACAATATCCCTTCTGTCCCCAGAAAGATCAAGCGTCTTCGAGATCATATCACAAGTTTCTGCTACAAATAAAACCACAAAGGTTTTATTAATTTTAGTAGTTTTGCACACTTTTTGAGTGAAAAATGGCTCTTCAGGCCATTTCCTAGTTGCTGTCTCTGTTAGCCAGCAAACACTGCACTAATGCAGCTGCTGGCATTGAAATTGATGATGTTAAATTGGTGTAACCCCATAGCACGGACACTCTCAAATTAGCTGGTTCCAATACATTTGATCTATCTCAGCCACTCCTAAACCAATTTGAGTGTTCATGCTAAGGGACTGCACCACTTTAACTACGTGTGCTCAGAAAATGATGTTGCTAAATTGCTGCCATTTCTTTGGATTAAGGAGGCCTTGGAGAGCCCTGGCTTCCTCTGGGGAATGAGCCATTCCAGCCACCACAACCAGCTTGGCAGGCTATGATTCCCACTCATCACTGCACATCCAAAACCCTTCCATATCACCCCCTGTCCCAGCACACTGCACAGTTCCAGTCCCAAACGTGTCTCTGCTGCTGCCTTCCCACCATTAGCACCGAGACACCTTCTCCCACTGCCGCGCCCCGAGCTGTGCTGCTGCTTCTCCTGACAGCCAAATGGAGCCGTTCACAATCAGGCAGGAGCTGCCAGCTTTTCCTGCCCTGAATGCCTCTCCCTTTGGCAGTCTGTGCTCTCTGTCCTTTGGAAAAAGGCCTGGCTAGGCACACAACGGGGGGGCACAGACAGGAAGCACCAGGGGCAAACGACAAAGCTTGCTTCAAAGACCACACCACTCCCCTACTGCACCACGAGCCAGCTCCTAATTTGCAAAACATCTGTTCAAATCATCAGCTTTTTCTTTTGTTCAGGGATAAAGAGGATAGGTTAAGTCATCCTGTTGGCATACAGAGAGAGAAGTTAAGCCCCATGCTACTACCACCCAGCTGGCAAGAGATTTTGGCAGCAGGATGGCATATAAACATTTTTCGTGAAGCTCTTTCCAAATTAATTCCTTTTATGCTTCTGTTTTCAGGGTTATAGTGAAAGTTTCATTCTTGAGTTGCAAATCTGTGGGCTTGGCTGTGAGATGACCAGGCCAGCAAGTGTCTTCCCAGCACAGTTACACCGCTGGCCATGGCTTTGTGTCTCAAGAACTACGAGTGCATCTGGCACACATGGCTGTCCAGGGTGGTGAGGAAAAATAGCAATCTAGGCAAGAATATGCAGCATGACAAAGTGAGGTGCCTGGGTAAGCAAAATTTTGGCTAGGTACAAACAAGCCACCATTGCACAGAAAAAGGAAAGGGCTGCACCTCTCCAGCATCTTAATTCTGTACATTGGCCAGTCTTCTAGACACTAATAAAGTTGTTGGAAGAAAAAAACCCCCAAACTAACAAACACTTATTACTGGAGCTGAAGTAACATATTTTTAAAAGAAAATTTCTACAACGTGAGATGTATAACTTGGCTCTGCAATGATCACTGTGGGGAAAATAACTGGTAGGAGTTGCTATATGCCTGAAGAATGTGAGTTCTGGAGAGCAGGAGGAATCAGACTCACAGGAGAAGCCTGAACTACTATAACAGGGAAAATCCAGCCCTATAGAAGAGAAGCCTTCTTTCAAATACTTTTTTCTGCAGTTAAAGGTAGTGCTGGGGAACAGGACTGCAGGAGAGTGAAAGGCTGTATCGATTGAGATGAACTGCACCAACCTGAGGCCTTTTGCAGTGACGAACACCAGCATGACCTCCACGCAGGAGCTCTGGAAAAACGACAAGCAGCTAATTGGGTTTCCTTTCCAGTCACTCAATTTACAGCTACTTCCTGACCTCGGCTTTACAACGTTTGGAGCCTTGGTGGTTTAATGAGCTCAAATTCATGCTCTTCCACAAATGGAACCTGCCCAGGTACATTTCTGTATCTTTCCTAGGCTGTGGCCACCACAGAGCAGCAGCAGTTGCTTGGTGCTCCCCAGCCAACCTGGTTTTTTTTTTTTTTTGGAAGACCATGGGGAGGATGCTGCCTCCACTGCTCCTTCCCTGCAGCAGGCCTGGGAAGAACACGGGAGAGGTCAGACAGAGCTGCCACACGCCAAAGGAACACCTCACCCCGGCCTGATGCACTTCTTCCACTGCAAGGAGACAGAGCCATAACAGCCCAGACGTGACAGTCCCAGCTTTAGGTGATGTGAGTTATTAGCTATCCAATTCCCACTCCTCTCTTTGCCCCCAGCCATATGTTCCCACCTTCTCTCTTGCACCCCCCTACCTTTATGACTAAGTGGTGAGACAATTCAGGAAATTAGCCCAAAAAAAGTATTTTTTTTCCTCATCACGTTAGCTTTTGGCTGGTTGAGCTCCCTCCAGCAGTTACGAACACTTACACTGTTGGCTGAGGGAGAGGGAACATGTGGCCAGAACCATCAGGGAGGGAGCTGGAGACCCCTCTCCCTGTAAGATGGGACCATGCTGAAAGCACAGCAAAGGGAAGATCCAGGGATCTTCCAAAGTTCAAAGGAGGCTGAGTCTGGAACCCAGCCTGGTTGTTTAGAAGGTATGATGTCAGATAGACAATTATCTGTTTTCTGCAATAATTACTTTGATTTTTGCTGTGCAAAACTATAGCTACAGCTACTCCAGATCTTGCTGTTCTGTGGGAGAGATTCCCAGGATGCATCTTCCCTCAATAATCTCCTGTATATTGCTGCAACTGACTTGGGCACCTACTTAATCTGTGACCTTACAGCTCCTGTCAAGCAGACTGTGACCCTCTCTAGACTCGTATTATCCATTACCAAATTTTCATTTTTATTAAACTCAGCAGAGACTTTTTCCCTTCCCCTCTAGGAAGCATGAATTCTCTTTTGTCATTTATTCCACAAATGATTTATACCAAGAGCCTGTCAACCATAGGAGGTACTTGCTTGTGCTTACTATACCTGCAAGTAGCTCTGTCCTTTCTGGGTCATTACTAATAAAGCACTTATCCCTCATACAAGCACAAATGCCTCCCTGTGCTCTCATAGGTATTTATCTGAGCACTTCAGAGTCCTCTGTGGATTTATCCTCACAGTGCTCTGGAGAGCTGGGCACTGATGTGATTTCTGTTACACAGATAAAGAACAGGGCTTGGAGACTGAATTCAGGTCTTTGCTGCTTCAAGGAGACTTTATCTCCTGAATCAGGATGCTGTAACCACTGATGATTCTTCCTCAGTCCCCCCACCTGCCTCCTCTTGGGACAGCAGGAAACTATTCCTGGTTCATCCCACACTGTCCCCTTTACCAGACGGCCCCACTCCAGCACAGCACTGCTGCTCCAGCCCGCACGAGAGAAGGCCTCAGCCTGGGGCCGCTTCTTACTGCTGAAGTGCTTATGAAAGAGCATCAGACCCCCACCTCCCAGCCTGCGTGACCCAAATCATCACCCTCCATCCTGGCTCCCCATTCACAGATGACTCATGAGATGAAGTCTCCCTGCTGCTCAGCACCATCACTCCGCAGCCAGCCAGATTTCATGAACAACAGTAAAACAAATATATTTGTCTTGCAACTACAGCGCCAAGACAAGCAAGGAGCAAAGCTGGGGGCCAACTGTAACACCACAGATTTTGGCAGTCAGCCCTCTTTCCAGCTCCTTATATATTTTTTGTCCCAACTTTCCACCTAGGGCTCCCTCTTTTCGGTATTTCTGGGCAGATCATAACAGCCACCAAAGAGCAACAAACGCCTGCGTGGCTCAGCGCTCGCCCTTGATGAATTAAGGCATCTCCACACTCTCTCCTCTCCCACTCTTTCCAGCACCACTTTATCACAGGCAAGGCTGAGAAACCTGTTGCTGCTGTGTTTCTCTTTTAAACCCTAAAGCCAACTGGCAAACTAGATTTAACCACACAGCTGCTGAATGCAGTTAGATTAATACATGGTGGCCAAACAAAACATTGCTTTTAAAATGCAATTTGTGCTTGGCACTGGACAGATTGGGAAAATTCAGAGCAGGCTGCACTACAGACCAGCTCATAACCCTGTGCAGAAAGTGCTTTGATGCCCCCAATTTACATCTGACAGCCTTAATGCATTTTGGAAAGAGGCAGTAGAGTAGAAAGCCCCTGCACTAATCACGACTGATGTAAGAAAACTCATTTGTGCTTCTACATGGTTGTAAAATTCTATGTGTATGCGCACACACCATTTTCCAAAATTTAAAAAAAAAATCACAGCAATATGGTGGAAAAAAATTGAGAAACTCTGGCAAGTTATAATTTTTAACCTGAAAAGTCCTCCTTTATCGACCCAAAAATATACCTTGCAGTTTTCTGGTGGCATGGGGGAAAGGAAGGTGTAACAAAAAGCCTCCACCTGTGATTATCTTGCCTGACCCTCATGCACCTCCCTCCTGCTGTACTGAGCTGCAGCTGTGCTCATCTGCACAGGTTTTTATGGTCAGTCTCTTGCAGACAGAATACATATTTCCCCACCACAATAAAAGTTAGTTCAAAGCAGGCTGCTCCCATTGAAGTCCATGGGAGATTTTTTTCTTCCACCAGCTTGAGCAGGAGTTGGGTTGGGCTCACTGAGATGGTTCGCTCCAGGAAAATCCTCACTTGTTGATTACAAACAAACACAAAGAATATTTTGTTTTCACTGATAACTCCCCTTCCCCAAATATAATGAAGTTAATCCTACAATTTAATTTCAAACTGCTTCTCTGCTGTGCTTGGTTGCTGAAGGAGAAGAGATTGTGGAGAAAGCAGCACAGGTGAATTACATTTCCCCAACATTTTCAGCATTAAATAATCTGCACATAACTCAGGCTCACTCGAATGGTACACTGCACTGACCTGACATAAAATATAGCTCTGCTAAGCCAAAAAAGATAAAACAGGGATACCTTCATATTTAAAGGAGAAACAGTGAAGGATTTCAGGCTTTAACGAGATACAGATGCCGACCACTGAATGAATCACTCTGCCCATAATTAAAGAGTCTTCTGATGTCTGAAGACTCTTCCTGTCATGAAAACTCTTGGATGCCATTTCATCTCCATCCTAAGCCTGATTTCAGACTGAAAGAGGGGAATCCAAATGTTGATGTCACCCCAGACACCACTTATATTCTCCATTTCCCTTTTGAAGAACTTGGTATTTATTTCTGTCTATTCGGGTTTTATGTTTTTATAGGTCTTCAGGCACCCTTAGAGCTAGACTGGAGATATGAAAAACCAACAATGAACTAAGGAATTTCCAGGCACCATGCTTTAGCATTTCATGCAAACCAGCAGTATTTAAATCAGGGATCTCTTTCACTAACCCATAGTATAAAATCAGAAAATTCCACTTCCATCTACAAGAACACCACAAAAACATCTTAAAAGTTTTGTTGATGTTTCAACTGTAACAATTCAAGGATCGCAGGCAAGTGAAAGTCACAAGAAGTTGGAGCTTTATTACTATTATTATCTAGCTGGACTACCTGGGGGTAAAAATAAAGAGAAAGGGAAAAGCAGTGTCCAGGTACACAGCCTTTACATGAGATGCCCAAAAGCTTGTGTCTTACCTGGTAACTTGCAAGCCCAAAAAAGCCCCTTTTTGTGCCAATTAGGTTGGAATTCTCTGTTTTCATTTACTTACGATTACTACTCCCTGGGCATGAATAAATCTCTCAGTTTTTCTGCTATGAGGTAAAAGAATGATTTAAAAAATAATAAATAAATCACTCTTATCTTGAGCTGAAATATCACCTGAGGCTGCTCTTGCTTCGCTGCAGCCTCCCCAGGGAAGCTGGTCCCCACACTGAACTAGCCCTCATGCTGCACATTTCTCCTGAAGTCTCTTCTGACAGCCTGTATCCTCCCTGAACGGTGATGTTCAGAATGAAACATCTGCACACACCACCAGAACTGAATAAAGGGAACAAAGCACTTTGAATATTTTGTAGGAAACCGTATTTCTATTTCCTGATGGCTTTTCTCCCCACCTACAAAAAGATGCCATTGCAGATCCCAGGGCATTTACTGATCAAGCTCCTGCAAACCCCAAACCCTTCACACACACTTTATCATTTCTGTTAGAAGAGATACATGACCACTTCTGGTCTTTTACAGTTCATCCCTTCTTTGCTTAGCAGCGCAAAGCTGGAACCCACATTTTTCAGACCTTTTCTATTATTTCAGATCCCCTGGATCCTAGTCCTGAACTTGGCTGTGCCTGTAACTGTCTCAGCTGGGCATGACCTGCAGAGTAACTGTGATCACTAGTGTGTAACTGTGGTCACCATTGTGTAACTATGGTCACTAGTGTGTAACTGTGGTCACTAGTGTGTTGTACCTGTGGTCACTAGTGTGTAGTAATTGTGGTCACCAGTGTGTAACTGTGGTCACTAGTGTGTTGTACCTGTGGTCACTAGTGTGTAGTAATTGTGGTCACCATTGTGTAACTGTGGTCACTAGTGTGTTGTACCTGTGGTCACTAGTGTGTAGTAATTGTGGTCACCATTGTGTAACTGTGGTCACTAGTGTGTTGTACCTGTGGTCACTAGTGTGTAGTAATTGTGGTCACCATTGTGTAACTGTGGTCACTAGTGTGTTGTACCTGTGGTCACTAGTGTGTAGTAATTGTGGTCACCATTGTGTAACTGTGGTCACTAGTGTGTTGTACCTGTGGTCACTAGTGTGTAGTAATTGTGGTCACCATTGTGTAACTGTGGTCACTAGTGTGTTGTACCTGTGGTCACTAGTGTGTAGTAATTGTGGTCACCATTGTGTAACTGTGGTCACTAGTGTGTTGTACCTGTGGTCACTAGTGTGTAGTAATTGTGGTCACCATTGTGTAACTGTGGTCACTAGTGTGTTGTACCTGTGGTCACTAGTGTGTAGTAATTGTGGTCACCATTGTGTAACTGTGGTCACTAGTGTGTTGTACCTGTGGTCACTAGTGTGTAGTAATTGTGGTCACCAGTGTGTAACTGTGGTCACTAGAGTGTTGTACCTGTGGTCACTAGTGTGTCTTCCCAGTGTTAACGGAGATGGACACTGCTGAGAGAGCTCCACCTCTTCCAGGGACTGCTGCCTTCTACGTGCTCAGAAACAACTTCATCATCTTTATCATATTTCCCTGAAAAAATATTCCCTAGGCATTACAGGCCTTCCCAGCCCACAGCTCCTCCCTTTCTCCCTTTTTCAAAGATATCCCATTAAATTCTCTTTTCTGCAGTCTTCTCAAGCCTCATTTGTCCTCCACAGATTTTAAGAGATTACCACTAATGGCAGTGAAATCACTTAAGTCAGTTTTCTCTATCTCAAGCTGAATTCCTCCAGGTTCTGCTAAGCATTCAAACCTATTCATTCCCTCTTTTCTGAGAGCACGCTGGCTGCAGCTGACCCTCTCAGGAAGAACAGAAGGAATAAAAAATCATTTGGTACTTCTGCTTTCTCACTTCCATCTTCTGAGAGCTTTTCCTTTCCACTGAGCAGCAGACTAACTCATTCCCCGGCCCAGCTCTTGCTGCAAACACATTCATAGAAACCCCTCTGGCTGCCCTTTTTGTCTTTTGCCAATTGTAGCTCATTTGGACCTTGGCTTCTCAATTTTCTTTGCATGTTCATGACAAAATTACTCTCAATAGTTCTACTGACTCTCCAATATTTTTATGTTGCTTTTGAGTTTCAGGTCATTAAAGACCCCATGATTTAGCTAAAGTAATCTCTTGCTATGTTTCCCATCTGTCCTCTCCATTAAGGGAGTTCTACTTGTGCATTGAATTTGCTTCTCTAAGAAACCTTTAACTCTCCCAAACTTCCTCTTCACTTGGAGCAGCTTGCCAAGACTGCAGCTCTGACTGAAATCCACTTCCCCGAAACCCATTGTCTTCCCCATGCTGTTCTCCCTACTTTCCTTCTTAATAATCAGCAGTCTGGCAATCCAGAAATGTTTTTGTTTTAAAAAGGCTATTCTGCCCAGGTGGACTCATTTCCTAAATTTCCCAGGGACTGAATTCCAGTTACAGATCAGTTTGCATCTGTTCTGCTTTGGGTTCTGGAGATGAACAAGGCTGTACTTCAAGCACTTAGAAGAAATTTTCTTGCCAAAGTATCACAGCTAAACCTGCTACAAAGCATCGCCCCAAAATAGAGGAACTGGCAAAGAATGAAGGGAGTGGGATTGAAAAAAAAAAAAAATAAAAGTCTCAGTTTATTCTGGAAGGACAGACAACACATCCTCCAAAGCATCTGAATCTTCAGCTCAGTGTCCTTAGAAAAGGCTGCAGAATCCGCCTTGCTGCTGGCAGAAGATATGATGAAGGATTTAAGTACAGGTTGTAAAATTCTATGTGCTGTCCTAGATAATTTATACCTTCCAAATGATGCCTCTCCATTCCTCAGATACGGGAGATCACCCTGGAGGAGTCAGCCCTGACCCCAGTCCTTTCAACATCCTCTCTCTGCACAAGGGATACTTATATCCTCCAGCCGTGCTTCGCTCACAGTAGCAGTCGATAGCAAAGAGTGACTTAGACAAGCTCAGAAAGAACAAATATTTTTATAGCAGCCCCCTAATACTCCAAGCAGGATGGGAAGACGACAGCATGTACAAGGGAGCCATTGAACACAGCACTGCTCCTAACATGTGCTTGAGAAGATATCTGTTATCTGGGTTTTGCCAACTGGCTCCTGTGTGCACAGCATCACCCTGCCTTTCACTCTGTTTGCTTTGCCGTTCCCACAAACGCAGTCTTTGCCCTGCAAAAAAACCCCTCCTGCTGTCAGCTGTGACTAACCAGCCTGAGGAGCCCCAGCCAGCCAGGCTGCAGCAGGGCTGGTCCCACAGCAAGCACAGCTCCCACAAACAATCCCCCAACAGATGAACGTTGTGCCCTGCACTGAGGAGGACGCAGACTCTCTGCCCGGGTCTGTGTTCATCCTGCCATCCTTCCCAACACCAAATCTGTCAATGGTTGACTTTTGCAACTCGGCATTGGGCATCTCTGGCAGGACCTGCACCCCATCTGCAGCTCCACCTCATCCTTCAGCGAAGGGGATTCTCCTGCCCCGCTCCTGAAGCCAAGTTATCACCCAGAGGAAACATTCCTTGACCCTTGCAGAGAAGCAGGAGACATCAGCCACAGGATTAACGGAGACTAAGTGTGGTGCAAACAATGAGTTATCCACAACCTGATCCATACTACCAGCTTAATTTCTGGCTGCTCCCCATTGGGCCATACAGCTTCTCTGAACGTTTTAAGCTTCATCTTAAAACAACTGAGGTCCTTGCTCCCATTACAATCTTTGGCCAAACACCACTCCTAAGAACATGTGGACCCTGTCAATTTGCCCTCTCATGCAAATTAGGACTATTACATTCCCTTACAGAAGCTGCATTTCTTCTATTAATTTGCTTTTACCCAACTACTTGCACCTCCATCAAACATCCTAAGCTGTCTGTATCAATATTTGGGTTGCTAGTTTATTTTTCTTTCTAGCTTGTTTCCATTTATGGTGTGCTTCTCCATTTAATATTAAATCGACAGTGACAGATCATCACCCTTTTTCTAAATTCACTAAATGGTTTAATAATATAATTTTGAGAAACAGATTTGTGGCTCGCACGCACACACCAAGGCAAAATAAAGATGACAGCGCATTTGAACAAGGCAGCAATAAAACAGTGATAGTAATAAAGAATAAAAATGCTATATCAGGTTGCCATGGGAACCAGCATTCAAGGACTCCAGGTAACGTTGTAAAACATGCCACTGAGCATAAAGCAGCTAAGCAGGTTAAGAGGTTATTTATTAGGCTGCGACACGTTGCGCAGTGCCCTCTGGTGAGAGCGCAAGAGAGGCACAAACGGGTTCAAAATGAGGCACGAGACCCAAGTATTTGTGCCCAGGAGCATCACCCAGGGACTGTCAGCTGCACAGCTGGGAAGGAATGGCACGGGCCACAGGCAGTGAGCACAGGTCAGGCACAGGCAGGGCTGTGCAGGGTGACACCAGGACACGCACCCACAGCTGCTGTAATTTGCCTTCTGTGCCAGCCACGAGCACCACAGCGCTCACGGGGAGCCACCGAGGAAAACATCTCCCTGGGTGGGATGTGCCAGCCTCTCCGAGGGCTGCTCTTCCTGCTGAGGGTCATGGGACCAGCTAAGATGAAAGCCACAGCAGGTATGATTAAAGCCAGTAACACAATCCTTGGGCACAGCGTGTTTTCTTAAGGACTGAAAGTGGAACTTGTTCCATACCCAGAAGTTTTACTAAAATTAGCAACAGTTCGCCATGTGGAGAGGTTCCAAACCCAGGCTCAGAGTCCCAGGAGCTCAGGGACATGCACCACTGCACAAATGACTCAACAGGGTAAGGAGCCCATGTGCAAACCACAAAACACCAATTCAGTAATTCAGTTCAGCTCCAGATAAAACCAGCCCATCCTACCCACAAGACAAAAATATATAGATACCAATCAAACACCTTGAGCATCTTGAAAACGCAGAACACCCCCCACACACAACAGAGGATGCTGCAAAGCCTTTTGAGTGCAATGTGCTCCCCTGCACCTCGCCGTGACTCCCCAGGCTCACGGGGACGTGTGACTGATGGCCGTGTCCATGACTGCCAACAGCAGACATCCAGCCTATTTCCAGGTACCATTGGTTAACATTAAGCATTTATCTGGGAAAGCAGAATAGACTGCTTGCAAGTATCACAGCACAGGGTTTTCTTTTTTTCCCACAGGCCTTTCTGTAGGGAAATCAATACAAAATCTAATTAAATGATTTTGAATAAACGCTGTTAACGTTTTGTATAGATTGGCTCCTCCAAAATGGAATCAGAGCTAACACCATCCTGATCCATCATCCTTCCTGCTACACCTAAAATAATGGAAATCATAACAGAGAGAGGATGATTTTTAAGCCTGCCAAAACCTGCTAAACACAAGCCATGGCTGGATTAGCTTTTTCTATTAGCAAAGCCTATTGAGCCTAATATTCTGCAGTGCTTTCCATACAGCTTTCCTGTTGGGATGAGGGTGAGTACATGCCCAGCCTGCCAGCACCAGTCTGCCAACAGCCAGCTCCCAAACCCACCACAGCTCCGCGGCTAGAAGCGGATTTGCATTTGTCTTTAAACTGCAGAAATACTGCTGGGAGGTTGAGGGGGGCTGGAATATGAAACCCATCTCTCCTTGTTTTCCCCTGCACCGTTAAAGCTGTCAATTCAATTCTCCTCCCACTAAGTGGCACCAATGCACCGCAAACCACAACGAAAACATCTGCACAGACAGCTTATAAATAAATATTCCCCTGTCTTCCTGAGCCTGGCCCGCAGCAGGGGAAATCAAACAAGCAGGGGCTGCGTGCGGGAAGGGGCGGAGGGGCTGCCGTGGGCCAGCTCTGCCCCAGCACAGCCCTCCAGGTATGGCTCTCCTCCCTCATAAAACCTTTAATTACCTTTCCATGAAGGAAATGCAGCTTACAAAGACACGAGGAAAAAGAAAAAGCCAAAGAGGTAATGTTGTGCTAGTTGCACACCCAATACCTGCTCTCTCTTTCAGAAGAAAAAGGGTGAAGGGACAGCAGCAGACATTGAAACACATGGAGCGTTGAGCCAAGCACAACCCAGACTCCCTGCAGTCGAACTGCCTATAATCCACACCACAAATCACACCCTGAATGCCAGGCACTGCAGTTTTTCTTCCAGACAGCCCTTGTGAGGCCCTTTTGTTCAGGAGAGCTGAAAGAACTGCCCTGAGTTCCTGGCTGAATCACCCAAGGCTTTGCCCAGCAAAGCCCCACACTTGTGTTACTGGAGAGCAGGTATGTGGGGCAGAAATAGCTTTGCTGTAAATCAAATCTACTGTAAAAAACCAAATCTATGGCTCAAACTTACTGTAGCTGGGAGAAGGTTATGAAATAACAAGCCCCATTTCTGTTAACCATCAGGCAAGAATAGAAACTAACAGGGAAAAAATGTCTAGCAAATATCTTTTCACCAGTGCTTTTGAGAGAAGTGGCAATAAGCCAAAAATACCAGTACAAATGCCAGCAAGGAGCAGTTTGGGACCTCTCCATTTCCCCTACCATGGCCTGTCATTCGGAAGAGCAATGCCCATGGTCTCTCTGAAGTGTGGAAACCAAGTCATGTGTTGAGCAAAGAGCTGAACAGTGCCTGGACAGGAGGAGCAGAACCCAGCAGCAATGGGCGATTGGTCTCGGTGGTTTCACCACCATCTGCCTCACATTTGCTCCAGCAGAAAGCTGCTAGAAGACAGCAGCTCTGTAACACATTCCCATGCAGGCCAGCCTGGCCAGACACACAGAGCCCAGCGCTGGAAACTGACAGACATTGACTCCTCCAGCCTAGGAGAACTGCCTGTGGCTGACAGCCACCACACTCCAGACCAGACATACCAATCTGCCCTCCTAAATTAGCAATATGCAATGGCCACAGAGGAATAACTTGCCTTCATCTACAACAGAGCTGAACAACCACAATCACCACCTTTTTATACAGCAAATCTGAGCAGTTATCCCTAAGGGGAGGAAGATATCCCTAAGGGGAGGAAAACAGAGTTCATAGGCACCTCCCGAGTTTGTTTTTAAAACAACACTCACAGATGTAGTACTGACATTAAACCTCCTGTGCACTGAAAACAAAACAGGGAATAAAAGAACCCCCTCGGTCTTGAAGCATTCCAAATACCCTACACCGAGCACCGGGGCATCACGTCACCGGCCAGGGATGTTGACTTGCTTCTTTATGCTCCCTCCACCTTTCCCCAATCCAACAGCTGATTATTCTGTTGTTTGCAGTAGACTGAAGTAATTAAGCTTAACCCTAGTCCTGTGGGAGTCCCAGAGAAGGTTAGTGATCCACAGGCATGACACGCTGTTATTTATAGCTGATTAAGTTCTATTTATCTACATTTAAATGTTGCAGGAGATGGGAAGAGATCCCAAAACACATCTGTGTCTTATTAGAAACACCAGCTGTGTGTGGTAGCTGAAAGTTTGCCTTTCTTGAGAGGTTATAAGGAAAAGAAAAACCAACCCTGAATAACTCAAATTCTTCACTGTAGCTAAATAAATTGGTGTGGTTTAGTCATAATCTTCAAGATGTAAGCCTGCCATCCCATGCAACTGACCTGCTTCTGGGGTCAAGCTTGAACCCAAAATTAGCCAGGCTGCTTTGAAGCTGTTCTGAGCACTGTAATTGCATTTAGTTTTTACTGTAAGACTGTTCATGTCTTAAGAGACATGAGAAAGGTGACCAGCAGGTCACAAACCAGATCTTTAGATAACTTCTGAGTCTCTATGCATTTTGTAACAGCACTGTGGTTTCACTAGTTAGACCCTCTTCATGTATATGCTCTATTTTCGCACACACACACAGAGGAGATGCAGCTCTGTCACCACCTTTTCCTCCAGACAGACGTGGTGCAAGGGCCCACAGCAACCACTGAGACTAGTGTTAAAACCTTCGTGCAATTTGAGTTACTGCCTTTTTGGGGGTAGAGAACAGTAACAGAATAACTTGCATGTAGGATATACAAAGAGTTTCAAGAATAGTATCATCATAACTCAGAGTCAGGCTCTAGAGGAAGGGACACCGCTGTCTTGTCATTATTTTCACCAAATCACAGAGGTAATGCAGAGTTTACCTCCTAATTGCCAAAGCAGAAGGAAGCAGTAAGCTGAGGTCTCCTTCTGTAAGAAATCCTAGTTGAAACATCCAGATAGCAGCAGGGGGATAGAGAAGGAACACCTAACTCTTGTGGCTGCAGAACTCTAACTCTCCCTAAGATGCTTCTTAAGAACCAGAAGAACGATGCATCACCTTTGCCTTTTCCCACTGCAAACCATTAGTGAGCTGCAAGACCTTTGTTGGTAAGTTCCAGCCCAGAAGAGCTGGCCGAGTTTCACTTTTAGCAGCACCTGACATGGAGCTGAGATTCAAAATGAAACTTTAAGGTAAAAAGCAAAACCTCTGACTTTTGCAAAGAATGCTTTGAAATGCCTCACCTTGGCTTTGCCACCTTCTCCTCGCACAGGAATCAGTGAGACTGTGTCCACAGCAGCTCTGAGAAACTGTGCATCTTGAAGGGAAGACCCACAAGGATTACTTTCACCCAAGCCACTGCTTGCAATCCTCTGATGGACGATTAACTGGCTGTCAGTCACCCCACCACAGACCAAACTGCAGCTCCCTTGGGCTCCCTTTGCAATCCTCACCCACAGTTTGACCTGGGGGGTAAAAGCCACCCTGCTTTCCCTGGAGTTCTCTTCGAGCTGGCTCTGACCATCCCCATCCATGCAGAGGCCAGTGCAGTGATCCTGGCTCTCACCAGTCCCAGCCCACATCTACTCGAGTGATGCGGCCATGGGGCTGATGTTAACAGAGCGTTAAACCTCAAATTAGAGCATGGCTGGAGCAAGCCTGGGATATTTCCAGTTTCCCCTAGGAAGGCAATGCTGCCAGCTCTTTGTTTTGTACTGAGGCATGTGATAATTTGGCATCATCTTCTAAGTTCTGAAATTTGCTGGAACAAAAGAAATGTTGCGCTTTCATTAAGAGGAAAAAACAAAGTGTACAGTCTCAAGTCATAAACACAGACTTGCAAATACAGCCCATGAGTGCCTGAATACAATTAAGAAGACTAAACCAGTGCTCATTAAGTATCTTTGTTGCTGGATAGCTTATTTGTTCATTCTTATTTTATTAGATTTGATAACTCAAATAGTTTGGAGTTGTATTTCTGCTGCCGTTCATCTGTTGCTAAATTCCTCTTCCACAGGCCTCCTTGACAAGCCTAAGGAATTCAGGTGGTCACTCTGCAGTGATATTTTAAAAAGGATGTTTTGAGATATACTAAAACAGAGAACTATCGATCCCTTAAATTTCACTTACTGGTGCTTTTAGATGACATGTTTCAGCAGTTGCAGACAGGCATGGGCATACATTCAGTAACTCAACTGCCAGAAAAGTTCCCCTCATATTATAGGAAAAATAGAAGCATTTCAGTTTAAAAGCAAAGAAAAAAAAATCCAACAAAAATAAAGCCAACAATAAAGCAAAGCCTGGTTACTCCAGAGTGCAGTTTCCCCTGGTACTTTATGTTGCAATTATTGACATATCCCCAGATAGGCAAACTTATGTGGTCCAAAGTTTTGTTGAGGACTTTGTAGAACACGTTGTGCCTGAGCCAACTGGAGTAAACTTGGCGTGTTATCAGGCTGACCAGTAGAACAGGGGACACAGCAGATTTGCTACTAAAGGGGAAAAAAAAATCACTGAGCTACAGAAACCACAATAAAATGCAAAACCAAATTCAAGCAGGCTACAAGACATAGGTTTGAGTTGCAACCAGCCTGACATCTCATGACTCTTTGGTTGGATGAACAGCACAAGTAACCAAGATAAAGAAGCAACAACACCCTCCACTTCCCTGTAACTTCAGCTATAGTTGAATACCACTCCTGGCAGAGCCACACCTCGTAACCACAGGACAAGAGTATCTTCAGGTACCCACAACAGCAGCAGGATGAACACTCATCTAACAGCAGAAATACTTTTCTTTCTCATGCTTTTCTCATCATGTTTTAGCTTCATCCTTTGGCTGGACAGGCTAAAAACACATGAGTAGAGATGGAATGCCTGGATGCATTGATTTACTATTAATCCTAATAAGCATGAGTAGAAATCTGAAAGCAAACACTACAAAGGATTTTCACCACAAAAATTCAACCTCAATTTCCATTTTCTAACCATAGCCCTATAACTTCAGAATTTTCCTTGTTGTACTTACGAGTTCCTCTGCTTCCTCCTTTCAAATTATATTTACACAAAAAACAAACCAATCTAAATTACTGTGGAAAACTAAGCAGTGTACGCTTTCAGATGTGCAAGAGCTGCTGAGTGCTTAATTTATTAGAAGAAAGGCAGAACCAAAATACAGCCATAGTGCCATACCATATAAAACACCTTCAATGAGAACTAGACAAAAACACCACATTGTTTTCTGTAACCCTGTTTCTGTCCCATTCATTGCATGCAGATAGGATGAGTTCAACTGGAGGCTTGTTACTAGTCTCTATTTAAAAATAACCCCACAAAATCACAAATCCCAAGAGATAATACAGTCAAAAACAGTACAAAGAACACAAATGTGCAGCACAGATTTTTAAAGGGCTGGTGTTTTACATCCCCATTCAATGAATTGCCATAAACTAACAGATTGTTACAGGAACTTCGGGAAGTACCCAGGTCCCAAGCCTGTTGTGCCACCCAGTCTTTTGTATCCTCGAAGCTTGTGAAACTGCCCGGCTCAGAGGCTGAAATGGGATGGGACGGCAAGAGGTGCAGCAGTACCTTGTTCTTTCCCTCAGCATTCACCTGCACTCCTCAGCACGGTTCCCTCCTCTACGCACATGCACCGCTCCCCACAAGTGCTCAGAAGAGGCTTCGTGGCTCAAAATAACGAGGATCTAAAACAACAGCTTAAGCACTTAAACAAAAACATGAAACAAAAGAAGAGAAGGGGGGCGGAGGGAAGAAAAAAAAAAAAAGTAGTGGAATAAATCCAAGTGTAGCTCTTGCAGCTCAGAGCCCCTGGCAAGTGCCAGCAGTTTCAAAAGAGCTGTAATCTCTAAACTGTTATCAAGGTTTTATCGCACTCCAGTTCTTATCTAAACCAAACAATCACTAGAACAGCAGCTGATAAGGCATCCTGACAAGGTAATTTCAGCAATTTAAATCCACTGCTAGAACCATCATACACTGAGAATATTTTAACACCCTTTCCAGTTTAACCTCTAATCTCTCTTCCTCTGTTCTTTCCAAACACAAGGCCAGTTTTTCTCTCCTGTAGCCAGGCACACTTCCTGCCCTCCTTCGCGTTACAGGCAGGTGCCCTTTGAGCTCTCCCCGCCGGTGTGCACAGCCCAGCCACCAACGCCAGCTTGCTTAATCAAAAGAATCATTATTTTCCCTCTGAATTCAAGTGGCCATTTTCCCCAGCTCGACAAAGGTCCATCGTTAAAAGCGCTGGCTGCATCTGTCACAAGCTGCCGTGTGGGAGAGGAGAGGGAAATCAAAGGCAGCAAACACGAGACAGGATTAGCCCCGGCCCTGGTGTGAGTGGGCGTAACACAGCAGAAACATGTTCTTTGTAGGCCCGTGGGATTTTCACCTACAACGTCTCACCCACATGCCACAAGGCAGGATTAGCTCAATGGCTCATCTTCTAAAATCAGTCACTGGCCAGAACATCCAGTGTCTCTTTCTACATTTTTTTCTTGCAACAGACTTTACATCAGGCTAGATTTTGATATATGGGACATCTGAAAACACTTATTCATGCTAAATGTAGCTGGCAAATGACATACAAAACCAAAACAAAACCAGCTACCTCTACTGGACAGAAGTATCAGTCTATCTGATGCAATTTCCTCTGGTCACTAGACACTGCCTTGACACAATTTTTAATTATTTCTCTCTTTATGCTGGAGCAGAGAAGTGATATTAAGCTACAAAGACATTGCTATGGCTCCAATACTAAGCAGCCACTTGCCTATATCACAATGTTTATGTACACAGGACAGGGCAGAGCAGCTTTAGAACCAAAGGAGTTTACCCCGGGCTTTCCACGAGGTCGGGGAGCTGATCTCAGCTCTTGTGCAATGGCCCTGGGCATACCCAGCACCTGCAAGCACAGCAGAGCCACCAAAGTCACCCAAGTGACCAGAGGAGAGCTCCTGGACAAGCCTGTGGCCAGGTCCCTTCTGTGGGACCATCACTGAGTGTACCAGAGAGGTTGTGTTAGTATGAACAGAAACTGAACGGAGCAAACTAGAGGAATTGCTCAATTCCCTCAGGTTGAGCTTCCCAAATCACAAAAGGGAATTCGAGGTTTCTCGCTATATGCACACCAGGGGGGAAAAAAACCAACCAGATGCTGCAAACACCAAGAAATCCCTTCCTTAAAGATGGAAAATTCTTTTAAACCCTATTTCAAAACCTTTCTTCAATCAAAAGTTAATGATTCAAGAGACGTACCAGATGCAAACTCCCATTTTCCTCTATAAATCAGTGTCTGACATGTGAAATGCAAACTAATTTGTTTACAAGTCTTAAATGTGGTTAAAGAAATATTAGAGTATCTTCAGTTTTAATCAGAAAAATATATCCTGAGTTCCAGAAAAATTACCCAGCACAGGTAGGAACAGAACTATAAATATACCACAGTAGCCTTCACTAGCCCAAAGAGAGAAGAGTTATTTCCTTTCTCTTACATTGTGAAAACCAATCTTTTTTTCATCCCTGAATCCCTCTGACAGGGAAAGCATTGGATCTCTGACATCAAGGAAACTCACCAGTGGCGGTCTGATTCACCGAGAATGAAAATCTGGGTATGTATGAATATTGCTCTAAAGGAGGTGACATCGACATCTGGACAGCATGAGTGCCTACCATATAGGAACAAAGTGATCATCTAGCTGTAAAAGACAGGCAGTTTGTATCAAAATATATATCATCTTTGTGTTCCTCCTGAAAGGCTTTTTTGGGAGGTTATTTGGGCTGGATATTGTGTTCTAACGGGTTCCTACTGTACAGTATTTGCAAGGGCTGTGCATTACCCTGGGTCCAACTGCTCTGCTCTGAGGAAAAATGAACATCACAGTTCAACCTGCTCCTTCAGCCAACCTGAGTGCACACTAACCTCGCCTGTGAAAGCACAGTTATGATGCAGCCACTCAGCATTTAAAACATCCAATCCAACCCACCATAAACTGTCACTTCAGGCATTTATGGCAGACAGTAAACACATGCTTATCAGGGAACTGCACCCTGCAAGCTCAGCCAATGGAGCAGTATTTCTTATCAAATCAATGGCTTATCAGGGAACTTAACAAAAATAAAGGTTACACCATACGGTCTCCTCCTTTTCACCTCTGCTCCATCAAGATGTACAACTCCAATTAAAGCTACATTGCTCAGACTTTGTAGATTTGCTTCCTCCTTGTCTGCCCTTGAAAGCAAAAGCCTGCCTTTAAAGCAGAGCACATGGAAACAATTCCCTACCCAGCTGTGCTGAGCTGGACCCAGCAGTGCCTCGAGCCCAGCCTCAGCCGTGCCCACCTGCTCGGGTCGATGGCCCAGCGCGGGCCCTGTGCTGCTTCCTGCCCCCAGTGACAACACCAAGGTCAGAGCCAGCAGGAACGGGCGTGATGTGTCTGCACAGCCACTGCAACCACAGGGACACCACTGCTGCTGATGGTGATTTGGTTAACCGTATTAACAGATGAAAGTAAACACCCTGTACCAAAATAGAAAAGAACTCAGATTCCCTTTTACCGAGAGCTGGCTAAAAATCTGAGGTCACATTGCATGAATAAGGGCATTTCTGAAGTAAGCAAAAGTGAGGTTTTCTTTTTTTTAGTGATTATTAAAGCTCCTTCAGAAGCCACAGTTCTCCACAGAAACCTAGTTATTCCTCCTTCTGTGGTTGTTCTGTCCCACACCACAGCCTTACTTCTCTTACTTGCAAAGTAACAACAGCCCCCTCAAACAGAACAGGTTGGATGCAACCTACTGCTTATAACTTTAATTAACTTAATTAATGATCTTCTAATTAACTGCTGTTGAACAGCTGATATCATTATTAGATCATCTTATATCCATAAGTTTACAGCGGAGGCACTGGAAAGTACCCACATAAATAGCAGTCAGATGGAGACTGAGGAGCTTGAGTGGCTATTTGTGCTGTTACCCGAAACAATTGCTATTAAATGCCTTCACACATAAAAATTCCTAAATTGCAAAGAATCAGAAGAATTTCAGGTGCTGAGATGCCAAGCTGATCTTCACGCTAACCAAAGACGTCTCTGCTTCAGGGAACAAGGTTGGTGGAGTTACTCAAGACAAGAAAATGATGATCCTCTTGATTTTTTAAATTCAAATCAGGTTTTTCAGATTACAAAGCAGCTGCCAGTACTATCACAGAAATAGTGAATAATGACTTTCAAAAATTCAATAGAAGCAGCCCAACTACTTTACACTATAAAGTTCTGGTCAATCCAAGCTTCTGATCTTGACATGTGACCACACCTTCTAAAAGCTCTAGCTCATCAGATATAAATTAACCTGAAAAATGGAATTACCCTGTAAAATGGTCTGCTATTTCCCTCTATGTTTTACAAGATCTAAGAATAAAACACTTGGGGCCTATAATCTGTGGCTGACAACACTTGATTTTGCTGAGCTGTTCAGTCTGGAACAAGAAACATTCATTTCTACCTAAGAGACAGAGATGGATTTTAATCAGTATTATCCAAATTACTGCAGCCTGTACTGCAGCCTGAGCTCCTCCTTGGATGTCAAGGAATGCTTTCCATCTACAAGAGCTTTCCTATTGATCAGCTGTTCTTTGGGTTTTTTTGGGAAAATCTTCAAAAATAACTATTAATCTATTATATCAATACTACTGACAACTTCATTAACAGGTAAAAAAAATTAAAGCCCTTAATTTGTTTTTTAACTTCTTTAAAGTATTACCATATAAATCTGAACTGTCTTTATGGATTACCTATTTGTGCTGTTGTTACCAAGCCAGGTTAAATTTAGTTCTAATGTAATGCACTTATTTCTCAGCGAACTCATAAACACAAACCCCCCTTGATAAGCAAGCAATAAAACCGTGTCCTTTATTGCCACCAAGGTGATTCCAACTTTAATATATCTATTATTTCAGTACTAAGATTATTTTGCTGCAGCAAATTGAATTCTTCATGAAGGAAATAAAAGAAAATGCATGAGAAATGCTGAAACAAAACTCAAAGTTCTGTGAGAGACCAGAGAACAGAAAATTTCAGAGAAACTGAAATTAGTAATGATATTACAAGAAAGAATAACTTAGAATAACATTATTTCTCACAGTGTTGCTGGGATAATTTGAAGAATGTCAAGACTAAGCATTTTTATACTGCACTTCATCTGAGACTACCAGAGAAGAGGCATTAAATAGTTCACTTCCCAGCTGCCTCAAGGACAGAATTCCCAGCTTCCAGTAAATCAACCTGCAGCAGGCAAAATGCTGCAAGTGGAACCTGAGGTCTTATTTTTGACTCGTGTTTTCTTACTGTTGTGAAATCCTTCCTTTTCAACAGCCCGGATCTGATTTGCAAATTACTCTTCTTGTAGTGTGCAAGAAAAATTGGGAATGGGTTGAAAGATCATGGATAGTCCTGAGAATTTACTCAATTTGTGCAAAGATTTAGAAGGCAAGTTAACCATCTGTTCTGCATTAGAACAGCTGAGACTCAGAACTCTTGTTCCCCTTTGTGATCTTAACTCCACACGCTCCAGAAATGTTTTCATTAACACCAATTTTGTATTCAGAGGATCAGACGCTGCCATCACCATCCTAAACCCCTGTTCAATGCTTGGTAACACACAACGGTTTTTAATCAATACTAATATGATTCACAGACTGATAGAGGATTTGGAAATATATGCAGAATCTCCCATCAGTCTATTGTCACTGAGCAGTTCAAGCTTCTCCTTCAGGTGATGATCTGCCATGAGCAATTAGACGAGTTTGCACTGTATTTTCATGTTCCAGTAAAATAACTAGAATGTTTCTCAGCAAAACAGGGACTGAAAACAGAACTGGCATCTCTCGAGTATAGCATAGTGGTGTATACCCCAACCACCACCCCCAACAAAACCAAGTAAGCTGGAAAATTAGGAAAATAACAAGAAAAAATAAAACCTTCTATCTTCCACCATCTCACCAAACTGAAATCAAGCAGTCAAAACACGCTGGCTTCACCCACACAACAGAGAAACCGAAGAGAAAGGCAGGACCAAAACTATTTCCCTTCTACCTCCCACCTTCAGCTAAGGCAGCCCCAATCATCCCCAGGTCTGTTTTCCCTCCCTGCAAAGGAAAGCCCACCTTGCCCAGCCACAGCCTGGCTGAAGCTCCCACAGCACCAGGGTCTGTGATTATTTGGGCTGACACAACCCTGCATGGTCCCCAAGAGCCAGGCCAAGTTTGTTTTTCACCGCAGTGAGAACAAGAAATGGAAGTCATGAAGATGAACAATGAAAGAAAAAAGTAGAAGCAGAGAAGTGAAAGCTACAGTACAGGACAGGTAGAGAGGCAGGTTAATTATTAACACTGAAGACTTACCACCCCTAAATCTTTAAAAATGTTTAACTAGCAGAGCCACAGTAAGGAAAGTGCATGGTTGAGTCTTCTCTCCATTTTGCAGAGGAAACTGAGGTGAGGAATGAGCTCTGAAAGCCACAGAGAAGAGCACAGCAACCTGAATAACATGTGTCTGCCTTCTAATCCTGCCTGCCAGACTGAAAGTCCTCTGCTCTGTTTTATCCTCTTCTAAACCTTGATCAGGAAAGTGAGTATCAGTATCTTTTAAGTAACAACATTCTTACTTATGAATTGAAAGCCATTTGCTACAAGGGACAAAATAAAAAAGCTGACCTTTGACATCTTTGAAAGCTCAATAAAAGGCAATAGGAAGCTAAATTGTATCGTGCACCAATAAACCGTAAATTATTTTATGATATGAGAGGTTACTTAATCTAAAACTATAACTATTAAGGAGAGTGATAAGAGATAAGGAAGGTAAAGACTCAGGGACTTTTCAGTCTCATATCTTATCACTTCTGGTATATTATTAACCAGCTTGATTCACAATATCCCAGTTACTTTGTGATCTTTCCACAGTTTAAAACTATTACCAAATGTGAAGTATCCAGAACTTTGTTCAGTTGTGCTACTAAAACAATACAATCTTGTTTCTGATCATGCATTCAAGCCACAGTAGCACCAACATAAGGAGTTGTAAATCCTGGAGATTTTTTTTCTTAAGCCTGTGTAAACTTTATTTTACTCTGAAAAGGACAGTATGGACACTTACTGCTCCTCTCCAGTCAACACACTTTTTAATCCACTTTGCAGAGATTAGTAAACTGCTCTCTAATATATTGCTTTGACATCTCTCTAAGCAATTAAATAAAGTTTTCCAGCAGGCATTGATTTATGTTAGATGTCCACAAGAATACTGACATTAATAAAGCTGATTGTATCTCTCACCACAGAAATTATTTAATGACAGAAGCACCGTGATGCACATTCACCTGCACCCAAAGGAAATCAATTTACCAGCTGAACCACCCACCTGCTGTTAAATCTTTTATTTAGCTTGCATTGTTATTGATTTTAATTGAAGAAATCATGATTTGTCATAGCTTGTACTGCCTGAAAACTAAAAACTCTTTAATGTCTGTTAAAACTACAGGTTGTCTTGTCCACAGTGGAAGAGTATTGCTCAACTAAATCCCCATATCACAAAGCTGCAGTCACGCTGCACCTATGATTGTTTTAGCTGTTGTAAACCGTTGCGGTTGGATAAGACAGCTCCAAGCAGAATACTGGGGCTTGGAGAGAGAGAGATTATTTTATTAAATGCAATTCATCCTCCTACCCTCTAAATCCTCTATCTGGCCAAGACTTATCAATAATATCTCAGCTTCAAGAGGTTAATAAGTGTAAAATATTGGCACGTACTGGAACCTCAGGGACATAATTTCTCAGGGACTTTAATGCAACATAAGCCTACACAGAGGCCAGAAAATGTAGAATCTTCTCCAGGTCACTGCTGCTCCTGCACCTCAGCAAATGTGATGGCTGATCATCAGGAACAGTGCACATCAGGAAACTGGTATGGCTTAAAAAATCCCAAAACATGGAAGAAAAAGACTAAACCACTAAGAGAAAACCCAGTTGGACTCTGATCCTAACCCAGAGTTGTCCTGCCACAAGGCAGCAGCTGGCATTAGGGAGAAGCCATCTGGAAAGAGGCAGCAGTGCTGCTTTGCAGCAGGACCAGCTCAGTGCCTGTATAATACCTCGCTCCAGAACTGTATGCAATAAATGCCCCCGTTACAGCACTAAGGAGAAAACTCTTTCTGGAGGTGGCTATTAGGTGGCTATTTTTGGCCAACAAAGCAAGAAATGCAATTTTCTCTGATGCCAAGAGTGCTGTGTTAAAGAAAAAGGCTAGGCAAATAAAATACAACCCAGTCTCTGCTCTTCTAGCACAAAGCTGTCTCCAGCCATTTTACATCTGGCAGCTACTTGGCGGATCCTCACCCGTGCTGTCCAAAATTAGGTATTTCAACACACGCTTATGTTGCAAACAACATTCAAAAGCTTTTCCTTTTGTTGCAACACTGAACCAAAACAAACTTTGAAATCTCAGAAGCTGCAACAAAACAGCTTTGTCATTCCCCCAGCCAGCTTTAATCCTCACCCTGGAGGAGCATGATGGCAGAACCACAGATACACTCAGGGCTGCATGAGCCCTATTTCAAGCAGTTCTTTCACACACTGTGCCACCAGGAGCCTCTAACACGAGGAGATGGGGGAAGCATCAGCAGTTTATATTTCTCAGGGGAAAAAAAATACCCTGTTCTTCCCCACTGAAGGGTGGATGGTGAAAAACAACCTGTGAAGGTGGTTTGCAGCCAGCATTACATATGCAGAGGAACATTTCCCACTCACAGAGCTCACCCTTAACCCCCCTGTCCTGAGCAACTCTCCCATTTATCTTACTGCATCTTCTTCTCAAAATTACACTGCCTGTAATTATGCAGCTAATACAGAGAGATGGATACATTCCATTGTCTCATTATATTGACAACAGGTATTTTATATAAAACATTTTTAATGCAGCTGCAGAGGAGGTAGAGGGATGAGAATTCACCGGCTTAAATATTGCTCCCCCCCACTGCCTCCCTGCTACCTTCAGCTCTGCACAGTAACAACTATTACAACTATTTCTCTCTCTCTCCCTCTTGGTATAAATACTAATTTAGACCCAAAAGCCCGGTCAGATCTGAGTTGCTATTATATAATTTTTCATTTGACACACACACACACCTCATTGAAGATGGGTTTTTCCTCTTGATAACAGACCTATGTGCCGTGTGTGTGGGGAATTACAGAACACCCACCTTTGCTCAGCTACGTAACATCTGCAGCGTTTCAGAAAAACAATTCTCTGACAGACATTTCACAGAGCTACCACCAGGAGAGCAGGGAGGCAGGAACCCTGAAAAGCTCTGTCAGCTCCCAACACTTAATGCTCTCTGACAACGCCTGCCTGGAGCAAGTGGCTGTAAATAAGAGGCTATGAGACATTCTTCAGCTCGGAAAGAAACAAGGGGTAAACAGAGCTGGAAGTGTCCCTAGGCTTTCTAAAATGTAAAAAAAGGCTCCAGCTCAAAAGAACTGAAAGATGAAAATCTCCCAGCATCCTGCAGCAGCAGCCAGATGGTGTTTCTTCACTTATGGAGGCCCACAAGAGCCATCTGAGCTAGAGGGCAAAGACAAACAAGCTGCTGTAATCACACAACTTACCGGCACCTGGCAGATAATAAATGCTACCACTTAACAAAACTAGAGAAAATAAGCTATACTGTGCTCAAGAGCCCCAGCTAAAGGTAGCTAAGGGGTGCCAGCCTGTAACAGCAACTCAGGATGGTGCTCGTCTATATTTTTTCCTGTTATCTTGCATAAGGAAACAATTGGGAGGCAGAAGTCTTCTGAAAACTACCAAAGTTAAGGATTTGGTCAGGAATCTTCTGCTTAAGAAATGTGACCAATTCAGGTCAGAAAATAAATATTTATCATTTCTGTACACCCCAAGCTCTGTTTTGAGCATGTGTGTCATGAATGCTATCCAGTATCAAAGTACATTTGATGTCCTGCTTTTTTCATCCCTCAGTACAACCCACAGTAGCCAGGAAAAGAAATAAAACTGTGAGTGGAGAAGGGAATGACTGGAAATTAAGGGTCACCTAGGAGCAAGCTGGACTAGCAGGAGACAGCAACAAGGTCTTAATCCAGAACAAGCAATATGAGAGCAGAGGAGATTTGCTTCTCTTCTGTCTGTTCCATACCATGTACTTCCTGTTACCACCTCACCACTTACTGTAGTCTGGTTTCTCGTTCTCTAACTTTGGTTATGGGAACTCTTCCCTCTTTGTCTGTTTCTGCAGAAAAAACAAAGCCTGCATTAGAGATGACGAGCTCCACGGGCCATTCCACTGTGATACAGGGCACCACTGCATCAGAGGTTTCAGAGAAAGTGGCCCTGCTCTTGCACACGTATTCCAGGACGCTGAAGTCACATTTACACACAGGAAAACACAGCAGGAGGCCTGAAGGTGTGAACTTTCCTAATGCACCAGTGTGGGTCTCCACAGACCCAGCAGCAGCTCCCCTAAGGGTCAGACTCAGCTTCCTTCTCTCTGCTGAATGAATCAGTGGTTTCTCAGTCAGGACTGCCAAAAGCAAACCGGAGCCAAGGAGTGCAGATGCTGGCACTCTGGGAGCTGGACTGGATCCACTGTCTCGGTTTGTACAGTCACTGCACAGCTGTCACACAGAACAGTTGTGGCCATTACCGAGCTGGGAGAAGAATGGAGCCAGATAACCACACACAAGTGTCTGTATTTTATAATCAACTTTGAGCCATATGTTGGGATTTACTCCACAAAAGCATTCAGAGATACTCTACTGTGGAAATATAAAATAGCAACTTTAAGATGCTTCTTTGTGAGACTCACTTTTTACTGAAGTTATTTACCTACCTAAGCACATAGACAGCAAAATGCTGCTGAAACTTCACCTAACTACATTCTCAATAGCAAAGCAAATAACTTGAACTAAGGATGAACTAATTTCTAGTTGATTTAGAAAGTTATTAATTTAGTGATCTCTGGTTCAGCCTCTCCAAAACTAAGATGAAAACCTGTTCTGCTCCTTAGTCCAAAGAGGGGTCCTGGGATGCTGAGAACGAGAGTGGGGACAGAGCCCACATTTGATCAAAATGTGGGTTTCTTTCATTAAAACATCAGTTTATAAGCTTTAAATGTTGCACATTACCTCTATTCATCAGTCAGGCCGAATCCAGAGAACACACAATACCAGCTGGAAGGCTTTATACTTTTTGATTCATGCTGATGTAAAGAAACCTACAGCCTTCAGTGTCCCTCACTTTTGCAGCACATTTGGGTTATTTTAGTAGAAATAGTTTCCCTTGTTAGATGCTGCTAGAAACAGTCCTGTGTTTTATGCTCCTGATTCAGAGGCACAATTCCTCTGGGCTTCCGTATGCTCACAACTGGCAACAACTATTGATTACTGCAAGAATTCTCCTCTTCTTTACCACTGCTTAAACAAATGCTGAATAAACCTAGACACCATTTCTCAAAAAACAGGTTTTGCTGACATTTTCTGCCGGGAACTCTCTACCCTGTTTTAAAGGCCCACAGCTGAATGTGGCCACTGCCTCACTTTGGCCTGGGCATGGCAGCATTGGAGTTTTCCTTAAAAATAAAGAAGCAACAATACAAAATCCACTGAGGAAGGATGGAAGATTACAGGTAACTGCCAGCTAAATAGTAATGTGCTTATTTATTCAAGTTCAACACAAATACAGCAGAAGCTTAGGGACAAGACAGTTGAGACAAAATGTCTCTGCACACATTTGAAAAACCTTATGAACTCTTTCCTTCTGTGCAATCAGACTAATTACACTTGTGTAGAAGTCTAATTACACCTCTGCATCAGCTACCAGTGAAGTGCTTCTTGGGTTATTTCTGAGCAGCCTACAGTTAAACCAGCCTCATCCATTAACTGACACTTTGTGTGTGTAGTCTCACTGCTCCAATTATGTACCTTGAATCAGACCCTGAAAATCCTCCTTGCTGCCAAAGATATCCTGGTGAAAAATGAAGGACATTGGAGGTGGCTTGAAAAATACTGCCAGCATTAAAAACAAATGCTGTTATGCAAAGCCCTGCGTTTTATTTAAATTTGTGCTGCTTGAGATGCAAACAAGATTCATTTCACTACATGGTTGTGCTATCCATTTATTAACTATACCGCATAAAATCCATTTCTAAATGATTTCACTAAAGTTCATAAGCCATTTTAAAACTCAGAAACTGATGAAAAAGGAAATGATCCAGCAGTCACAAGCCTTGAACTAAAAAGCCTGATGGAAATAATTTTATTTCTTAATTTAAGCAGCATATGAAATTGGATTCAATCCCAAAATCATTGCATGCTCTTTTTTAATTAAAACTTATGAAGGTTATAGCAAGTGGTTATACTTTCCAAAGGAAGGAATTGAGTTTACTGCTGTAGTAGCCTATGACTAATATTTGGCAACAGACAACAAGTCAGGCACACAAAACTAAGTTTCCACATTTTAACTTGGGTGATACACTTTGATATCCAGACCCTGGCATTAACAAGCACTGTGACTTCAGCTGGTGACAGCTAAGCTACCTACTCTGTTTTCCAGGCATCAGAATTTCAACGTAAACAAGAAAACCCCCCTGCAATAGGCTGCAATTTGCTCAGTGTCATCAGCTCCCACCTCTTAGGGGGGACTCGGATACACCATCTATAAGTAATACTGACAGTAATGGGTTTTCAGGGTGGATGAAGAATTTTTTTACAGATTTATTTACTTGTTATCAATATTCCCACTCTATTCAAGCAGGTTCCTGAGCAGAGTACAAATGTTGTCACATGCTCTGACGCTCAGATCTAAGCACATGCTTACAGGAACAAGTGATTCTCCAAGCTCTTCCCAGAGCGGCTGTGAGGGGAAAGACACATTCCTCACAGAGCTCAATGGGGCACTCGAACCACCACTTGTGGTAGAAGAGACATTTATGCCTTGCCTAGGTAAGCAAGAGAGCTGAATTGTGCCTCTGCAGATCTCTGTGCCCTGTAAATCCAAAGGATGACTCCCAAGTCAGCTCAGAGCAGCACACACTGCTCACACAGTGCTATTGTCCCAAAGGTTTTCTTGCTGCCTCCCTCCCGGCCACTGAACTCTGGCACCAGCCTGTCCACAACCAACACACGTTGCATTTCCTCAGCCACAGTGTTTTCAGAACACATTCTGCTTCTCTGCACTAACACCTCTCTTTTCTTTCCACACAGGTGAGCACTCACCCAGCACTGCCCCGTGCAGCCTTGGCTCCAGGACACCAGGGCCATTTACTCCCTGTCACTGCAGGGCCTCAGCACCCTTCCTTCAGCCACTGCCTCACTCAGTGCTGCTGACCAAACCTGAACAGCTTCTGTTCACTTTCAACACCTCCCCAGTCTCCCCCATAAACCATGTTTTCCGGCATGGACTCGCTCATGTTGCAAAAACCCAAATTATACCATCACCCCGTATATGTCTTGGAAAAGACCCACAGTCACAATGTGATGCATTTATTCCATGTGTATTTGTGCTTAAAGAACAGGAGGTTGCCACAACGCTAATTCCCTATCTCAAAGACATTAATGGCAAGTGAAACAGTGCAATGCTGAATTTCTGTGCTGTTCACTGAGCTGCAGCTCAGGAGGAAAGACAAATCAGCCAAAAAGCAACAGCAGACTCAGCCATGAGCCCCTTTTTAAGCAAGTATTCTGTATGCAAATCAAATCCAACTGAAGATATCACTACAATGTTAATGAAACCCTGAGCACTGAAAAAATAAGTGTCAAGGGAGCGTAAATGCACATTTTGAAACCACAGTGTGCTATTACAGAAACATCTTATGACTACCACGGTCACCTTCACCCAACAGACTTTGCATAGCACAGAAACATTTGCCATCTGCAACATTACTGAACAGGCACATTCTCATCGCTCTATTAGAAAAGACTGAAGCTTTCCTCGCCTGGGTCAATAAGACAGCTGTTAAAAATCATACCACGCTTTCAGAAATAGAGAGATCCTTTCAAGATCTGGTTTCTTCAAGTAACTTTGATTGATCTATGAACGAGCAGCTGGCTGCAGGCCAGAACCAGTGCTGCCAGTTTCCTCTGTTTGTATCTGGACCTGCAAGGAGTAGATTTAAAAATTATCTTGATTCTACATTAGCACTTCACTACATGCACCATCAGTAATCCCACTGAAATTACCGCCTGAAAGGTAACAGTAGAGTAACAGTAACTGCTGCAAGAATTCAGCATTAACAAAAAGCTTCAATGGCCAGGATTGCTGGTGCAGTGCCAGAAACAGCGGGACTTTCCTTAAACTCTTGGTTTGACTTAACATCCACCAAAGGCTCCACTTGTGTCAACTCTGAAGAGTGCAGGGTCATGCACCCGCCTCAAAACGCAAGAAGAGGGCCTCTCCTGAGGTACTTACAGCTACCTCCCACCCTGGACATGCTGAATGACTGTATTTGAAACTTTCAGAGTGAATGCAATGGATAATCAAATCCCAGAAATTATACAAAATCCTTGTGTAACCTAGGACCTCTGTGATATTATTATAAAATGAAGATTATTAAAATATCAAAGTCAGGGAGCTGATTAGGGTAAAATATAGAAGACAATGGTTTGCAAACTGTTTCATCTAATGTATTTGAGGCTTTCTAGCCACTGAATGCATGACAATAATGCTCCTTCTACAGCTAGTTTTGCACCCTCCTACGCTTCATAACTTGTTTTCTTTATAAAATGTCCTAAGCAGTGATTTTCCACATCACTAACAGTACAACTTACCTTGCAAAATCCCTCAGAGAACAAGGACCAGCATTTGAGTAGTTTCTTTATTCTAATGCAGCACAAAATGATCCAAAACAAACAGCAGTAAATTTGCATTTCAGCATGACAGCAGTGATCTGAAGAGCAGCACCACAGAACATGAACAACTACGTTTGTTTTCAGGTTTGGACAAGTATTGTAAATCACCTCTGCAAACCGATGACTTTACAGGAACTTTGCTTTTAGGACAAAATCTCCACAAAATGTGCAACCTGGGTACAAATACCAAGTGGGAACCTGCAGGATTCTTTCCTCTCTTCCCTGCTTGACCTCATTATCTGCTCAGAGCCCACTTAGCAGCTCAGTCTAACCACTGAAACCTCACAAATTAATAGCACTTACAGGAGTGCATGAACCATAAGTCACCTGGGGCAACCTTCCAACGAAAAGGAGCTGCCACAAAGTCTCACAGTGCAGCCTGAAATGAGGTTATTCTAACAGCAAGGAAAAAACTCTCTCCAAAAGCTTTTCCTGATTCTTACCAGCACCAATTTAAAATAAAGTTATTCACATTAAAATTAAGTGAGAAAACAAGGCTGGTTTAGCATACTAATAGCTTTTCTGAGCTCAGTGTTTCTGTTCAATAATCAGCAGCTTTAGAAGGGTTTAAGCATCTTGTTTTAACACTGCCCTGACAGTGAGGATCCTGCCCGAGATGGTGCTTAAGCACTTCACCAGTGTGTGACAGCTCCACGGCAGAAGCTTTCCCCTCTGCAGAGCAAAGCTCTGCAAATCACAGCACTGCTAATCCTTCCGTGTTTGCAAATACCAGTTCAACCAGCAGGAAACCAAATCCCCAGCTGGACGAGTTCTCACCAGCACTTCACACTCAACAACAAACAAGGCCCCAGAGCCAGGCCAAGGCAATAAGCAGAAGATGCTCACCAATGCAGATATCAGTAGGTAAAATATTATTCTAGAAACACCTGGCTCAGTTTATGCATAGAAAGTAACTCAGACTAAGCTTCTTAAAGATGCTTAAAGTTACATTTGCTGCTTTCTTTGTTTCACTTGGCAGGATTCTTTGGGTAAGTGATGATCATTCCTCCAAAACGTGAGTTTTCTACGCATGTGACAACTCCAGGACACTCCCCCAAACTCCTGTTTCACTGACACTGGACTACAAGGCCTCATCCAGAGAAGCTGGGGGAACGCCTCTGCTGTTCATCAGACCCTTCATTTCTCAAAGTGCTTGAGAAAGGAGAACCCAAGGAGCAGAAGCAGGAGCAGCAGGAATGAGCCACAGGCAGTCAGGAGGGGGGAGAGGGTCAGGAGAGCAGAGACAGAGCAGGGTCTGCAAAGAGAGGTGCAGCTTAGCAGAAGACCTACAGTGCATTCTGCAAAACCTTTGGATCTGCTCATTTTTGAAAGTCCAAACCAAAATCACAGTCTTCAGGATGCTATCACACTGTCTCCATTTCAAAAAAAGCAACCAAACCCTTCCATTTCCCTTTTCTCTGCCTCCCCATCTTCATATTTTGCTGCAGACCAGTGGAAGTGAGCTGGGGTGACAATTCCTGAGAAGGAGTGGGAAAGTGCTGGCATTTGAAATGCTCTATCACAAGCCAAACCTGTTATTTCACTGTAAGAGGAAATTCCTAAAATTTAACTTCCTCATGAAGTTTATTTTTAATGACCAAACATTATCAAACATCATGTACACATGGACACAGCAGGAGTTCGTATTAGGAAGAAAAAAACCTGAAGACTGCTGCATGAATTTTTATTTTTCTTCCTGAAGTACTACTGAAATATGAAAAAAATTCAAGCTTTTTTAAAAACAAACAAACCAGACACACTGAGAGTACATAGCATTCCTTTCTATCAGAACGGCCTCATTTCATCAGAAAATGGAAAGAGGAAAAGCACTGGAAGGAAGAGACAAGAAAGTCTGACCTCAGCAAGTGCACAGCCTGGAGCTCAGGCTGCGCTCGCTTCCCCTGCAAGGGGCAGAGACAGCAGGAACATCAGTCTCGAAGTTCTATGTTAGAAGTGGGCATGGAGAAGCAGGAAGAAACTGGAGTGGATTAAAAGGCAACTATTACAAAGTCACTTAAATTCCCCAGTTCTGAAGAAACCAATCAGAAAAATCCTGCGTTCATGGCATTTGAACTTGTGTTTTGTCTGCAGCACACTTCTCCATTCCTACAGGAACGTCCTAGAAGGACACTCCTGAATGTCTGGATCCAAAAGTTGATGACAGGATGAAGTGCCAAAAACAGACCAACAAACACCCAGTAACTAAGAAACTAAATAGCATTAGGAGCATATGAATTACGTAAATACTTTCTGTACAATCTGTGTTTTGCTCGAGTACATCTTACCAAGCACACAACACACTCCAACAGGCAGTACGACATTTAACTGCTGTAGGTTTCACAGGTAACAGCTCTCTACACCAAACAGAGGCATTTCACACAGTTTAAACCAACCATTTCTTGCTGTAAATAGGAACAGACAGAAATCACGCTGTCAATGCAATGCATTGTTTGAATTGGGCACCAAACCCCTGTTTCTGAATTCATAGATATTTTGGATGACAAAACTTAGCTCTCAATTTCTTTGGAAATCAAACCTGAAAACAGGCCAAATGATTGCTGTGCACCTGAAACATCCAAATTTACTAAGAAATCCACCCAGAACACCGGCAGGAGCATTAGGTGGTAATTCAATGGTACTGGGAGAAAGGAATGAATAATTCACTGGGTTTAGACAGTCAGAACTTATCACTTTTGGTGAACTTTACCTCTGAGATTTTAGATTCATTCAAACCCAAACCACAGCTCGGCAGGTGCAAATTCATAAAAGCACAGAGTTTGCATGACTCTCTTCTAACTGAAACTACCATCTTTTTGCAAAGCAGCAGCTGTGGCAAGCACTCCAAGAGAATAAATATTTATTCCTCCTTAAATAAAGCTGCCTTCCCACCCACGAGTGCAGGCAGAACAATCAAAGGCTTCTCAAGGACAATTATAGGAAAAACTCCTGCCTGCCAAAATCAACCAGTGCCAGCACAGTGAAACCTGGGACACTTGCTCCACAGCTCCTTTGACAAAAAAGGCTTCCGTTACAAATCCCGGAGGATTTCAAGCCTGTTTCATAGCCACAAGGATTATTTCCCTCCTTTCCTGGCCAGCTCTTCTCTCAGAATTCATCAATATCACTCCTTGCTGCTATATAACATCAACATGATGCATCACACAGCAGCTTCTCTTCCCAAGGGGCACAAACAGCACACCAGTACTAACTGTATTTTTAAGATCAGTTTAGCTATTTGCTCTGATTTCTGCTATTTTTATATCTCTGACTATTCATCTTCTAAAACAGTCTTTTGTGATGACAAATAACAAGATAGATCAATTCCTTTTTGCTCCAGATGTTAAGATAAATTACTTCAGATAAGAAACAGCCCTTGTCACTGAAATTGCTAAAGAAGCTCAGAACAGACCACTAAGAGCTGAAACCTTGTACACTTAGGTTGATGTTTTTAATTGGATTTTTTTATTGCTCTTTGTTGACTTTTTTCAATTATATTTTATTGTTGTTTTTTGATTTTTGTTGCTTGTGCTTCTGTGCACTTACAGACTGGAACATCAACACCCAGCTGGAGAAGGCAAGCAGCTGGACTTCCAGCAAGGATCTAACAGGTGAGAGCTGTATTTTTGCAAACAAATAGTTCATTTCACAACAGGTTTGAATCACAGAACGTGTGTAGATGGAGCCTTCACTCCACTTCACTTCCTAAATGTGAAGGATGTCCAGGCTGCACGCAGCTCTGCAAGAGCAGGAGGGCTGGACACCCACAGAACGCCAAGAACCTACAGGAAATGTCCCAGCTCTCACCTCCTGACTCGCTTTATGGACCCTCACAGCAACTCCTCCCCACAGCCCTTCACCCCCCAGGAGCCCCCTCTGTCCAGTCGCATGAAGGAGCTGATGGAAGATGCAGAAGAACCACTGGACTGAGCAGCAGGGATCACAGCAATGTGGGGCAGCCAAGCCAGCAGCAGGTTCAGACCAGGGCAGTGCCTGTGCCAGAGGCACAACTGAGCCCCAGAAGAACGAGGGCTCCCTGCAGGGCTGTGCAGTTTGGCACAGACACCACGTGTTTCATCAATGCTGCCCACGTAAAGAAAATCAGAATTAAATCAGGGCTACTGAAGGCTCCTTCCCAGCTCCATCCCGTTTTATCACTCATTTATTTGCCAAGGGTGATGTTATCCGCACAGGATTCGCATCCAGATTCTTATCCTTCACGTGGCAATATTGCAAATGCAAATTCCTGTTTTCTGTTCACAAGGAGCAGAGCAGTGACTGAGCAACCACACACACGTGATGTCAAGCCCTAATGAAATCACAGACTGCACCAATACCCTGTGACATGTTCAGACTGCAATCCCGACAGGGCATGTAATGGCAACGGCAACTGCTGAGAGCATCCTGGATCACATCCAGCCTCTTCCCCAGCAAAAGAGGGTAATTAGGCTTTCGGGCATGGTCTGGAAATGCTCCCTCATGCAGGCTTTTCCCAGCAGAGGGCACTTTTGATTCACAGACCGCTTCGGAAGCTGCTTTTTGTTCTTCTCCATCGCCATCTCGGAGAGCTGAAGCAGAGGTGGTGCTGTCTGCTTAAAAATAAAGACATCGTTGCTTTAGCTCCACTTTCCTGCCTCCCTCTCCCCTCCAACAAGTTTTATTAAGTTCTCATCTTTAATTCATGCCTGCAGCAGAGCTGATGTCACTTTTTTTTTTGCTATTAAAAAAGGATCCACAAAGCACAAGCCAAGCTTGCAGTGCTATCTCACCTACTTTCCTTCTCTATTTTTATTTTCCCTTCCAGTGATCTGTTAACATTCATTATCCTCAAAAACTGAAAAGGTATTCCAACAGAAACACACCTATAGCACTTGGAAAAGGAAGGCAAACAAACCACCTATTCGATTACATGCTCTGTCCCCTGCAAAGGCAGGACACAGCCCACCAGAGACATCTCGCAAATTAAACCCTCCAGTTGTCTGCAGGAAATTGCAGGGTGTTAGGGACCAGTGAAATAAACAGCTTAGCAACCACTAAGGTGAATTCCCCTTCGGGAAACTGCCGTTTCACAGTGGATGCAAAGTGAGAATGAGGGAGAAGGTGAGATAAGACAGTGTGTGGGGAAGAAATTTCCAGCAAAAGCCTTGGGAGTTGAGATGTTTTCAACAATAAAAAGCAACAGCAACAACAACAAAAGAATATCTGAATCAACTAACACACACATGTGTTCTAAGGTAAAACACTGGGACAACCAATCACCGCAGTTCTGCCGTAATTCTGCTTCATTTGCATACAGCTGGGATGTGGGGTGTAGGTTGGCAGCACGGTGTAGCTGACTGAAGGCCATTCAGTCGTAGTAAAGATGCCAGGAGCGCTGTCCTAGGGTTTCCTGCCATGAAATCCTGTGCCTGTGCCTACCAGGGGACTGCTCTGGAGACAACTCAGCAGAGTCCAGCAGCATGGATTGGAACCCAGCAGACTCCACACCTGCCACTGCAGCCTCTACCAACAGCCCTGAGGAACCCGTGGGTAACAGAAATTCTGTGGAGTTGATCAGTGCCATGCTGCAAAAAGAAGCCCATTCAGGAGTAAGCAGCCCAACAGAACAAGTCATTTCCTCTACAATTTATGAAATTTAGAATCACTCTGGTTCCTCTTGGCTCACAGATGAACAGTTTTGTTTTTTCAGAAGTCAGAGCAGCGGGTGGTGTGGTCATGTTGTGTAAGATAATACAAAGAGCAGAACAATTACTGCCAAAGGAAGAGACACTCTATCACAGGCTTTGTGTTTTTACCATGTTTTGTTGAGCAGGACTTCTTGCAGAATCACTTGTTTGTTTGTGTCATGTTTTACTGGAACATACGTTATTACCAATCATCTTTTCAACCCAGGAGAAGCTGTCATAAACATGCTTAAATAAAGAGCAAGAAAGCAACTGAAGATCAAAGGGATTGTGTAACATTTGTGTAATAGTAGACTGAGGAGGAGTGGTACGTAAAAATCAAACCCCAAAACCCAGAGCCTGTTGCTTTGGGAGTAACAAAGAATGAACCCCAAACACGTCAGTCGTTGTACTGAAGTCAACAGGGTTAAGCCACAGTCATTCCCCAAATATTTTACTCACCTGCTGCAGGGAAGAGACACATTATTCAACCCCTGCAGGGCAGTGAGCAAAACTGTACAAGGCAGCTAAGTACAATGTTAACTGTTGAAGTGTGGGCTCCAGAATAAAATTTAAAATTATAAAATTAAAAATTAGGCCCTTTCCTTGGTTTGATACTTTGCCTTCAGGGCTTGTAACAGGATATTTAATTACATGATTCTGTATTACCTTTTCTATTATTTTACAGAAGCTGTAACTGTTGATAACAGATACTTGAAATTACACCACGCATCAATCCCACTCTGTGTCAAGCCCAGCACCAAAACGTCTCTCAGCATGAGCACCAGCTTGCAAATCATTAACAATTTCGGGAAAAGAGGATATTTCCCTCTTGGCTGTTAATCAGTAGCAGGCCTGAACATATATCCAGTAGCAATCATCTTAAGAAAAATACATGAAATCTGCAATAAAGTGGTGTTTGGCCGGCTTCCAAACCCTCCATAGTCCACAGGCACCTTTTCTGCTGCCTTCAGCACGCTCTGAACCACACAGCACCATGGGTTACCCTGTTGTCCTTACAAAAACTACCCAGAAAATCTTCATGGCCACTAAAATCAGTTCACACACAACACACACTAGGAATATCTAAGCTGTGGCCTCCAATAAGCTACAGGAAAGCCTGGTGTCCATACCTGAGCTACAGAATTCAGGCCAGTGAGGTAACAAGGAACAAACTAGCCCTGAGATTCATGGCAATAAGATGGTTATTTCAATCCAGACATAGCTGCCAGCTGCATGGTCCCACAAGCTGCTCTGTCATCACCTCTGAGGGCACAGTATTGGCACTATGGCCAGACGGAATTTTTCATTACAATACAGGCTTCTGGAGTAATAATAACAACAAATTTTGTGCAAGAACAGTAAAAGAGCTTTTAGGAAACTTTCTAACACAACCTTCTGCCCCCAAGCCCAATCCTCCTGCTTCGTTCTCCTTTTTCCTGAAAACATGGCTTATCCCACCAGCTGGCCAGTGGTGCAGATTGATCATAAGGAAAAACACATCTGACTCTCAGCTCCTCCAGGACTGCAGCAGCCCAAAGACTTCAGCTGCTTCCACCTACCAGCAGCTTCCCCAGCGAAGGGAGAATGAAGGGATTGTTTGCACCTCTCCACAGCCCTGAAAAGCTTCTTGCCACCACTGAGCTTTTGCTGAATAGACACAGTGCCAGGAAGTCAGTGCCTGTGAGCTCCTGCTTGTTTTCAGGCCTGGCAGTGATGGATTACGTACAACCACAAGTTGGGCACAAACCAGCTGTCTATCTGTCTTTTCCAAACATCTTGCTCCAGTTTCTGTATTATAGAGGTGCCAATGCCTTGTTTCAGGATGCCTACTGCATAAAGAGCACATATTTCTCTGAATATTTTACTGTCACACAGAGGGACTGGACTGATTTTTTTTTTAAATGCTGTTGCTACTTCCCCAGCACATTCCCTGTAATAGAAGTCTCTCTGTTCCCAGCGGCCTGAAGCTGAAATGACAAACTGCACTACAGTTTTTCTCTGCACAGAAGCCCACAGGCAGATCCTGCTGTCACACAAGAAGCCTGTGCCCCACACACCCCAAGCCTCCTGCCAGGGCACTGTGTCTGGAACAGCAGCACCTCATGGTCCTGCTGTGTTTCCATCATGGACAAGAGGGGGAAAAAAGGAGAGATACAGCCAGCATTCACCTCCTGGCCCTTCACAAAACACCAAAGGGCAAAGCACTGCAACAGCTCTACAAAGAGTGAAAACCTGCCCTGTCCAAGGGTGTATATAATCCTTTGTGGCAATGTATGCAGACACTACATGTACAAGCCTGCACACATGTCTGTGTGGGATTCAGTTACTCCAAAGGATGTCTGGGAGAAAGAACTATAAACACCATCTGACTTGGGAGGGGGAAAAGAAATCACTACTTATTGAATTTAGGTTATCAACCTCCAGGATTAAGCACTGAAGACACTTTGAAAACCCTTCCAGTTTTGTGGGAAAAGCTGTGGTAACCACCGTGCTCTCCTGCAGTCAGAACAATTCCCAGGGAACAGCCTGGAACTGGCTGCAGCACTGCCTACATAGCAAAAACAAAACCAAAACACAGATGAAAGATGTTTCCCCTCTTCTCTCCCTGAAGGAAAAAAAAGTCTCAAAAACATCCTTCTTAGGCTGAAAAGGAGATCACAGGGAAGAAAACATGTAGGAGTCCAGACGAATGATAGAGCTGTAGACCAGGCACTGCTGCATCTGCTCCAGCTACACAGTTGTTTAAGAAAAGCATTATGAATTTTTTCCCTCTCCTTAGATGTCTTGCCTGGATGCTTTAAAGCAGCCTCAGAGGAATGTGCTCTTGGGTCTGAATCCCATAGGAAATTATCCTTTGTGGTGGATGGTCTCCCCTTGGGGCCTGTCTGTGTGTTTTGCTTTCATGTAATCCTCCCACCTTGGTTTTCTAATGTAATGCTATCCACATTATTATAGCTCTTTGATAGTCTCAAATGGTACTTACTCAGGCTGTCATATTTTCAGCTCTCCCAGACTAGGTCTGACTGGCTTGGGAGGCCTGTGGCTCATGCCATAAATACTAACCCACCAAAAGAGTGTTTGTGTGCCAGAGGCAGACATCACGTACAGGAGAGTCTGGGCCATTTGCTCCTTCCAGGTGGAATGTGCTCTACAAGAATAACAGAAACCTCACATATATGCACAATTCTCTCAGGGTTACTGACCAGCTTTTTGTTCTAGTTCCCTTTTCTTTCTACAACTTCTGCTCCAACAAAGTTCAGTAGATTACATGCAAATTTTTAAGACACTTCCCGGTGTTTTAGCTCAATTTTACCGACAGCCCAGCAGGTCCAGCACCCTGACCTGCAGACTGGACACCCTCTACACTGCCTACCACTGAAGCCTTCTCAGAAGGCATGAATCTTCACTGCCACTACTGCTCTCATTTGCACAGAAGCAGGGGTTTGTGGTTTCCTTTCCAGTTCCTCTGCATCACCCAACCTCAGTGCTCGGTTTGCATCACCTTTGTTGTGTCCCCGACGCACCACGGGTATTTAACCATACAGCAAGCCTCCACTTGGAGCGTTCTCTTTTCTTCATTCTGGCATGAATTTACACCCTGACAAGTTGGATCTTTAATACCCCTCCTACACACACGCAGAGAGACAACTTCAGTACCTCCCCCGCTCACACAGCGGATACCCTTAAACACATGAATCAACGTTTACCCGCAGCTTTCCTACAGTGCTATCTAACTACCAGCAGTTATCGCCCATGTGTAGGAACAAACTCAAATACCACTGCATGGCTGACTGCTCTCCTGTGGTTTCGCTCTTCAAAGTTATCTCCCCTCGGAATGCAGGCTCAGTGACAGGGAGGAAATGCAGTCCACCGGAGTAACTGAGAACAGGGGGCCTGCAGTCTGCTTCCATCCCTCCCCTGTTTGCTTGCTGGGCACCCACGGTGAATCCAGCCCTCACCACAAGCCTTCCCTTCAGCTTTCTCACCTGCAACACTGCAATAATAACTTTCCTGCAGAAGATTCAGAAATTGAGAGCAAAAGATAAATTTGTAGCTACTTGATTATTACCAAGAGTTATGTTCCGCACTCAAGCTTCAAGGTTTTCATCTAATGCAGGGCAGTATTTCACAAACACAAGGCTGATAAACTTCATGGCATATATGAAGAGGTGAGAGTAACTATGCTCATTAATGGCATTTACCTTTAAATTCTGAAGGCTTCTCTGAGGAAGAAACTCAATCTTGGCAAAAAAAAAAAACAAACCTCTGATCACATCCCAATTAAGGTGGCTCACTGCTACATAAGGTTCACTGTTACAGATACATGAATTCTAGCCTGAATTGTTCTAGCATTAAAAGATGCAGAGAAGAAATACCAGGTCCCTGAATCACTGCCCACCCTACCCCCTCCCTCATTTATTACATTTTAGAATACCTAATATATTCTTGTTATATTATTTAGATTCTTCTTTCCATTAAATAATACAACAACCCAAAGCAATAGGAGTTAAGCAAAACCTCTTCTTGTTTTTTCCTCTCTCCCTTCCCTAAAGAGGGCTGACACAAAGGAGAAATGGCTCAGTTCCCTTTACAAGAAGCATCCTGAGCTGATGCTCAAACCTCAGGCCATTTCACCAGAGCAGTGCTCCAGGAACAGGAGCACAGCAATTCTGCTTTGTCTTACTGTCAACTCTGTTGAAAAGCAGCAAAGTAGGAAGGTTTTGCTTCATTCTCCACTGCACAGCAATAAACTGACATAGCACAGCTGCAGTCTGCTCAAGCTGAAGGAAGGAAGAAAACAATTTGGGGCTCACATCTGTGCAGCAACTATTAAGAGAAGCCACTCATCTCTGTTCCACCAAAGAACTGACCCAGCTATGCAGTTCACTTCTGCTGATGACATTAAGTTTAGGAAATGCTCAGCATGTTTATTTTGCAAACAGCATTTTGCTTGGAAATTACAAAAGAATCAGAAGTGCCACTTGCTGTTAGACAACATTATAATGCAAAATGAAGCACAACCATTGTGACAGGAGAACACAGTCATTAACTCAAGAGAGTTGGCAGTCTTCTGGTATTTAGTAGATTTTTCTCAAATTCAACACCCTGGAGGTCTTGGGATCTGAAAATCTGAATTTTCTTCCTTTCGTAAAGCCTTTTAAGCAGCCCTCGTAACTGCAGGATTTGAAAGTTATGTACCTAAATAGCAAGTATACGGATTTAAATATTTTATGCTGAAGTATCATCTATTTTGAGGACAATATTATGATTCTGAACATTAGGTTTGATAACTCTGAACAACCAGCATACAGGACTCCCTTGTCTCTAGATCAAAACCCAAATCTATCATTGGTTTATCTTTTTAAGACAATTTATGACTGCTTACAAAACAAAGACACAGGAATTCTCAAAGCCATGGGCCCAACTTTCTTTTTTGTTAGAGCTGTACAATTGTGATGACTTGCAAACAGTTGTGATTGATGTTAGAATAATGCAGAAATCACAATCAACTAACTCTTACATGATAAAATGGTCTTTTTTAACTTTTTAAATCTATCTCTGATCTCTAAATACCTCTGCACTTGGAGGACATTCACAAGGGCTTTGTGTTATTGTAGGAGTACTCCTGAAAAACTTCCTGTCTGGAAAATGTGTTTTCCAAATAGGGCCCCTGAGAAGAATACAGATGGATCTATGCAAAATCTGGTACTTCTGCAAGAAGCCCAATGGGACATGTAAAGTGGCAGAGGAACAAATGGAGAAGGCCACATCCTTGAAAGTGCACCAGCAAAAAACCATGAAGACAACGCAAGATTGGCAATCATTTACTGTCTTCACGCATCACTTATCCTAAGAACCAGTAGCTCAAAAAAAGCCAAAGAAAAAAAGAAACCAAAATGAAGATAAATAATCCAACACTTACTACCCTGCAGAACTGCAGAATGTTTGGAGTGCCCACCCTTTCCAGTGATATCCTGGGTTTCTGCTGCATATGGAATATCCTCCCTGGCCAGGCCACTGACAGGAAATATCAGCAAGTTGCCAGGACTGAGATGAATGAAACTTAATGAAAACGGGGAAAAAGTCCAGCACATGGACTCTGGTTTCTTTCTGCCTTGCCCAGTTTGTCTGCACAGTGATGGTGCCACAGTCCTGTCAGTGCTGCTCACACTAATTAGATCTGCACAGCTAGAATGTATTAAGGTGAAGAAAAAAAATTACCCTCTGACTCCACTAAAACATATCCAAAGGAACTATTCATTTAAACTTCAACTTAAATACGTATTTATCTTTGTGCTCTGAAGTCCAATATACCTCATTTTCAATTTAACCACTCCTCTTTTATGCTTTGTAGAAGTTGTACAAGATCATTTATGCAGAGACTTAATATTTATAAAAAATTCAAGCAATTGGAAGAGCCAACATTTCAAAGGGTCAGCAATCAATGCACACACCCCCACTGCCCTCCCAGCTGGAGAGACACAGACACAAACTGCCAAGTGCACGGGAGATGTTCTGGACTTCACATCCCTGGCACGGCGAGGGGAGGGAGAGCTGCAAAGAGGGGACACAGGTCAGACCCACGGGCAATGTAAACTGTAACAATAATTCATCTGACTGCAACCAGCTCCCACTCAGCCTCCAACACTCACTGGAGTCACTGGGGCAGCCCACAAGGCAAAGCAGCTCTCAGGAGGAGGGGGCAGACAGGAAGCCATGGTGGGAAATACGGCATTCCAGGCTGGGAAGCAGGATGGAGACCTGCCCTGCCCTGCTTCCCTGCAGCTCCATCCCAGCGTGCTTATCTGTGCCACACTGCACTTCCCTTCCCAAGATACCAGAGAACACAAATCAGCACGTGTCAGGCTCGTGGCCCTACCCCCTCCTACTTTTTTTTTTTAATTTTAGGAGTAAATCAGGGGTCCATCATCCAGAGATGCAGACAAAAAAAAGCCTACATATCTCGCAGGCTGCATTCAGCCCACAGGTGCAGTTGTGAAGTCACCACGTCTCCTCTGCTAAGCAGCACTGAGTAATTCAAAGCAAAAGCCCAGTGTGAAATCTCCACACAAACCTAACAAAATACTCTCAAAACCTTCATTTTTCCAAGCTTGATTTTATAGCACTTTGACAGGGTCCAGAGATTTTTATCTGCACCCTTCATCCACCATTTACATTATTTTGTAATCTGACATGCAGATTTAATAGCTTTATATTAGGTGTGTTCTGAAGGGAGTCTCAAAGTCCAACTCCTACTCCTAGCATGTGGAAGGTTAGAGTGGTTCATTTTATAGGCTATCCCAGTCTCAGCAATACTGGAATATGTAATGGCCACAAAATGTCAACCTACAACTTCAGTGTGGAATAGGAAGGTGTTATGCTTGGCTTTAGACACAGAACAGTTGGGAGCAAAGCACCTCAAATAACCTGCTGAAGGTCACGTGGATCTAGAGATGACCCACAGTCTGACTTTTGCACCTCACTTGAGAAACCACCTTTCTTCCTGCTATGATTAAGGGGATTTTCATGTAGTATAAATTAGGGTGAAATATTTCTTTCCAGTGGAAAGACCCCAAAACTACAGGTACACATAAACATCAACTTTTACTCATTTCAAGAAGCCTTGTTCAGAGGTGATATTGTAGCCACTAACTTACAGTGGTAAGACAGCATAAATATGCAGTAGAACAAAATTACTTAATTAAGGAGGAAAGCAGCACATGAAATTCTGAGTGCCTGCCTCAAAATTAAAGATAAAACCATTTCAGCCTGACAAACAATACTAGAATTGTACTTTAGTAGAAGCTTGCATAATTTATTTGCATCCTCTCCTTCATTCCTTCTCCTTCCTGTCCCACCCCAAGTATTTTTTTTGTGCTGATATCCCTAGAGATCTGTAAACTCTCAGTGGAAGGCCAACAAAAAAATTTGAAACAAATACAATGTGCAATTTCAAATACAAATTTGAAATATTAATGTGCAACAGCATTTCTTTTTCTTGTTTGGATTTACACTGAGTAGAAATCAATTTACTTTCCTGAAGGGAGCTGAGCAGGCTCAGTGTCATATGTGACAGCAACCATAAGTTAATAAATACAGAAAGTTTGCAAAGCTTACATGCAATACTTGATCCTAAAGCTCCTTTCCAACGTGAGTGGTTCCATAAGTAAAGAAAAATTAAAGCACTTTGTCTGAGCAATTGCCTGCCCCAAAAGCCGGCTCTGGCAGGGCGGCAGCTCCCGGGGTGCAGAGCGGTGTCACAGCTGTTGGGCAGCACACTGGTAGCCCAGAGCTTACTGAAGCTTTGCAGATAGCAGATAAGCAATACTTTATATTTCACACAGATGTAGATTATGAGCCAGGGAAAAGAAAGCTTAAAAGGTGAATGGCTTCTTTTGGCATTAGCTGAAATCTCTGTATAGTCTCCAAAGAAAGCCAACAGCGAGGTCAAGCTACAGTATGGGAATTCTATAGTCCATAAAAAGCCCTGTTTTTTAAGCTCTGAGTCAGAAAAATTCAATGTGGATGACCACTTAGTGAAAGGGTCATCATCCAACAGAGAGAAAATTGCTAGAGCAACAAAGAGCCTAGAAGTATTGCTCAGTTTATAGAAACCACAGAAAAGGATGAATTCTACATCTGTCTCCTCCTAGTATTAATCTAATTTGCCTCCAAGGATCAATTTATCCAGTAGAAAGTGCATTGTGATGGTACAGTAAAGATCCTTCTCCAAAATCTCAACTTAAAACAAAACTGTTTTTTGACTGCATGCTGACATTTACATATTTATTTAGCACTGAAAGCACAGCTCCAACGCTGCATTGACAATCAAGGAGGACAGATGGGGGTTCTTGTCCCAAGACAACTTCAATTTTCTACCACAGAGCAACTTTACTTTTGCTGTTCTCCAGGTGACTGCACTGTGTGTTGGCATTCTCGGGGTGTTCACAGAAGCAGAGCTGAGGAAGATCACTTGCAGATTTCCAAGGCCTCCCAGGGAGGAGCTGCAAGGCACCTGCGTATTGACTGCACCCATGAGGCTATGCCTGCACCTGCACTGCCACAGAAACATCCATCCTAACACAGCACTAACCTTGCCCTCCCTACCAAGAACATCAAAGCAACGCCTGAACAGACTCCTCACGGATCCTGCAGCAGGACTTTCCAAGCATTAAATGACTCGCTGTGAAACAAAGCCAGCTCAATGAGTCTTGTAGCAGAATGTCCCACTGCAGTGAAATAAAAACCTCTTGTACCTGAAGGCAGAGATCCCTCCCTCACAAGAACAACTTTCTGCAATTGCCCCCCTTTCTGATTCTCATTCTCAAACCAGTTATATCCTTCTGCTCCTCACTTGCTCACACTCGTGCTCCCAAAGCAAGGAATTTGCTTTGCTAATTAGTGCCATTAGGGAAGTTGGGGAACATGAAGCACAGACTAAAAAATTGTTCAGGCTGGGTTCTTAGCACTTCACCCTTGTGATATATCCATGCTGTAAGCTCTGCACTGAACAGCGCTTGACTCAGCCTCAGTCTGCAGCAGAGAGAAATTAATTGCAATCTAATAGGATTCAAATTGGTACAAGGGATGCCATCATTACAGGACAAGACAGGGTAAAACCGCAGTACATTAGCAGCCAGCAAACGGCTCCGGTCAATGCAGTGGAACAGGCAACACCATGCCTCAGACATGATGAATTGATACCTCAATAATTGTAATTTATTAGTTGGTGCTGCTGAACTAGCACACGAACCAGGTGGACACTGGCTGAACCTATGTGGTGTTTGCAGAAGGAACAACATTGCTTTTGCAAGGTCTAACTTGAAATAATTTTACACTGGAGATGTGTCACAGCTTAATTCAAGCAGCAGTTATGTGTACTGAAGGATGAAAGTGTAAATCAGCAGCAGACTGGGAAGCAGAAGGCTCCTGATATCAAATGTCAATGCAGTTGCTCCCTTGCTCTGCAACCTTTGACAAGTCCCTTAAACCCCTGGTGCTTCAATGAAGGCAGGTACAGCACTGGGTCAGCAGCAAGACTGCCATCACAGGCCACATTCAGTCCCTTCCTCGCTGTATTTAAAACTGACTCTGGAGTTTGTGCATGAGACTGGCCTGTGGATATTTAAAATCATGTGTGACAAACAGGCTTTATGTAATGAATTATGGTTAAACTGCGAGAGTAAACCTGACAGACATGCACATGCATTCCCATTCACACAAAGCCCAACTGTCCCACTTCCACACGAGCAGCTCCACGGGAACATCTACAAATCACAGCAAAGGTTGGGCTGTGACATGGATGAGTGCACCCACAGTGATTCCCTTCCAGGTAGCACATGAGGGAGGAGAGCCCAAGGCAGCCGAGGTGAACGAGCTGGGATCCTGCGTTCCTGCTCCTCCTCTCTGCTGAAGCCTATGCCACTGAACAGTCATAGCTTGTTGCTAAATGAGGCAGTCATTCCCATGCTTAGGAATGCCACACTCCCCATGGATTTTGCTGGGCAGGCAGAATTTTAAGAATTTGGAATATTTTCCAGTCAGTTTCAGCAAACAGAATGTAAGCCACCGACACCGGAGGTGCCAACACAACCCACCAGCAGCTGTTATTTCCCTCCCATCTTCTGTTGGGGAAAATCTTTTGGATGCCAAACCCCCTGAAGCACAGATCTGCCGCCCTCACACCCGGCTGGACCTTGACAACTCCTTTTGGCACTTCCCACCTGAGGTCAGTGAGGAAAGCAAAGGGCTCCTGCACTCACTGCAGGAGGACCAGAAGACCACGTGAGAGGCGGAGATCTGGGTCTCTGAGCTAAGGGCAGCACATAAATAAATGCCACTTCTGAGAAGAATAAAATAAATGAATTAACGCTGAATTGCAGAATTTTTTCTTTCTTGGCAAGCCTGTTTAGCTCACTGCAACCAGCTCTATGTACATTTCATACTCTAAGCTCATAATTAAGGGCTATTTCAGAGCAGTAGATACCTGAGCCCTATTTCAAGCTTCCTTAAGTTGATCTATTCCTTCCTAAAGCTACTCAAGAAGCCAGTTACCAAAGACAGAAAACCACAAAATTACACATTCAGTACTTCTAACCAGCTCTTCACCCTAGAAAACTTAGAGGGTCTATAATTAAGAAAAAGAAAATGGCTGGGGTTAAAAACTGGCTCAGCAAGTTTGCTATCAAGATTCTTGCCTGGGTTTGTCCTGTGGAAACACCCTCAGTACTCACACCTAGTTCTCAATCATAAGATGATGATTAATACCAGCATTAGATCATCCTCAGCAATTGCCAGAGCTTTCTGCAAGGTTCTTGGTGGATTAAATCATTGAATGGTGCTCAGCACCTCTAAGCAAGCCCTTGAAACCTGATGCTGGCATCCATCCTGGGCACCTGACCTGGCACATTCATCTGGCATGATGCAGAAATACTGACTTGGATGGAGTCACCACTCTCATGTCCTCTGTCTGAACCAGCTCCTTGTGCTCTGAGCTGATGTGCCAGTGCTGTTTCCAATTCCAGACAAGTCCATGGATGAGGAGGTTCCACAACTTAAGGCTGGTCCCTTAAATCTTACAAGACCCAGGCTCCTACGATGACCTCCTCTCTTCCTTAGGTTGAAAAAATAGTGTTGTATTCTCCTGTATGGTAATAAAATAATCGTGTCCCCTGCTACATTCCTTCTGTGTATTACAAACATTTCAAAAAATGAAGTAAAAATTATTTTTTCCCTGTTACAGATAAGCAGCCACACAAAGCACGGCTAAGCAATTAATGCTCTTGCCCAATAATCTAGCAGCATAACTTGGTAGCAGAAATCCTTTAAACTCAACAACTCTACCAACTAGCACTGCCAGCAAGAATATGGTCTCTCCTCCTCTCCCAGACAGTTATTTTTTGAGGAGAATGAAGAGAAGGGGTTTTAAAATTACCTGTCTGCAGTGTCTGGAAACATAAAACCCCAACTCAGATACCAAGTACCATCATGCTAGAGATCAAGATTTGTATTCAATACAGAAATGAAAATATAACATACAAGTTAATTCCTTACAGAGTGACTACTAGGTGAAAGACACTATCTGATAGTGAAAAATAACGTATCACCTGCTTAATTTTATTTTGACATATATCGTTCAGCACTGGAAACAGCTCATTTTTTTGGATAGGTAGAAAGAAAAGATTGACTTCTACACATTAAATCCTAATTCTGTCAGAACAAGCTCCAAGTCAACAAGTGTGTCAATACTTAACTAGGAATCAACTAAGGGCTCCCATTTGTGTAGTTGTACTAACAGCCTTGGCTGCACGAAGCAAGTGAAAAAGCCCTTCAGCTTTTTAGCAGGTTTAGCAGAGGCACCTCAGGCCATCAGAGCACATCGCCACAGGTCTCTGAAGGGCAGGTACACCCGATCAATGCTGGCACGTGCTGCTGAGTGCTGCAAAAACCCTCTCCTCTCCTACAGCCTGTAAATGAACACAGCTGAAGCAGTAGAAATTCCTGATATTGCCTGTGTAAGTTACAGACATTCTGCCAAAATAAATATATAATAACCATTAGGAAAATGAGCACATGACGCCACAGAAGGAAGCCTCTGGAATGATCAGAAATCCTATTTTGAGTCTCGCTAATGGAGCACAACGAACATTTTAAAACAGCTTGTACATTTTATGTGCCTGGATCTATCAAAGTAGAAGACAGACATTTATTCTAGTGAAAGGTATCAGAATATGAAACAAGAAATCAGAGTAAACTTGGCGTGTGGGATTTGTGTAAATGCTGAAGTGAATGAGGGGCACATTGCATCAACAAGGCACTGGAATTTAGGCTCTCAACTAAAATGGGAGCAATTTCAGCCCCAAGCAACCTGGAGTTGGACACTTCCAGGGATGGGGCAGCCACAGCTTCTCTGGGCAGCTGTGCCAGGGCCTCACCACCCTCACCATACATGTGTTCAGAACACAGTTCAACCTCTTCTGTATTTTATTTATTCATATAAAGAACACATACATGTGTTCAGACTTCACAAGCACCAAGTTTCAAGCCGCTGAAACACTCTCACAGAAAATAATCATTTATGATGACCAGTTATCATGGGACTGTGAATAAATTCCTATTCTTAAAGTACAGTGGCAGGTCAGTAAATGCTGAGATCCAGAGTGGTGATAATTGTACAGCTGAAGAAAAGTTAAGAAAAAAAATGTAATTCAAGCAGCCAGGACTCAAAAGCTGCAAGAATAAAAATGGGTTTAATGGCTTTTTGAAATAATCTTTACAAAGCTACGTGTTACTTGGATGAACACAAAGCACTGTAAAGATAGCCAGTTCTTGAAAAATATTGTTTCCCTGTTTCTTGGGTCAGTAAAATCCCATTAACTACTAAATATCTAGTTTTGACTCTGCCTTAGGCTTATGCCTATTTGAGATGACCCAGGGTTGTCAGACAACAATGCAGCTCTTAATAAATAACACACACACAAAAGCCCCCAAAACACCCCACCAACATCAACAAAAAAACTCACCACAAAACATACTACTGTTTTGTTCTGTTTTTTTTTTTTTTTCCTCTGGGACAATGGAGACTTTATCACATCTGCTATTACAATGTGCCTATAACAGTGTTCTGTAACAAGCAGCCCTAAGGTCAAATATGCTTCTTGATCAATTTACTGGAGGTCCCTGGTGCTGCTGGCTGTGGTAGACTGTCTGGGGGAAAAATAATCCCTTTATTCCTTTGCTTCACTTTAAAGGGAAAAAAAAAACAAAAAAAAGCTGTCACAAAGACATTTTTCTTCTCCCTCTGCTCTCGACAAGTCAGGTAAACAGGGAGGGAATACCCAGCTGCAGAGGACTGTAAGAGACCAGCATCTGTACAGGCATATAAAACCACACTGTTTATTTACCCAATGCAGCAGGATGATTCAGAACAAGGCTAAGGGGACTGCGAAGATGTCTTAGCAAAACACTTGCAGTAGTTTGCATGAGGACAAATAAAAGGCTCACTCACTCACTCAGGATGTGTCATGTGGTCATCCTTGTACAGGAATTTGACAGTTCAGTACATGGCTACAGTCAAATAACTCTGACAAACACTAACTCACGGCTGCTCTGAGCAGCACAGTCATCACATTAGCCCTCTCCCAGTTTTGTCAGCAAAGCTGTGACTGTTGGTCTGGTTTTGCTCAACACACCAGTATCAACCAATAAGCAATAACTCTACCCAGAAAAGCAGATTTGACACTGGCAAACTTTTACAGAAATCACTTCAGGCTTGCATCAACCAGCAGGAAAGAAGTTGATCTCATCGGCCACAATGCTGAGTACCACTCTTACTCATGACTGACTGCATGACTTTTGTTTCATATGTTGCGATTTATTAATTTTCACTCTGTGTGAGGGTTTTAGTCACAGACTGCTACTGACTTAACAGGAACCATCCCATTCAGCCCCCCAAGCTGGAGTGAGCCTGGAGCTCCACGTGCCTCTGGTTATTTGTGGGTGATTCTAGGGATTGTCTTTGCTTGTCCCTGTGGCTGATTCCCTCACTTCTGAACAAACATGCTAATTCCTGCAAACAGCCCCTTTAAAAGACACTCCCCTCAAAAGGAAAAAAAAAAATTACCCTTTGCTAATGGCCTATAATGGGCCTAAATAAAGCCTGAGCTGTTCCTTAGTCATGCATAACTCCATTGCTTCTATTCCCTTCACAGCCTGCCCGGTTGGCATAATTTGCAGAAGTGTTTTAGCATGGACAATTGAAACACCCACATGCTGCCTGAACTAAAAAGCTTAACCCTAGAACCCCTTTCTTCCTGTGTGATAGCTAAACGTGGCTTTTATTGTGATTACACCGGTCCCATCCACACTGTCAGATTCAACCCAGGAAGACTTAACTCCAGCCATATCCCCACACAGATTAGCAATCTCTGTCACCCAACACAATGGCTAGAGAAGGTTTAAAATCTGGCAGAACTCCAACATTCCCATTTCATATAGCCAGAACAGAATTCCCCCTAAAATAGCAGACTCCACGTGTAAAAACCCCGATGTAACCACATCTGGTAATTAATTAGCACACACCTTGGTGCACTCCAAAATTAGGACAGTGACAAAGGACAAGCAGGGGCCACAAAGAAAAGTTGGCAGCTTCTTCCAAGACCACGCATTCCCACTCAGGTGCCATGCCCTGAAACAATTTTAGTTCATCTTTCTCTTTAAGCAGAGACAGCACTGCCACTGACGATGATACGACAGTGACAAAGGAGGGCTGAAATTCAGACCCGAATTGTTATTCCCCTCAGCTAGGCAGTTATGCACAAGAAACACTGCTTGTAAACACTTCTTTGTCAAACACTCAATTACAAGCTGCTTTATGAACAAAATGAGGCAGTCGCAAGGAAAGTGAGAGACGAAAATGGGGAAGCAATCTCCAGTGGCTCACAGCCATCACACCACCACAGCCCAGGAACATTCCAGGTCACTCTGCCAGCTGGGCAGAAGGTACAGACACATGGTGGGAAAACACCAAAATCCAGCTCTGCAGAGCGGGGTTTGGGTTTTGAGAACCTCAACTTTGTTCTGCTGTTATGGTTATTTCCTGTGTGGTAAGGAAAGAATAACTGGTTTATTTTTATATTGTCGCTTTTTTGCAGCCTGAACCAGGAAGAAAAGGATCACATGTACCAATGTGGAACAAGTTCAAAGCCCTCAGTTCAGGCAGCACTCACAATATGACTCGCTTTGTGTCATCCCCATTTACACCTTTATACACTGAAATTGCTCCATATGAGCTAAAAAGTAACTGGAAACTGGAACATTCTTTTTTTTCATGGTAAAGCTGCAGATGTACTGCAAAACGTCCAGCTGAGCTACCTCCAGCTTCAATCCTAAAAGGACTGAAGCTCTAACTGCAAAGAGATATTTCTGACTGACACTACAGCCATAAATGTCATGGTAAATTATAAAATACTGCCCTATGACCACCTGAAAGTTTTGAGAACCAACAGAAAGACAACTTCATGAGATCGAGTACCACTTTCCAGGAGGCTGCAATGTTACAGCACCACGGGCTGTGCATCATGGCACTGGCATTCAAGCTGCCCTGGACAGCAACCCCTGCTTGATCCATTACCTTGTCCCTGGATTGTTTTAGCAATGTTATTCCAGTGGATAAGATTTCCCCTGGAAAGAGTGTTTACCTTGTTTTTACTATTCAGCTCAATGAGTCAAACATAGCTGTAAGAGGAAATGTCAGAGAGCAAAGTGAGAACCATTGCTAATCTTCAAGGCAATGGAAATGCAGATGAAGTAAGAATCGAGCCTGTGCTCCTTTCCCTAAAGTGAAACCCTTTAACCAGGAGAAAGTGGAATGCGAATAAAAGACTTGTTTTTAAATTTAAAAACCTGCATATATTCACATACCAACATTCAGAATCCAGCAGCTACCCAAAGAATATTTTGTTTTGTAATCTTAACAATTCTGACTGTAGAAAAAGCAAAATTAAAGGAAAGCTACCAGAAAGAAAAAAAAAGCCCTAACTTTTGCATATAAGGATAAGAAGAGTTTACAAGTATAATTCTTAAAATTAACACATGAAAACTTGGTAGGATTTTTTTTTAATAAATTAATTTCAAGGCTCAACTTCAGAAAAATTTTAGCATCAACTTAGAGTGCTAACAGTTGGACAAAACCTACATACAGAAATAACACATTTCACCTCTCAAGTTAAAAGATACATACCCAACTACACCTTAGGACTCTCACAATCAGTAAGTTTGGAAGAACTTTAAATCTATCACAAACCCCTACTGGCTTTATTTAATTTTTATGTTTCTTTAAGACAAAACATTAGGGAAAATAGACTGATTATGCCAAAACAATTGTGCAATGGCATTCACCTGAATAGCTACTAATAACCTTGCTTGAAGGAAAAGTGCAAGTGCTCATTTTACCTAAGAGATGCCTTCAAACCAAAGATGTGCTCACTCAAGCTGTGTATATTCTCAACAGCTCGTGTAAACCATCCATCAGGCAGAAGTATGAAAATTATCTCCCTTAAGAATCCACACAGAAAGGCTGAGGAATGTGGGTAACACTGCCCGAGGCTGCAGTTTGGGAGGCGAGAGCAACTGAGAGGTGGAAAACAGCATCATCTTTGATATGCTTCCACGAGGAAAGCCAAGTCAGCTGGAGCAGTGCCACTGAGTGTCTTCAGGCAAAGACTGGCAGCTGCCAAAGCAATCCTGCTACAGCTCCTGGCACAGGGCTATCCCAGCAGCCTCCTGCAGAAGCTGAGATCCACGGCCAGCAGTCAGCAAGGACAAGCTCTGCACGAGGAAAACAACAGTACCTCATGAGAAAGGTATTTATCCTGCCTCAACCACGTGTGACATTGGGATGTCATTTTGTTTGTTTTAAATCAGCTCAGATTTAGACCGGAGTGGCGCAGATGGTTTAGTCATCATAGTGATAAATGTGCTAGGAGAAGAATATTGGCTGTCTGCATCAACTGTGCTTATTTCACACCAATAAAAATACCTGCGATAATCCCAAATATCACTGCAGACATGTGGTGCAAGCAGAGGAACAGAGGCTACAATTAGGCAACAGATCCCAGCCTCTTCTGCAAAGTTAGCTAAAATATTGGGCAGCGAGTGCTAAAATCAAGATGAAGTAACCTTTTAGATGCTTCTTGTCCAAATCAGAAAAACAGTATCCAAAAAGACTGTGGTTTTTCAGGGTCCTAGCACCTCCTGCAGCATCCACACTGAACCCAGAAATAAGGTCTCTACATATCTTACAGCTAAGAAGAGATGTACAATAAAAACCTCCAGCCAGGGCTCCGAATCTATTCAAACATTCCACACTACTCCATTTTTCAACTTGCTAAAATCACAAGATCCAATAGAAGTGCTCTATCTTGGTACCTTCTCCAAAAGAAATATACAAATAAAACAAAGTGAGAGGAAAGAAGAAGGAAAAGAAAGAGGACTTAGTGCATTTCGTCAACCAATTGTATTCAGAGAAAATATACAAGTGAATATAGCTTCCTTTAAATTACTTCACGTAATTAAATCCCCTTCTCTAAATTACAGACCGTTTAGCTCTTCTTTTATAACAATGTAACCAATGACCACCAACAACCTTCTTTATAGCATATAATGCCACGTAAGTTGTTAGCAACGAAATTTCCTTTTTATTTCTTCCTTTCAAAAGAAGCTGCTCTAATGAGATTCATTCACAGCTACTTACAGACTGTCATCGAGAAGAGAGGATCGCTTTGTTTCCCTTCATTCTGCTCCTCTCTGAGGCTATGTTTAAGCAAATGTGACCTAAACTCTTTATCAGTCATCTAAATGCAGACAGAGAAGTTAAAGCTGACCAGCAAGAGTTTTAAAGCACGGAGCTTATAACTGCTGTGATTCTCCACACACATACAACATCGCTTCCTAAACACCGCACTGTGGGTTTTAACTATCTTCCTACCACTTGAATTTTCTGACCTGTCTTAACTTTGAAACCACCAGGAACATCAGGTGAGGACATGTTTGCAAGCCCCTGTTTGCTGGGGACGAGTCCTGCCCGATGGGAGCCGCTCTGAGCGGCTTTCCCTGGACTGCCCCCGTAGGGAACGCTGTGTAGGAAACGCTGTGTAGGAAACGCTGTGTAGGAAACGCTGTGTAGGAAACGCTGTGTAGGAAACGCTGTGTGAGCTTCCAGCTCCCGAGCTCTGCTGGACCCGGCTTCCCCGGGGCTGCAGCTCCTGCACCTGCTGCATGGGAGCCGAGGGGGAGGTGTGAGGCCCCTGCAGTCACTGCAGCCCAGCTCCGCTGCAGGCAGTGCACAGCCCAGCACAGGCAGCACTGGTGGCACCCAGCGCTTTCATCACTGTGCTCTCCAAATCTACTCCAACGTGTCCTAAAAGTGCCAGCAGCCATCTGCAGGCCTGAGCACCTCGCTGCTGCCTAGATGCTGTGAAGTGGGAGAGGTGAGCGGGGACAGACGGGAGTTTTGGAGTCAAGGGACAAGGAAGGCAGGAGCCAGCGCTGCGGGCAAAGCCTTGGGGTCTAGCTGTGAACACAGCATGGTTGATGTGTAACAGCAGCAGTCTGAGCCTTAAATACACAGCAGGAAGCAGAGTGCACGTGGCAAGGCACTGCAGCACTGCATCCCCATCCCCACCCCAGCCCTGCCTGCTCTGACACCCAGGAACAAATCCCCACTCAAGAAACACCCATGGCAGTAAAATGCTGGCCAGGTGAGCCAGCCCTGCCCAACCCAGCACGGGCACACCAAGGAGCTGTACTCAGAGGCAGCTGAGCCTCTCTAAAATAATCAGGAGAGCTCTATGAAAGCAGGGACAACTGGGGCACAAGGAGCAGCAACACTGGCAAGGGAGGGTCAGCTACAAAAGGGGAACCCACTGGCCCAGACAAGCAAGAGTTTCACTATTCAGTGAAAAAGACAAAGCCACATTCTCTTATATATCACACTTCCAGCAGCCAAAACATGTTCTACATCTCTGTTCAGAAAATAATATTTGCAGTGTAGTAAAATACAGCATATGCTTCTGTTTCATTCTTCAGCATTTCTCTAAAAATAGTTGGACACCCCACAATTCTAATAAGCATGATCTCTTCAATTTATGTTTTCCTAACAGAACTGCAGTGGGTTTTGAAATACGTTTTTTCTGGCTTAAGCAAAGGCTGCCTCCTGTCACAGTTCCCAGAGGGTTTATGGCACTGTTTTGCACTACTCCTGAAGCAGTGTGTTACAGAAATCTGTCATGGAAGCCGTGCTGTAGCTTTCCAAACGTGGCTGCAATCCCATGATGAAGTTACCTGCACCACAGTTATAATGCAGACTTTAATGGTCTAATGTTGGTACAGCATTTTAAACAAACTACACACACTGCAAAGTTCTCCCTCTGCCGCAGAGCGGGCTCTGCAGCCACTTCAAGAATCTCGATGAATTCTTGGATAAATTTAGCAAAAAAACAACAGCGCTTCTTTGTAATAGCAGGGTTTCATTTGGGAAATAAACATCCACTTTTTATTTACAAAGGATTTTTCCTCCTCCTGCCACTACTGTGCTATGCTCACTGCCTCCCTCTACTTTGATCCAAAATACTGAATACCAAGTGCCTAACCAGGACTTAAAGCAGATTTTTAAATTAGTTCCTGACAGTGCAAACAGATTGCTATTGATTGAAATGAGGCTGATTTTAGGCCTTGGATTAGCAAACCTAATGCCTCGATGCTGTGTTGCCCTTTTCAGTACTTTGCACCGTTGCTCCCCAGTGGTTTCCCAGGCAGCTGTGGAGCCTCTGCAGTTGCAGATTAGCGTGAGAGAGCAGGGCAGGGCCATCTGTGGCTGCGCCTGCAGCCCTGCTCAGCTGGAACAAGGGCCTCCTCCCAAACCCCCGGGGCCAGGACCCTGCTCTACACCCTCATTAGGGGCTCAGGAGCCAGCCGGGCTGTTCAGGATGGGGCCGGTGCTCGGGAAGGCTTTGCTGGAGCCCGGCACCACAGCTCACCCAGCCCGGTGACCTCCACCCGCTCTGGATGGGACCAAAGCACTGGGGGAAGCCAAAGCCCGGCTTTCCTTGCCAGACAGCCTGGCCAAAGTCTGGGATAGAGGCTTGCAGGTAATGGCACTGCCTTATCAGCCCTGCTCTCCCAGCCAACATAAATGCCTACTTTAAAAATATCGGTGCAAGAGCTTTCATGTCTAAATTGTACATTCTTGTACTTACAAAGGTAGAAATGGATCCTGCTTTTAAGCAACATTTTGCTGATTAAAAGAAAATGGACTTTTTTCCTCTTGCTTTGTTGTTTAGTTTCAAAGAACGTTTAAATAACAATATCTGCTAACAAAATGGGTAACATCAATTAGAAACAGAAAGAAACTAGTTTGTATAATTTCAGTGTTCAAAAGCAGTGAAATGCAAACACCAAAGCAGCACACACCAAACCAAACCAATCCCCAAAACCCACATTAAAGGCAACCTTTCTTCTTTTTCTTTTTTCTTTCTTTTTCCTGTAAGCTGACTGCCTAGAATTCATTGGGTTTTAGTAGCCTGAGATACTGAAGGTAACAGAATAAGTTATTGTTTTTAGACCCTCTTAGACACAATTCAGCTTCCAAATGCTACATTACTAAGACATGGAAGAACAAGCATATCCATGTCCTCTGGCAAAAGACAAATACTCCAAAGGTTATTTTTCAGACTCACTCTCCTACGTGGCTGCTGAACCTCAGCTAAGAAAGGAACATTTCGGTCTCTGAGCTGTGCACCACCAAGCACACACTGCCTCCAGCCCACCAGTGGCTTCAAAGCCAAGCATGATAAATATTATTTATCATTATCTGAAAATCACAAGTAAAAACTCAAGCAGCTACACAGTCCTATTGCCCAACTGTCAGCACGAGCAATATGATGCCAAAGGAAATTTTCCACAATATTTCGTTATCCAGATGAGTTTCTAGACCGCTTCTCTCTGCCTTGGAAAAGCCCCATAGCCTTTCAGTACCACCACACACAAATGGGGCCAAGGGTACGTAAATGGTTTGAAAAGGAGTATCAATTTTCACCTAGACATCCGAAGAAACAACCTGTATCCTGGATGGAAAAAACGGCTTCATGTATCACCTTTAGCTCAGATCAGCAGTAACCCAGAGCACGGCCCTCCTGGGGGGCAGGGAGGGTGTTATATCCATTAATGAATGTTGGATAACGAGATGATGAGCATCACAGAGAAACCACATGAATAGGTAATCAAACTTGTTAATGCAATTTAGCAGTTCCAGTCCAGCAAGAGCCACAGCAACGTGATACATTAATCACTGATAGCGCTCAGCAGTTTGGGAAGGCTGGGGAGTGAATGAGACTCGGGAATTAGCCGTGCTTTCCCTCCCTCCTGGAAGCTCTGCTGAAGTCACGGGGATGTCACGCCTCCGGAGCAACACGACCGTGTTAACTCCCCTGCCCTCTCCTCCCAGGCTGCAAACCCAGCACGCTATTTATGAGCACTAAATACGTGCTTACACCACCCTGCTCTCCTCAGTTTCTCTGAGACTCTTCCTCATCTCGGGTGATTTAAACAGTGGGTGAGAAAAGGAAGGAGGAGGTGTAAGACACTAATCTTCGTGACAAATGACTATCTGCAGAACACTGTGTTATTACAGCCGCATTTAACATCTAAATATATTCAACGCACCGTGATGCTCCCAAGCGGACTAAATAGTGAGCCCGAGGTTAAGCTAACTGGAAGTACCAGCAACTGTATTAGCCTCAGCCCTTTTCAGAAGCTCGTCATTGTACAGAAAGGGCAGTGGGTCCTGAAGCCCAGAAAAAAAGGGAAAAAAAAACCCCAAAAGCCCAACTGCTATACATTCACAGTGCTCAAACATTCAGAGGAATAAGCAACTCCAAAAATGAAACCAGAAAAGAGAATAACAGCTCAGCTAAGGTTAACCAAAGACTGACTCGAACTTTCAAGAGTGACTCTCCAAAAATGAGAATTACTAAGGACTCATAAGGGAGCACTGGAACTAAGAGGTTTCATCTTATATGTACCTCTTAATCTAATAAAATTATACATCCAACCCTTTAAATACCTTAAAGAGGTGATAGGCTGCTCTGCGCCACCAGCACTGTCTGCAGTTGTGGCAGGAACCCCTTTTCCCCAACCACTGGGCGATGACAACTTCCAAGGAACGCTCCTGTGTTGGAGGCAGTTCCAGCCTTTCAGAGGGGCTGGATTTACTGCAGGCCATTCTGGCTACACCAAAATACACCACAGCTTTGAACACCTCCTCACTCCTTGACATCCCTGATCCTGGTGACTGCAAGAGCTTTTGTTGGTCCCCACAGCAGAAGAGCAGTTACAAACCAGCACCTTTCCCTGTGTGCATGTGCTGAGAGCAGCCCCAAGCTCTGACAAATCTCAGACAAAAGGATCTAGACTATTGGAAATGCCTTTTTTTTCTCCCTCTGCTCCAGTTACAGCAAGAGATAAATGTGTTTGAATGATTTTTATACACAGTTGGGAGCAATAGGGTGGAAAGGACAGATTGGTTCCTTTAGCCCTCTCCCCATAGCCTGAGGTACAGAACAACCAAATATTCAGGAGCAATAGCAATCTGGATGCTTTGTCAAATGGAGTGAAGTATAAATCTAATTTTCTAAACAAAGCAGACAACCTGGCACTGAAATCAGCTTACCATTTTGCACCTCTCTACAAGGATTAGCAGAATGCCATAATTATAATGCCCAATTTGATTTATTAGAGGAGGCTGCATAGAAAAGATGACAATTCAGTAGCATTGTGGAGAGAAAGGATGTGAGTAGAAGGAAAGCTTCAAATTGAACAGCAATTTCTAAGCAGTATCTCAATATAATTAGCATTAATTACAGTAAGCTATCCAAATTAGGTATAAACCTATGTTTAATAACCCTGAGATGAAAAATTCACCCCCCAAATTCCAGGAAACTTAACATTACAGCCAAATTGTCTAGACAGCTTGGCAGGAAATGCCAGAATTCTAGGTGTGAACTTCGTGGTTACTAAAAAAAAGGAAAAATTATTGAACTTGTCTATATCATTTGCATAATGAGTTTGAAATAAGAATAGCCTAGTTTATGTAGCTTAGATTTTGCTGCTACTTTCATCAACCTTACAGACCTCCAAACTTGTCTGGTTTTCACAACTTTATCAGCTAGGATAATAGCAGGTATTTAAAAAACCTCCCTTTCCAACAAGAGAAGAATTCTACGTGTGACTTATTTAAAGAGGCACCATTTATTAACGAGTCACTCATTACAGGTTTTCTTTTATACTCTTTGTGCAAGCTCCTCACTCTTTTTAGAATTTGTTACTCATCCTTACAGGTTAAAAAAAATTAAACAATGCAGTTGAGTTCAGGTTTTTATGAATGTAGCAAATCCCCTATTTAATCACTGATGGCAGCCAAATACTACTCAGAAGAAATAAGTAATAACGTCCTTATTTTTCAAAGCTGAAAACTAATATTTGGTAAACTAAGGCAGCAGAATATGAGAGAAATTGGAGTCTGCCAGTGCAACAAAATCTCTTACCCCAGAGGTTTCTATGGAAGTGCCATGAAATCGCTGGTGGACACAACTATGTGAAGCTGAGTTTTAAATTTCATGTAGAAGATGGGCACTGTTAACAAACCTTTCTTCCTGCAGGAAGAGGGAACCTCTCCATTGTCTCACAACATCCACAACTATGCAAATCCCTGTCACGTGCTGGATTTCCTGCAGTGTAATTTTAAAACTGAAGAAACAACTTTCACCAGACCATGAGAATTTCTAACTTAAAATGTGATGAACCCTTCTAAATCAATATGCTGAAACACAAAAGAGTAGGAGGTGGAGAAATTATAGAGGAGAGATACATGACATAACCTCCACCATATTTTTAAATGTTAAAGCATTGCAAGTCTGAAAAAACACTTCCAGTAACTGGACAGTTCAATCTTGGGCTGTCTGGCACACACACAGGATTAGTTTCACAGAACAGAAGGTGGCTTTAGTTAAACAGCTCTTTTTTTTGCTGGAGAAATGGAGAATAAAAACCACTTTTTCATCTTCATGTGTTTCTTAGCTAGGAACAAATGCTGGAAGGTCAAGTACACTGGTGTTCCCATTGGCTGCCACTTGGCACCCTGTTAAGGACAACTGGGAAAGGGTCCACGGAGCGAGGCTGCTGTGCCATGGGGATTGCCAAGCCATGAATGCACGCTAAGTCACTAACAAATCTCCCTGCTGAGCAGCAGTTAAGTGATAAAGAGCCTGCCAGCCACAGCGCCTTTTCCTTGTCACCTGCCCCTCGGCACACACTGCGGCTCAGATGGAGTCTCTGGAATAATTCCCTCCAGCATGACAAATCTTCATTCATTAATGCTCTACCACATTTTAGAAGGGTACACAGGAAAGACTGCCCAGAGCACCAATTCCTGCAAAATGACTTTCCACTTCTAACATTCTTTAGTATCTCTCCTTCTCAACACTCTGCTTTGGAGGCAAGTGAAACTTGAGTTGTGAGATCGACAAAGAAGTTTGCAACTTCCAGGTGTGCATCGCCCAGCACAAATCCTCCAAAGGTGGTTATGATCTGATGGATGATTTCTACTGGAGTTAAGACCATACGGGCCACAAATCTACAGATGAACCACTGACTGCACCGTCTCAAAGCTGCAGGACACGAGATTGGTCTGCTCCTTCCTTGCTACATTATCAGAACACCTGGCTTCCACTTCAGCTTGTGGAACCTGTCCTCAACACAGGATTTGTACACTTGGCCACAAGTCTCCTAAGAGGCATTGCTTTCAGCAGCACAGGTTACCAGAGAAGCCATTGACACAGACAACCACCCCTACCAGCAAGGACAATGTTTCACAGTGGCCAACGCCACAGCAGTCGCTCCAGATTTGAAGTGTTTCCCTACCTGTTTGGATAGCTTCAAGGGGAGTTTCTTCTTCATCCGCTCCTTGCCTCTCTCTGCCTCTCTCTCAGAGCTCCCCGCATCGTTGTTATGGCCATTTTCACTTGGCTCTGCAGATACACAGTTTTCAGATTCTCTAGGTTTCTTGCCTGGATGCCTCTCCCACTTCTCCTTCCGCTCCTGAGGCTTTAGTGACATGTCCTTCTGTAAAGGAGATTAAAAAAAAGAATGGTAAGTTCTTTAAGTTCTTTGCAGCTACCTTTAAGCATCACGTTCTATAAATACAGAATAAAACCACAAACGACAATATGTATCTTGCAGAGATTACTTACGATGAATAATTAGGCATGCACAAGGCAAACAGTAATTTTAGATTAGATTAGGATGAATATTCTCCAGGCTATGTGTTTGATTAATTTCAGTGATGTTGGAACTGGGTATGAAAAGGAGCTCACTTCAGATTAATTCAGAAACCGTACGTCAATAGCACATGAGCAAATCAGCATCCTGAAGGGAAGCCTTAAACTGTTCAACTGCAATAGAGGTGGGGTTTGTTTTGTTTCTGATCTGAGAAGGAAACGTATCAGACCCCCCCTTGGGGCTGACAGTCTCTGATTCACAGCAGCATTCATATGGAAAAAGGCACATCTAAAGCCCTACCACGAATTCCCTGAGCCAGAGAGATCAATGGGATCCAAACACACAACAGAGGTTGAACACTTCTAAGTGTTAAGTGTCTGCCCTGAACCAGGCTGTAAGACACAATCTAAGCACAGTTTAAAAGCGGGTATGTCATGTCATAATGATTAACATTGGAAGTGAGATCAGAGAAGGGAATTACTCCTGCTATCCCTGGCATCTCTGAGGACTGGAAGCTGAACTCCCAGTGACAATGTTCCAAACTCTCTCTCTACACGCACCGTGTGGAAAAGGAGTTGAAGAAATAATATGCCAAATCACTATGACACTGGGTCACTACAGCTAGATACATTTTTCCCTCATGTCTTTTATTAACTGCTCAAGGATAAAAACTGAATTCTTAGGGAATGTTTTGCAGGGTATCTATTCCAATTTTTTTTTTTAATGTGAGGTAAATAGATTAGGAAATACCCTAAAAACACTGCTTACTAAGCCAAAAATCAGCCACAGATATTTTTCTAAATGCCTCACTTTTCACTCAAGCAGTTACATGACAGGTATTTGTATCTTACATGAATGCAGATCACAATACAAATGCTCACATCAATGCACACACCTTCAGTACTGCAAAAGAGCTCATGAAAATCATTAGCTCTCCAGTCTCTCAAAAACTGAAGCCCAACAAAAAAAGAAAATTAGGAACTGGAATGAAATGCCCTGCTGATTGCTCCAGATTACTTCCTCCCCCTCTCCTTTAATTAGTGAATTGACTGCCTCAGTGTGCAACATGCTGATTCCACTCCAAATCACTCACTTGTTTAAAGTTACCCTTCCCAGGGAAGTGAGATGATGCACTGGCACTTTAGGGTCACAGACACATTGAAATTAGAACCAAGGCAATAAAATACAGCTGTTTCCAATTCCAGCCCAGGCTCCCAGACTCAGCCAGCACCCAACCTCTGTACACCTTGCACAGGAGTCCTGGGGGGCTGGAGGCTCCTCTGAGAGCACACACAGATACATCAAGTTGCAAAACCCCTGAAGATACAACTCTTCCAACAAAATTAAAATAACTAGCACTGACTTGGAGACACAGAACACAGCATGCCAAGTCCATTACTAGGGAAAGAACAAGGAAAGTACCTGTCTGGCATTATTGCCCATGAATAAAAAAGGAATATAAATCACTGTTTAGCTGCTCAGTTTGCTTTTTAGCTTAAAGATAACACTTCAAAGCAGCAGTTCAAGATGCCAATTGAATAAGGTCATATCGTGCTGTTTACTGGGAAGCCACTGAGATAAAAATCAAAATGCTAATCTTCAGCAACTAATCAAAACCTTGTCACATGGAAAGGATATCTGCTGATATTCAGCAAAACATTAGAAACAGGAATCACCACAGAAGTGTACTTCTTCACAAAGCCAGATGCAGCTTGTGATGTGACAGTGTGTGCAAGGAAGATGCTGCATGAGGTGACATGGACCCCTGATGAGGGAGGAGGCTGGAGCAGGGGAATGCCACCACCTAAGAGCAACAGCAAACCATGCACTCCTGGCTTGAGGGGCAATATTCACTTCTAGGGATGTCTTCAAGGCCAATAAATTAACATTTTGGTTTAAACTCTTTCTGGTTTCACACGGTGGCTGGGCCTCTGTTAATGCTTTAGGGGAAGTCTTCCCTTGGTACCCACAGCACACTCACTGCAGGTTTTCAGGCAATTCCTTTCACCACACAACTGGTCTGAAAAATCTGTGTTTTTCCCCTTACTGAATCCTACACAATTCCCTACTTCAAAATGCAGCTTTTCATCCCTATTTTGTCTGGAGATTTAAGGCTTGTCTCATCGCTGAGCTACTAGCAAAATTAATTCATGAAATACAGTTATAGCTGGATCAAAGCCAAGGAAATAATTCATTCACTTGTAGTGCCATCCAAGAATCTCAAGCACTTTCCAAACAGCCGTGAATTAAGCCCCAAGGCTGAGGCTGCTCCTGTCTTCAGCGGGGGACAGTGAAGGGAGACCTGGGGCAGCCACAGGGACAAAGCCACGTTTGTGTGACAAGAAAACCTAGTCCAGAGTGCCCTTTCTCCCTGCAGCAGCAGAGGACACAGCTCACAGGACGTTTTTCTGGGAAGGCAGGATACTGCACTCAGTGTGTCCCTGCTGACAGAGGGTGACAGCAGGGTGTTCTCTAGGCTGCTAAATGCAGACCTCTGCAGCCTCAGGCAGAGAGCAGGAGGGGGCTAATGGGGTTTCTGTTCTTGCCTCCTTTGTTTCCCTTCTATTTGCTCTACTAAAAGAGCCTTCCAGTGATTGCTCTTTTACTAAAAGTTTATGACCTCCAAGCTGGGGACCTCACTTAGCACAAGAGCTTACTATTTTTGGATGTCCATCTGTGCTTGTGCACACGCAATTACTGGAAAATTTAAGCACATCTAGAATATACAGTACATCACAAGAGTGGACATTTATTGATGCACCTTGACCGACTTCAACCCAGAAATCCCAGTCTGCAGGTGGGACTGGCCTCCTGACAAACTGCCCCACTGGAGCCTTCCCCCAGGCAAGGCCAGAGCAGCAGATATTGTCACCCTCTGCACATCAGGTAAAACCTGGAGATTCACACAGTGATGGTATCTGAAGTCAGGCCCCGAAGTCAATAGGCCTTCACATCAGCCTTGTAGTTTCTGCCCAACCCAGGAGTCTGCAGACCTGACCACCTCTGCTGTGACAGGCCCAACAAATCCCCTTCTCCAGGGAAGGCTGGTGGATCCAGGCCCATTCTTCTCAGTTCCAGACACAAGACTGCTAAATCTTGCTCCAGAATACAGAAAACTGTTTTCTTCTTTACTACTCATTGCTTCCAGGACTGTCTCGTACCTGTCCTCACTTCAGAATTTCTCTGACACCTTCCAGGGCAGGCTACAGCCTCTCCATCTGCAGCCCCTTGTCTGCCTGGGCTGCAGACAGAGTGCAGATGGTCCTAATTGGCTGCATGGTTACAGATAAGGAAGAACCGGGCCTTTCTTCAGAGCCTTTCCTGGCAGTTACTCCACAAAACATGCAGATTCTATCTCCCTATTTGTTTATCTGGATACAGACACCAAAGCACACTTCATCTGAAAATGGGATTGTGGTACCTCCTCCAGCTCTCCCTGGAATACCTCGTACACCAGCAGCTGTGAAGATTCACTGACAAAGACCCTGGCAAAGGCTGGCAACCCAAGTATGTAACCCAGGCTCTGCATCAGATTTTGGGAGGCCACAATAAAAACCCTGGTGGTATTTTTTTTCCATCACTACTCAGCCTATGCCAGTTATGCAATTGCACCTCTGCTTGGTTCCTTCCTGGCAGGAACCCTTAATCACTTGGAACACTCCTTCCTGAAAAGCCATTTTTCTTCTGTCACCAAGGCACAGCTGCAATCTCCAAAGACACTCAAGGTACACACTGCTCAATTTATAAGAAAGCTGGGAATAACGTGGGTGCACAGCCCCAGCTCTGGAATTAGACTGTTCTTACCCCTAAAATGCCCCAGCAAGAGACTTCTGCACAATGGACTCCACGTTTTCTGTTTGATGAGGAAATAATGATCAGCCCTGGAGGAGCCTGGCACAAGCTCACATCCCACAGCCATCCGCTGGCTGGAGTTATCACTGCCTGTTTGCTCAGCCCAGCTCAAACTCAGCCTTAATCCTCTGAATTTACACAGCTCTGAGGTCTCAAAAAGCGTGCAGGGGAAAGCTGTGGTTGTAAATACCTTTCATACACAGGGAACACTTAAAGAACCTGCAGAAAATGTCCAAAACACAGCTAGATGAAAACCCTTGAGTATGCTGCTGGGATGCAGAGGGTAAAAATAATACCTGCAGATAATAAAATAACAATCCTCAGCCCTCCAGCATGAGTTGGAAATGCAGCCCTGGTGCGAAATCAAACCCATTACAATCCCCCGTCCCCAGGGCCCATCGGACACTGTGAGGCTCAGCCCAGTTCTGGTTACACTCCATTCCTGCCAGACTGCCTCTGCCAGCTTCAGAAGTTTATATGGGTTGATTTCCCAGAAGGGAAACAGCCTGCAGCTTCTCTCTCCACAGCTCTTCACTGCAGCGCTTATTCCTGAAGTTGGGCAATGTGAAATATCCTACCAAACATCAAACAGGAGAAGGATCCACACAAAGGAAATAAACACCACTGCCTCTGAAATTGACCCTGCTCGGTCCATGCTTCTGCCTCCAGCTTCTCTCAAAAAATTGCAATGGAAAGGGCCCTGAGGATCTGAGCACTATCTATCCTTAGATCAACTTTATCATGCAGTTAGCAGCAGGGCTGTCAAACGTGTTTGTTTAACAGTTCAGAGAGCGATTCTGGCTCAGAAAGGACCTGAAACAGGTTTATTTTTTAGTAGGTTAATTTTGAAATATTCCTATTGACCTAGCCCAGATTCCCTAGAACAGAACCACAGAAACAATTGCTGACAATTTTCTCGTGCTTTCTAATCAGACAAAGCACATTACAAATACAGATAGGACAACTAACACAAACCTACTGTCCATTCATTTGCATAAAGGGGACACAGGAGACAGTAATTCAAATGGAAAGATAATATTGTAGATATACATGAGAAATGTACATGAAAGACTAACTTTAAAGTTAGTCTGGATTTGAAGACAGGTCTGTAGAGAGAGAAACCACTGCAAGAACAGGAGGCAGTACAAGAAGAGATGAATAGCCAACAGGCAAATGAAATTAGGTGAATAATAAGGAAAGAAAAAAGGGATAAAAAAGGACCACTGAAGGGTGTCAGCAAGACCACACCAAGGTGACTGAATTTGAACTCAGCAGGGGGAACAGGCAGCAAACACAACTGGAGACCTGGAAAATGAGCAGAAGCACATTTAACAGTGGGAGAGGGGAGAAGTTTGAGCTCTGCTCTGGAGAGCTGTGGGGCAGAGTTTGCCGGCAGTGAGGGCAGCCAGGGGCAGGTGTGTGGAAGGAGGGCTGGCCCAAAGTTCAGCACTGTGGCTCCTTGCTGGAAGCCCCCCATGGCAGGAGGCCAGCCCAGATTCCCTCTCCCAGAGCACTTTGAGAAGCAGTCTGCTGGCCCGCCCAGCCAGACGGCTCAATTTCCACCGATGGGGAAGTTCTCACTTCTCCTGTAATACAACACACACTTGTTTGTTTTACTTTCCAGCCCTCTCTTCTCCCCCACTGAGAACTTCACTGCAAACATAACTCAAGCCCCAACAGCCTCTTCGCCAAAGACACTAAAGCTGTTTTAAAAGGCAGGAACAAGAGTCTAGATTTGAAGTGACTTTCTTGCTTTGACCCGACATTCAAGCAGCGTAATCAATATCAATTAAAATGATTGCAAATGAAATCCTTGCTTGTTTAACCTTGGACTGCAATTCTCCTTTCACAGCTGACATATTCCAGATGAGTTCGGGTCCTGCTTTTTAAAATGCATCACATTTGCTCTGACCCTGTCACATGTTTAGCTCAAGTATAAGATGACTTTTTGACAAGACAGATTTAGAAATGTTAAGACATTCGAAGCTGACACGGGTTTTCAGGCTTATGATACATGATTTAACTTAAAAATACAAGTGGATGAACCAAGAAACTTACTGTAATTGAAACACTCAAATTTATTACCAGGGGCTACGTTCCTGTCACCTATGAATAGCTGAAGAGCAAGCTGCCATACTCTGCTGAACGCCCACTTGTTACGTCTCCCAAGAATTAAGACCTTTGCTTCTATGACCTCAAAGACACAGTACCAAGTGGAGAAAGCTTGGACAAATGTTACTTCAATAGAACATAGTCAAATATTACAAAAAGGAAAGTCAGTTCACTATTCTTTTAAATGCATTTCAATCCACGGTGAATTTACAAGGCTTTGATTGCTCTTTTTGCTTGCACAAGACCTGAATAAATAATGATATAGTGCTGTGCAGCAATTGTGTTTAAAAACTGAGGAGAAAGGGGGTGATACTGTTCCCCTTCCTTTTCAATTCCTCAAGGAAAAATCCAGCCCTCTCCCTCCACAGTAGTAGGAAGTACCTGGAAACAGAGTGTTTAACAGTCCTTTAGGGGACAATAAAAGTAAGAATGCACACAGCCAACACCTTCACTTTAGCAAGAGGCCAAGGAAACCCGCAGCAATACAAGCATATGGCTGTCCATGTTTTTGGTACAAGCCCTTCTCCACCATCACCCATCAGGGAGGTGGGGACACAAAATCTCCCGTTTGAAGCTGCGCTCCATGAGCTCCTCGGGCAGCCAGCCGTGCCTTTGTCCCTCTCCTCCAGCTTCCTCTCAGAGCTGCGGGCGCCTCACTGCACAGAACTGCACCCATCTTGTCTTCCTCGCTGCCTACTCACAGCCTGTGCACAGCTATTAGGACTCCCACAGGTGCTTGCTGTCCATCAGAAAGGAAATGATCCCATTTTAAGCCATCAGTATTTCCTCCAGTGATGGCGGTAAATGCCCGACGAGTGCTCACAGAATTACTGTCAGCGGAAAGTGTGTCAGAGAGCAAGAGAGCTTAAATGATTGAAGGGAAGCTGGGGCACCATTTTCAGGTAGATGAAATGAGGCATATTGCAAGCGCAGCCTGCCCAGCTTTTACAGCCTGCAGGAGTGCTGGAAGGTGCTGCTGCCCATGCACCACCAGGCCACCCTGCCCAGCTTTCCCTGCAGATAAAAAGCACATTTTGGCTGAAGCTGCTTTCAGCCACAACTGGCAGCTCAGCCTGCCTGGTTTATGCTGTGTACAAAAGAGCTGGAATGGCCTTGTGTCTGTCAGGTGTGAATGCTGAGCAGGGAGCACGTTCTTCCTGCAAACTCCCATCCTCCCAGGAGCTGCTTCCCAAATAGCAGCAGCACCACACACTGCTCAGCATCCTGCAAGTGACAGGCTATGCAAAAACATCCCCATCTTGAAGAACGTGATCTGGGGCCACCAATGTCAACTAACTTCCAAAGGTATCCACAGCAAGCAAGCGACAGTCAGGCACACACACACACTGCAGGTCCAGTATTTTGGGAAGACATTCCTCAAGTGTGCCAATATCCAAGGACACTGCTGACAGTCAGCAGGCACATGCTTCCTGATAGAGCAGCCTTTAAACACTTCATCTGAACTAATTTCCCTCTCCCCAGATTATTCAAACAGGCACTCTTGAATTCAAACAGCTCCCACCAAGTGGCAGAATAAGGAGCTGAAGAAGCAGCTCCTTCCCTAAAGCCAGATGTGGCCATTTCATCCCTCATTTCCAACCTTGCCAGGAATATAACACAACCCCCTGTCCCCAGCTGGCCCTAAGCTGCCAAAGGAAAAGGCACGAGGATCCTACCAGCACAAACCAGTAAGGAGCTGGATGCATTCATTGTTACTAATTTTCAGCTAAGCTAGTCGGATAAAACCAGAAACACAATGTTGAGTAAAAATGCTTCCGGCCTATTTATTACTATAGACAGGAATGTTTAGAAATACTACATCTCTCTTTAAAATTAAAAACAAAAGGAGACGGCCCAACTGCTTCTACCTGTGCTGAGGGGGATGTCACGCTTCCATGAGCTGGACTCTGGAAACAGAGCTGAGCCAAGCTGAGGCTGGGCAGATGGACTGGACACATGGCTCATTTACCAAAGGCAGGGGTCTAAATTGCTTTCCTCCATCTATACTCCTGCATTTAAAGTTTTGATCTTCACAGTGCAAAATACACAACAACCACAGTATGATTGTGCTGACTCCCATATGAGTAGCTTCATATCGAGATTGAAGAGATACAGTTATAACCTTAGGTAGCTTTGTTATGACTTCAAGAGCCTAATTTGTAAAGTAATTTGAGGCTTCCACCTGCTAAATATGAAGTTTTTCTCTACTTTTTATGATTCCACCACATGTTCACTTCATGGTACATACTTTTAAAATACAGCCATTTTAAAACATACTTTTAAAACACATGGAAAATGTACTGCTCTTAAGGCAGTAGCACCTACAGCACAAAAGCTCCAGACGAATCTCCCACATGGTGACAGCCTCGAACACATTCACTCTACCAGCAGCTCCAGACGTTTTGAGACTCTGCTCCCAGCCCACACTCTTTATTGCCACCCTCCAGGAAGGGTGCTGTTCCCAGTGCTGCTGCAGAACAGAGGGGTGAACGCTCCTGAGCTCCAGCAGAGCAGGCTGCGAGCTCCGCAGTGTGACACCGCCTGCACAAAGCCAGCCAACACCCGCTCCTGCCAACTCTGCTCTAGGGGTGAGAGTCTCCAGAAATAAAAACAGCCATATCCTGATCCCTGGGGCTGCATTATAAATTAATTTATGTTTAAACACCATGACACTAGAGGCATTTCTTTACCAGCTCTGCAGTTGCCCTCAGTGGTAGGCAACAATTTTCAGTTCAGCTGTCATGAGTTCTAGAATATGTATTCAATAATTAGTCCTCTGGTAGTTTTCTTCTGGCTGGGAAACAAACTACGAGAAATAAAAATGGTTCAACGAGAAGAAATATGTAGAAGCCAGCCTCCTCCAGAAACAGCTGCCCATAGCCCATGACTGCAACCTAAGGGGAAAGGTCTTAGCAGGATGACTTCCAGCAGGAGAGAGATGCTTTTCTATCTGATTGTCACATGTGCTAATGAAAAGCCCAGGACGGTGCATCTGTGCCACCCTGGCCACCCCTGCTCCTGCTCATGTGCTGCAGGGGGGATGCACAGCACAGTGCAGGCGTGCAGCTGTCAGTGTGGCCAGCAGAGATGCTCTCCCACATCCAGGGGCTGAGCACAGCACGTGCTCCTGAGCAGCTCTTCTATAACCAGTTTGCTTGAACAAACAATGAGCAGCCAAATGTTTCAATATTTCCTTAGGGCTTCCTAGAGTAGTTTCAAATAGTCTGATATCTGTGGCAGAGGCAAAACATTCATTTATATCCTAGGCAATTGCTGAGAAATGGGAAACATGCACTGTAGTAGCAGGCAATTTTAATGTATTCTATGTTACAAAACATTTTCAGTCAGAGAGCTCAAAGGTCATTAATAGATTTTCATATGTTTACAGACAGCAGCAATTTCAAGCTCTGTAATTTTAAAACTGCATGTCAGTCTCTCAACTTCCAGCTGTTATTTTAACATTAGATAATGAACACAATGCAAAGGTTATACAATCACTTGAACCAGCTTATGCAGTAGATCCAGTCACACAAATAATTATTAAATTCTAATTACACATATATTATCACTCTTATTAGAAGAGCAGGGCAAATCCTCTTTTATAGAGAGATCAACAGTTTAGAAAAAGAGGCCAGCAAGGTTATGCTTTTAGAGCTGCTCTTCTCTCTTCCCCCCATCACCTAAAGCACTGCTGATTTATGAGTCTCAGAAACAACACCTTGTTAACACCTCACCAGTCAGTGCACATCCAGCCACCAGCTTCTGGTTTGCTTAAATCCTTTATAGATTCCTAACACAGACACTGATGCCTACTTAAAATATTCATCCTTGATCAGAGGGACAGAAAAACTTTTAGTGGTTACCCAGTATCCTGTTGAAATATGCTGGATTTTCTTCATACAACTACTTTGATACTGAGAAGACATCCTCCAAAAGTTAGAGATTGCTCCAAAGGAGAGTGCTCTTATCTAAGCTAAAGCTTTACAAGACATCAGGCTCCCATTACATAATTTTTATTTTATTGTAATTTTGGAGCAGATGAAATTATTGTAATCATCTCATCTGACTCTTTTATCATGCAGCCAAATAAGCAAAATCACCCAGTTGTTGTCCCAGGTAAATTTTGGATGTGCACTACCAAACTATCCTCTTACCACATAAGAAAAACAGCCGATTATGTTTTGCTCATCTCCCTCATTTGTTTCCCCTCTCTATTCCCAGGCAGTGCAAAGTGTTACTCGATCTGGTTTATTCTGCCCCAGTCCAGCTGTCAGTCACACAGCATGGAACCTCAATGGGAATTGAGGAATCTCATCCCCAAGATTCAGCTTTGAAGCAGGACAGACCAGCAATGTCCCTTTGTGCGACTGAGGCCTCCTGCAGTGACAGCAACGCTACCCCGGCAAAGTGATGTCTCTCTAATCCCCAGTGCATCCTTAGCCAGCCATGAATTTCACACTGGGAAATTCCAGGCTTTTACATGAAATAATTCCAGCTGGGATTTTCAAAGGTTAAGAGATAGGAGTCCAATCCCATCACATTCCAATAGGAAGCCCTTAAAGTTTGGTTTATTTTCTTTTTAAGAAGGAAACCCATATTTCATTCTCATTTCCAGCCCAGTTTCCTCTGGGACACGAAATTGAAAGAAAGAAACAGAGGGCAAGTGGAGGGCTAATGGGAAGAGAGAGCTCTGAGAGACTGACAAAGGACACCACCAGATCTGGGTACATCGGCTTGCAACGGCCATGCAAGAAGGAACAGACAAATCAGCACACCCATTACAGTTCCTGAGGAAAAGGAGCCTCTCTACTTCACCTGGTTAAGTCTCACTTGCCACGAAGGAAGTAACCAAGCAAACACCCAACGAGGACAGCAGACAAAGCATAAAAGAGAAGCAAACGCAGCAAGCTGCGGCGAGAACACGTGCAGAATGGGAATGAAGTGATCCACTCATCCAAGCACGTCAAACACGGCCGGGGCAGGCAGAGCTGCCAGGACAGCCACCCACTGCAGAGACACAGCTGGGCAGAGCAGGTGCTGTCACTCATTCCACGCCCTCTCACCAAACCCACAGCCAGTGCTCCCAGTTCTCACCGGCCTTCACACTCTCTTCCCATTATGCTCAGAGGACCTCAGTCTTCCCCCAAGAGGTGCTAAGCTGTGTCTCTTTGCAACCATTTCCTCAATTCCCATGCTAAATTACAAGTTTCTCTTAATGCTTAGCTTTCAGATATAGAAACGTCCGTCTGCACTTTCCAGACCTGCAACTGAAGGCTGTTGGCTGGCTTGTAAGACATTTTTCGTCCTTACTGGAACAAGACTTTACCAGTCAGAGACTAAAGAAAGGGGCACTCATGCAAAGTTTTCCATTTGCTAGTAGCCCTCAACTTTGAAACACAATAGGAAATTAAAACATGATACAGAACAGCAAATTTCATCCCTGCTGACCCACTCAAATAACTTAAGAGTGCTCGAACATCTGATTCTTGTACATCTCAGAGTTCAACTTTGCCTCTCATTTACAGTTCACAGCACCCTATCAACAGTAAACATCAGAGTGAGAAATACAGATGCAACACACAGCATTTATTTGTTCAAACAGGCATAACCCTTTGGCAAGAACCAAAAAACCCAGTCAGTGTGAGAAGGGTTAAGATGGAACAGATGCAACCAGTGACTCTGGGGAACAGCCTGCGTGGAAGCAGAGTTTCTTGTGATTACTTCTGTCTTGTAGTTCTTAATAACCCACATCACAGCTGACATCTCCACCAGCTCTCTGCTGCCTTATGTAGATAACCAGAAACAGAAAAGCTGACGTGGCAATCATATTGTACACATACACAACACACACACTGCCTAACAACCCTACAACAGCACAAGCACACCTCACACGTGAGACACTTGGTCTAAAAGTTATTTTAAAAACTGCTCATAATATCGGGTAAAAGCTTCGGCACAGCTCAAAGGTGCAACGACACAAAGAACTTTGAAGACGACACAGATCTATAAAAGCATTCTGCAACTCCAGGTTGTCAACAAAGCTCTAAACCCCATCGCAGCTGTAAACCCTGGGGACTCCTGGTTCCTGTTCCCACAGCACATCACACCCGAGCAGCAGCACTTGAGGCAGGAGCTGAGGAGACCCCGGCCAGCAGAGCAGGGAGATGCTGGGGTGCAGCAGGCCAGCGTCCCCTCTGCCACCTCCATCTCGGGAGGCTGTTGCTAAGAGACAAAGTGCCACGGGATGCCTGCAGAATCCTGCAGCTCTGCCCCCCCAGGGCCTCCGTCCTGTTCCCAAACCCGGCACCCACCGGGTCACAGCGTCTCTCCTGGAGCCTTTGATAATCTCGCTTTTGTGTGCAAAGCAGCTCTTGTCAAGGAATTCAGGAACCCTATGATAGTAAAAACTGCTGATAAAAAGATAATATCAAGAGTACTCCATTTCAAAAAGCTGATAGAAAGGCACAAGGGGAAATTTCACACATCAGAACAGAAGTGCTCACTAAAGCAGAAAGGGGTTTAAAAACACTGGGGTTTTGAGGTATTTGTTTCCACTGAAGGATCTGGATTTCCCAAGTTCCCCACTGTGACCGAGCAAAATTGTAAGGATTAGTTCTCAGGTTTCAGCAGAATCTGTAGAAGCAGGTGACAGAGACACCAACACTCTTTTTCTGCAGAGATATCAGAGGCAACTGTATTCTTAAACCTTACAGATCCGGGCTGGCAACATAAAGGCTTTAAAAACCAGAAAGACCGGCTTCAGTGTGCACCCATCCCACAGAAGGCAGCAACCCGGGCAGTGCAGGGCCATGTTAATTAACACGTGCTTAATGGCACTTAATTCCCCATCTCTCGCCACACCACCTCTCTCTCTCTGCACACGACTCTCTTATTGATACAGATGGGGTTTGTGGCTTTCACATCCCATTAGCAAAAGTCTGCCTCTAGGAAGAAGAAGAAAAAAAAAAGGCATGCTGAGAAGGTGAGGGAAAGTTCTTCCATAATTTATAAATAACATCACAATTTGGCCTTTATCAAGCTTTTCTCATTAGCAATTCTTAAAGCACGACACAAAGAGAATCAGCATTTTGACCTCTATTTTTACAGAATGAGAAATTAAATGCAAAGCAGCTTGCCACAAGTCAAACATAAGTTCTCTGGCAAATCTACATCTCCCAGCTCCTAATCATACTGTGCTGCAGGAGAACCAACACCGTCAAATCTCCTTCTGGCGCTGGGAACAGTGGTGGTGGTGGTAGAGAGTAGATTTTTCTCAGACACACAGTATGTGCAATTGCAGACATTAGCCACAGCGTGGGCAACAGGTGGTATCTGTACAGCTTCAACCTTATATTCCTTTGAGTGTCTGGGATGAAATCAGCTTGAGAATAGCAAGGACAACATGATCAATATATTAAGTCAAGCTGTTTGTTACCAGAGGAGCAGAACTGGCAGCACTTCTTGGCTTTTGAAATATGACACATAACCTGGCCTCTCTAATGCGCTGCTTTGGACAGCACCCAAATCCAGCACCATCTGGCCAGCATGGGCATGTGTTTACAAAGAGGACAGAAGAGACTCCTGGCTGACAGATAAAGTGACATATCAGTGCAGCAGCACAGTCTCCAAATCTCTTCAGCCTTTGCAAAGCCAGCTCAGCACGCTGCAAACACGGGGCCAGTTAAGTGGCTTCAGGTCAATAAAAGAGCTGAGAATTTCTCACGCAGATAAGATCCAGGTAAGCATTTGTTTTGTTGTTGAAAACAGTAAAACAAACCCAAACAAAACGTTTGGTTGTTTCTGGGGTTTGTTTTTCTGGGGTAGGTTTGAAGCAGAGGGTATCACATTTCTTCTCCTGCCCCAAAACTAACCTGTAGGTTTAAAAGCCCGATTTTTCCACCTCTATTTTCACATTCACTCTTGCATGACAGTCTGCTGGCATCACAGAGCAGACAAAACCGACATGTTATTCCATGGCTTAGAACTTCTTAAAGCTTGGCCTCCCAGCCATGGCACAGGCCACTTCTTCCTTCTCTCCCACTACCAGGATTCAGTGCACTAGATTCTTCTAGTTTCAGTTTCTAGCATTTCAGGGATGATTTGGCATAAGGAAGTGAGAATACTTAGGTAACAGCATGAATTGCAATCTGTTCAAGAGAACAAGTGGGATGTCTCATATCATCTCTACCGTCCAATTCTGCATTCACCTACGTAGTTTCATGCAGCTGTGAACTCCACGGAGACAAGGAAAGTCACAGTGGTGGAGAAGAGAGAACAATCATGATCTTAGTTTATGCCAACTCCAAAAAACCCCAGGAATCACCAAGTAATCAGACCAAACGCCTATCACAATTTAAGAAAATACAGACAACTTATCCACCTTCTATAAACCCAGTATTTTACAGTAGTCAAACCTTGTTCTGAGCCTGACCTGTTTTCATTCATTCCCAGAGATCAGCTGGCTTTACAGAACAAGCCAATCATCCCTTCTGCAGTTTTGCAGCGATAACACTGCCCGGCACAGCGCCTTCTCCATGCCTGGCCTCTGGCTTCAGCATCCAGCACTTGCCTCAAGCCTGAAACGTGACAGGTGGTTCCAGAGCCAAGGAACACGGGGACAGGAACATGGAAAACCAGCCCCCTGCTCCCACACAGAGCCCAGCCCGCACCCACCCGCGTCCCCATGCAAAGGTTTCATTCAGGCACCTTCCACAGGCTCTCAGCACACACTTGCTACTTCCCCTTATCTAATCTTTCTGGAACTTGACAGTATTGCAGGTCTGGCATTTAAAGCATTTGCAAGAAAAACAGCGTGCAGAAGCACCCAGGGAGATTAGAATGAAGGTGCTAATTGTCTCTGCGGGGCGGTGAGGAGGGGCTGCTGCAAGGGCCATGCCGGGCTCCCATCCCTGCTCTACCCGTGAGAATGACCTTGAGAAAGCCCTTTTCCTTTCTCAGGGGTGAGGGAGGCACCCGTGGGACAACTCCGGATTCCTCCGAATTCCTCTCTCAGCCCCGCAAACATCTGGGCAGCAGCACAGCCCAGCAGGCAGCAGCACCGGCACCACGCAGGGACAGGGACAGCTGAGCTCGGCAAGCAGGGGACGAGGTGTCGGTGACTGCCCCAGTCACCAAAGGCACTGACGAGTTTTTAAACAAATGATATCCCAAGCTTAAGTTGAAATATATTGTGTGATGAAGGAAAGAAGAGACAGAAGACACAAGGACGAACTGAAAGAGTAAGCCTCTTGTTCCCCTAACATACCAAAGTAAAAGTAATTACGGAAAAAGAAGGCATTTTAAGAGGATGCAAGGGATACTCAAGGAAAAAAAAAATTCCCCAAACAGAACAACAACTACAGAAACAACCCACAAAACAGACTACTAAGTTCTGTTCAGGTTTTACACATCTAAAACTTGATAAGTCAGGCTACTGATACAAAAATGCATGTAGAAAACTCCCAGTACATTAAAAAGCCCTTTTTCCTGCAATAACCAGACTATTGCCTTCTGTACTTTTACACATCTAAACCAAAGTACTTCAGTAATAAATGATTTTAAACCCCACCACTATCAACAAAACACTAATTTCCAGGGCCCACTTTCACTTCTTGTTTCTATAGAACTTGTAATTCTTTAGGGCTCTCCCATTCTCTGTCAGACCTTCCTCAGCTGGTTTCCCTGTCCTTTGCTATTTGCTGCATTACAAACAGTTTGGAGGATTGGAAAGCACAGTATTTAACATTTTATAGAAACATCTGCCAACGGAGCTGCTAAACACTCTTGTAAGAGAGACAGAGATGTTTATTTAGACATGCTGCTGACGTTTCCTGTTGCATTTTGATCCTGAGGCATATGTAGTCCTTCCAAACAATTTAGCATGTACTGTGGAAGCACAGTTCTCAGAGAAGTGCAGATGAAAGTAATTGAGATTGAAATTTCAGGCCCATCGCAGGAAAACCATTACCAGGCTCCTCCCAAGGCTCCAAGCAGAACAAGCACCTGGAAAGGCAGGCAGGAGACATCAGGAGGAAAGTCTGGGGCTTGGGCAGGACAATTTAGTGGCTGGCTCAAGTGATGCTGGTCATGCTGGCCACAGGGCTGCAAAGTGCAGTGACCTCCTTTCTCAGCCCAGAACACCACCTGTGCAACATTCACACCTAACACCAACATGTCTGGGGCTGACCTGGGTGCCACTGCCACCAGCAAGGCACCGGTCCCCATGCTGAGCCATCCCTCCTGCCATCCCTGGGCACTGGTGGCTGCAAAGGTGCGTCCTTAATGCCCCTGTCCCTCTGCCCTCGGCTAGATTTAATTACAGCGGCTGGGAGAGCTCTGACTGACTCCTCCCTGCCCTTGTGCTGGAATTTACCACCCCGCAAGTGCAGCTGACAGCACAGAGCTCATCCAGCCCACAGCCCCTGCGGTTCATAACCTGATGGATTACTGCAAACTATAAATTGATCACAGTTAAATCACCTGCAGCTGCTGCAGCAGAAGCCCACAGGGATAATGAATCCGCATCCTTCATCTCTCTGCCCTTGCTTCTTACGTATAAAAAGAGGAGTAACCCCTCATTACGAAGTTAAAACCATTATGTTGGGCTACAGTTTTCCAACAGACTGTGAAAGTACTTAAGGAAGAGTGGTTTATCCTACATTCACTGAAAAAAAAAACCCCACAGTTGCAGCAATCTAAAGAAAAAGTGAGAATCCCAAACATTCTCCTTTGACATCTGATCCCTAGAAGCAAAGGATAATACTTTCAACAACAGATTATGAATCTGTGTATACAGAAAGGATTAAAGCAGCTTGTTGGTTAAAGAAATGAAGGAAACTTAAAAAAAAAAGAAAAAGAAAAGAGGAAAGGAGAACTGTAAATTCAAGTTAACCACACAAAAATTAAGGGTTTATTATGGGTTAGATTTAAACAAGCAAGCACTGCTGTGTACCAAAGGAAGAGGAAATAATCTACTCCAGCTGAACTTACTCAGAAGTGTGGATTTCATTCTACCCACAACGAACATTTCTGCACAAGTAGCTGATTTTACCTTATGTTTGGGCTTACAAAACAGTGAGGAAAAGCATTTTGTTGTTTTAAGACCCTCATAACTGCTTCAAGAGAAAAGTGGATCTTTGCCTGCAAAGATTGATTCAATACAATACGGGATGTCCCATGCACTGTCTTTTCTTCTGATGCATGTTTTACATTATTTGTGTAAATACCATGCTGGTTACCCCCATCTGACTTCCACAGCAAAGCATTTTAATGAGGAAGAAAATAACCCCCCAAAACTGGAATACTGTAAAAACTTGCATTTTCTGCAACAAATACTTTCAACAAGAACAGCCCAGGAATTTTCTTTCACTTGAGCCTCCTTTAGCAGTGCTCATATTCTGCACGTATTTGTGTAGAGCGCATTACTCCAATTAAAAAAGAAATGGCACTGTTAGATCTAGCCAGTGCTTATAATTACTCTGAAAGAAGTAGGTTTTTTGGATTCTTCTTCTGGGTCCAGAGGCTTTAAATTCTTGATAAAGGTCAAATCATCTCATTCAGAAGTGATGATGAAGTTCTACCAGTGTCTGACTGAAAAAAGGTCACTAAATCCAAATGCTCTCAATATTCTTTAAATAAACTCATAAGCCTTTGCTCAAGTGTTAAGGGTATTTAAGGACACTGCAGTAAAAATGTATATACTTTATTTCTACTCTTATCAGCCAAAGGTTGCATTAAGTGGCTGGAAATCTGAATAAGAAACTCCTATTCTAAGAAACTCCCTTTTCTAAGTTCCTTGTACCACAAGGAACCAAAAAATCCTGACACTCTGAATATGCCATGGTGACTTATGATTTTGTGAATGGGAAGATGCTAAGGGGGGGGTAAAAGAACATAACTCCATGTCCAAATCTCTTTATAATAGATTAAAAGGATTAACTAATAGCACCAACTCAGAGATTCATAGCAATAACTAAAGAGCAAACACTGTTTTAGAAGCAGCATTTGCACTCACTTCATAACACCTGAAGCACTTGCCTTTACATTAATCAGTTGACATGTACTTCTGCATTTTCCTTTTTTTGATCACAGACACGTCCAGAGTATAAATTATCTGTTAAATAAATGAACCAGTACGTATCCAAACTCAAGAAACACAGGACTGAAATTTGTTCTGTCCAACAACCACAAGCTGAGCTGTGTAGGTCAGCTCCTAAAGATCTCCAGTCTGCATCTGAAGTGAACCTTTGAGCCACTAAGACTTGCAAAGACTAAAGGCAGCAGGCACAAGTGACAAGGTCATAAACTAGTGATGTTTACAAGGTTACAAATTAAACATGACTGAACTTCTGATCAGCTTTAGACCACTCTGATCCCAGTGCAGAGCACAAGTGACCCAGACACAAAACTGCAACTTCAAGTTGCCAACAAGCAACTCCCAAAATCTTCTTCACTGGCCCAGCACCAAGTCTGGATTCATACCACAGGTTAATTTACAAAGTGATGGGAGTTGGGGAGTTCTGGAATAGCTCTGTGCTCACCTCCCTGCAGCAGGGGTGGTTGTAGCACAGAATTTTTAACAAAGCCAGTCAATGCAGCGTTCCTTCCCTTTCTTTGCTGCTTGATCCCCGGAATATTTAATTCTGGGCCTTTCCATGATACTGAAGTATATAATTCGAGGCTGCATGTACAGCCACACACACAGTTAATCCCAGCTTTAACCATGGTAAAAATAGGTAAGTCAGTGGAAGGGAAGCACTGAGAAGATAGATATTGGGAAGGGAATAGTAAAGGAAATGAAGTTCATTTTTCCAACAGCTAAGCTAATAATGTCATTCTTTTGAGGACAGTGAAGGAGTATGATGTACACATCCCCCTCCAAGTCTTCATGCACTCTAAGGAAAACAGATCCAGGCTCTCCAGCAAGTTTACCCACACAGAAATCTGCTGCTGAGCAGCCAGAAATGCAGACCCCCATACAGGGACTGGGGTCAAGCACCCTTCGCATCACCTCTCCAATGGGAGGCATCAGTGCTCCCACAGCTTAAACTTTTCTTGTCCCTAAAGCTCTTTCTGGCATCAATCATTTTAGGCACAATTCAAATGCCTTCCTCTGAAATCACTTCCAAGCACTCAGAACCAGAAAGCCCCAAGCAGGCTCTCAGGTAAGGCACTCCCTTGAAAGAGTGAGCAGAAGTACAAGGTACCTGAATTATTTAGGAGCCATATGCTCCTTCTAAATGGAATTTTCAGCCATTGCTTATTGCTGCTGGTGCAGCCCCTTCACCTTCAGGACAGATAATTCAGTGCTGGGCTCAGACTGACAAAGAAAGATAAAGATGCCTTTGTGGTAGAACACTCTCGCTCACGTGGCAAAACTCAGGAGCTGAAGGACAGAAATACAATCCTGTATGTATCAAACAAGAGGGCACAAACACCATTACAGGCTCGTAATGAGAGACCGATTTCTTCCACAGCAAAGTGTAAATATACCACCACTAACAGTTTCTGCCCCCTCTCCCCCTTTTTAACTAATTTCTGCCAAATTTGGTGCTTATAAAGACAAGTGGTGCAAAATTGTTCAGAGTTTCATCCAGACATATTTCCCCATTAAGCCATATTAAAACACATTCTCTAATTCAGCCTTTACTCAAGGAAGGTTTCTGACTGCCAGATGAGCCACACATCATTTGTAACGTGGACAAAAATCCACTAAGAATTAGTCTAAAACCAAACTCATTTCCTCTACAGTCTTGGGCCAAGATTTGCATCAAAGTCTCTGGAGGCAAAAATCCTACAGCATTATAAAGTATTACTAGCAGCCTGTTTGCCTTCCTAGCATAGTTTCAGATTTACTTGAAATCCGTATCTGTGTAACACTAAAAAATTAGTAGGATATTTCAGATTCAAGAGACAAGAGCAAAGGGTTGCTTTGAAGGTCTGTGAATTGAAAGTTTTGTACTGTTTGCATTCATCAGTGGATTTGTTATAAAATAAAGTCCTGAAATGAATTCATAATCATGTAATCACAGCAGCTTTGATTCACCTCTCAGTCACAAAATACAAAAGTATGTCATGACTCTGTACTTCCAGGACTTACAGCACACTGAAATCCCTGGATAAGAGTTAACACTCTTTCATTTCACTAACTGAACTAGTAATTTTGCTTAGAAAATAGTCACAGGTGCAGTTTCACATCTCCTGTATTGTGTTTACCACAGGAGCAAGGGCACTTGCCAATATTAGGAAGTCTTTTTTATTTCATTTTATTTGGGAGGTTAAAAACTACCCTGGATATACAGTAGGTAATAAAATTAAATTACTTAATCACTTAATTTATAAACCTCATATCTTTCCTTTACCCCGTAACCTCTGATGGAAGAACTGAACCAGACACAACCAGACTACATGAGATCAGCAGGCAAGTCAAACCCAGAATCCCAGTCTGCAGAGATCCCTCCTCAAGCCTGGTTCCTTGGGGCATTCTCTCCCAGAAAATTTGGCTTACATTTTATCTATCCTATTAGTTTAGGAGAGAAGGCCACCCCCAGCAACAAAATAAAGCTCAGCAGTAAAGGAACCCACTTAAACATTGGGCGCTGGCTGGGGGACAGAGCTGGCAGGGAGGATGGCAGCAGCGAGGTGAGTGCATGAGACGGGTGGCAAAGGAAAATCAAACCCCACAAAGGCCGAGGTCCCCCTGCCACCTCAGCACTTCCCGAGCTGTCAGGAACGAGGCTGCTGCTGTCACTTAGCCTGCCTCCCTCCCTGCCATCAGACACTGATAGCACGCCTGTCACAGCCATCGGGAGCGGGAGGCAGAGATGACAAATCACAGGGAATACGTGTCAACACAATCAACTGGCCTGAAGACAGACAGCTGGTGCGCAAATTCCACCACAGACAGTATCGCTTGTGAAATCATTCCAAGGCATTTTTAGCAAGCGCAAGCTCTCAACAACAGCCCTGGCTGCTAAAAATAGCCCGCTGGAGACTTGCTCCAGCATTAATAACAGCGCTGGCTAAATTTGAGTCATGACCCACTTGGTGACACATAAGCAAAACAAGCACAAACCTCATAAAGAAGTGAGAGATTAGAGTGCTCAGAGCCCCAGCAGTTTTAATGCACCTACATTACAATGTTTTCTTGACATCATCAATGTCAGTCATTAAGAGATCTCCCAAAAATCCTGGATAGGGAGGGAGGCAGGCAGGACCCTCTAGAGCGAGGTCAAAAGCAAAAACTCAGACAACTCCTCAGCACAAACATCTGTGTAGTTCAGTGCAAACCCTCCTCGCTGCAAACAGAAGGGACCAATGCATCAAAGGTGCCAGGTGTCCCCATCTCTCCCATTTCAAAAGCTCCACTGAGCATTCTTCAGTTTATAAAATATAACTGCAATATCAGAGAAAAAAAACGGCAAACACTGCTTCCCCAATGGTTTTGAATCTTGAGCAGCAGCAGCATGAAATGGAAAGAGATTCACTTCTCTCCAGTGTACAACTAGCCTCAAAAATGCAGCTTTCCTAGCTGTAGCAGCATCTGCAAATTGGAACTGTTCAAGATCTTTGAGAACAATATGCAAAAATGATAAGCACACAGAGAACTCTTAAACCTCACACAGCTGGACAGCAGCTTGGTCTCCTCAGGTGTAAATCAATTCCCAGACTGCTTTAAGAGAAAACTCTACTGCCTCAAAACTGCAGGTACACTACTGCAACACAGGCCACCAGACTTGTCTGAATTAATCCCTGACTCTAACACAGCCTCTTGTTTAGAAAGGTTCATTTCAGAGATATCCAGCAATGGAGTCATCACAAGCCTTGGTAAACTGCTAGAGTCATTAATTATTCACCCCAGTAAAATTTTGCAGCTTATCTCTTGTCTAAAAGTATCAGTGTTAGAGCCTTCCAGCCACTGGATCTCCTTACAGTTTTGACTGCCAGACAGAAGAGCTCTCTATTATCAAATTTCTCTGCCCTGCACTGGCTGTTATAAATTGTAGTCATGTCACCCCTTGCCCTCCTACAATAAAACAGACAGAACTCCCGGAGTCCTTCCCTGCCAAACAGATTTTCTGAATCTTTAACAGTCCTCACAACACTTCACTTGAAGTTTCTCCAATTTTAACCAATCTTCTTGAACTGCAAGCATCAGGATGGAATACAGAATTCAGGTTACACTTGTGTCAATGCCAAATATAGGGCTATAACCACCTTGGACCTACTCGGCTCCGTACTTCCCTGTCTACACATTCAATCCTGGGCACAGCTACGCTGGGAAAACTCCAGTTCAGATGGTTATCTGCCTTGACACGACAGCCTCTTTCAGGCTAGCCATTTCCCAGGAGACAGCTCTCCCTCCTCCATCTCCTCATTATACCAGAAGGGCCCTCGTTTTGTCTCTAGAGTATGGCATTTTATTGCATCAGAACTCACTGTTCACAGAGCGATCCCAGTCACTCAGGCCCTGCCTTATCTTGCACTCCACCTAATCTGCGTGTTATCTGAGAGCTTTATGAGTAATGGTTTTATTTTTTCTGCTCCAGGTCACTGATTAAAAGAAGTTAAATAGTGCTATGCTAAGAACCTAGTACAAACATACCTTCTGGAAACTGCTTTTGTCTGCCCGGTTTTGAAACTTTCCAGTTGGACAGTTTGGAATGCAGCTCTCATGCTGCCTCTGTTCAATATCTGCATTAACAAATAATAAAGCTGGGACAAAACCCCTCAACTTCAAAACATATTGAACCAAATACCTGGGGCTTTCAGATCTCAGAGAAAAACAGAGTTCCCAGCTACCCAGTCAATAGCTTAAAGCGTGTTCAGTGTCCAAGAGTCCGCACTCATCTAGCTGCACTGTCCCTCCGGAGAGCAGAGCTGCACGTTTGGGGGTGTCACAAACCTGCCATGGGAGGAGCACTGGCAGCACACCCAGCAGAGGAAGGGAGGGCTCCTGCTCCCAGAGGAAACTCCTCAGGGTTATGTAGGGAGGCTTCTGAGCTTCGAGAAACCAGGGCTGTGCCTTTGAAGCACAGAGCAGCTGGTCCCCTCAACTCCTCTCAGTGGGGTGCCCTAATCCCACCACGATAGAATTAGATAATCTGTAATGGGAGGAGCTGGAAGAGCAACAAGAACAAGGTTCTCCAGAGGAGCAGGAGGCTGTGCAAGATGTGCCCCATTCCTTGCACAGTGCGAGCAGCCCCAGCCAGAGCTCAGCCAGCTCCACTGTGAGCTCCCAGCCTCACCCACCCACAGCAGCTGCACACAACAACCACGCTCTGCAGCCCCACCTGAAGAAAAGGGGGTATTTGAGCTTGCTGATCCACAACACCACAAGTTATTTTATGGGGTTACTGCGCAGTTGTTTCTAAATCCTAGAGAACTGGAACAGGAGGTCATCCAGACTAGATGGTGAGGCGCAGTGATGAAATGCACAATCCCTCCTCCCTCACCTCCACAAAACAATCTATCAGGAAACCAGCCAGTACCTCTGCCTGCCACCAACCAGACTTCACACTCCCCATTTTGTGCTTAAAATAGATCTGTCTGGATCAAAATATCATAATTGCAAAGTCCTTCTGCTGCTCTGCAGTCTCTTCGAAAAGCAACAACCACAGCCAACATGTTTCTACAAGCCCTTGTACAACCTTGTTGTAGGTAAGTCCTGACAGACAAGCAAGCACGAGACAAGGGATGCAAGGAATGCATCTAAACAATATCTAAATATACACAGCTGAATCCCCTGCAAAAACCCAAAATTCGTCCTCATGACACAGTGCCTGCCACTGCTGTCCTCTGAGCAGCACAGCCATGCTTGCACAGTGCAGAAGTCAATGCAAAGTTCTGCTATTTGTCTCTTACATTGCTGCTTGCTCTCAATCAAAGCCAATTCTATTCTTTAAGTGCTCCTGATGGCATCAAATCACATGTACCTTAATCTCTCAAATAACTCTGATCTTGAGCCACTCCAAATCTAAGATCTGGAAACCCTGTACTTCAAATGCTGCTAAAAAGCCAGTGCAAGGAAAAACGTGAAACGTATTTTTGCGGCTTCTGTGTGCCACAGAGAAAGAGGCCTACTTTTCACACTAGTGACACACTTTTAAAAGGATTTCTGGCCCACTGTGAAGTCTCATCTGCACACAAAGACAGGGACAACCCAGGAGTGAGGCACAGCCTTGGTCTTACTGGGTCCTCTAATGAATCAGTAACACAAATGAAAACAAGAGCATCTTTGTCTGCAAAATAGGGAAGTTATTACTTTCTGGTCCATGTCAGTGCTGAGATTCTAGACTAAGGATGAAAATAAAAGGCATAGAATTAAATTTAAGTGCAAAGAAAACCTAAGAAGAGCAACAGAACAGGTGTCTCTAAATCCCCACATCTAAAGAAATTAAATCCATGCTTAGATTCCTCTTCCCATTTCCCAAAGAGCTGTAAAGATAGCCCTGGATAAACTTCCCAGGGGCAACAATCTGGAACTTCTCATAAGAACAGCATGATAAAGCTGTTAATGATAAATTCATGCAGAGGTGTAGGAAATCAATGTAAAATGGCAGTTTCATGGGCAACGCTGCATATTACACAGCAGTGAGAGCATGAACAGCACTGAGCACTGAACCTTATTCCCAGCACTGAGCACATGCCGAGGCTGAAGGAGGGTGCTGCTTTCCCTTGTACTTGGCAGGAACAGCCTGGAGTAAGGCAGGGAGCCTGGGCAGGCAGGGACTGGAGCTTTCTGCAGCACCCAGCCCAGAGAAGCTGACAGCTCTCTCCTGTCAGTCCCACACAGCTCTGCAAGCAGCTTGCCTGCTCGCCGGGGATTTGTCTTCCTCACGTTCTGCCCACCAAGGAAAGTACTTGGCAAATTTGGCCGTGTAATTTTTCAGTGGCTTTTGTGTCACAAGAACTGACAAGCCCCTTATCCTGCCTGGCAGGAACAACCACGAGGACTTGTTGAAGTGAGTCTGCAATGCACACCAGGCAAAGCTCCTCCTGGTCTACTCCTTTAGCTGCAGGAACAGCTCTGGAAGTACCACAGCTCCATGTCTTCCCCCTGCAAAGTCCCTGTTTAAACACTCCTGCAATTATGATTTGACTCATCTCCGCAAAATGAGGTTCTGAATATATTCATAAGAATTATCACAAAAATTATATAAATGAGCTTTCTCGATGCTTGCCAATGTTTTCAGCTACATCAGTGTTAAGCCTTTATCTTATCTAGGAAAAGCTGGCAGGTTAAACCCAACCTAGACCCTTGGGACTGCACAAGTGACTGCTGCCAGTCAAGTGGCCAAAGCCCCAAATCATTACAGGCAAGTAGTCTCTCTTAATCATTTAATACTTCAAGGCAAACAATTAACGAGCCTCATTTCCCTGCAAGTATCTCCCTGAAACTGAGCTGGAATTTGGACTAGTGTTATCATTTCATTTTTAAAGACTCTTCCTTTCATTTCCATGGCCATCAGACTTCCCACTCCCTGCAATGTTTTTTCATTGGTTATTTGTTTCAAAACAAGAAAAAAATAACAAACAAACCAACACAAAAAACCCAGGTATAAGAGTCCCTCTCACCTCATACTGCTTTATTGCGTAGATTGACAATAAATTGAAATCTGCACAAACTGAAAATTATACTGTATGGTGAGAGTAGTATTATCTACATAACATAGGGAAAACCCATGAATAGAAAACTTACTCTGAAGAGAAGCAAGGGAGAAGAGTACCAAAAGCAGATCAAGTACAGCTCAGCCAAGAAATACAATCTTTTTAAACTTTCAAAGAGAATTGGAGTGGGCAATAAATATCCATCTAATGAGGGCTTGAAATGGGATCTGTGCTCCTAACTCCTTCAAACTGCTAGGAAAAAAAATAATCTCTGAATGTCAACAGTGCCAAAATCTTGAAGAATTTTATATTTGCCCTGCTTATGCAAACGCCAGAAATTCTTACAACCATCCATTCCCCTTGCTCATAAATATTTATCTAGTTGGAGCCAAGTGCATAAATGAACCTTCTATCCTGCTTATGGCTGTTCTCCCTTTAATCCTTAATCCCTTTGCACTATCTTTCTTGTCTCTAACCTGCAGAGGACTCTGACTGTTTGCATTTAATTCTTCTTACACATGCCCTGGAGCACAAATGGCTTGTCAGGTTAAAGATAAAGCAAACATGCACTGCCACCAGTAGAGTAACCAGCCTTTTTGATATCAGAACACCTGCAGCCAAGGCAGGCCAGGGAATGGAGGAATGAATAAATAAGTGATTTGGCTGAGATCTCCCCTCTCAGCAAATACACAGACTTTTCTAGGACAAACCCCTTGTCCACACACCCACCAATTCTGAAGTTGGTCCCTTTCCTCACATTAATCTAATGCAGCAACACCAGGGATAGCACAGCCAGAGATAAGCCTGAGAGATTATGTCTAAATTCATCTTGAACAACTGTGCAGGCAGAGCAGAGAAAGGAAAGGTATAAAATCTTTAAGAGGTCAGCAGTGACAAGCTCGAAGCCATCAAGAGATGAGAAGGACCTGGACAGTGTTTCATCAGCACCTGCAAAAAGGTCAAGGCAGGAGGAGCACTAGGGAGAAACATTAGTATTTAGTCTTGGACAGGGTCAATGGAACAAAAGACAAGGGTTTGTCAGAGTCAAAGCTTTGGTTCCTGAACAAATCCTTTCCATTTTCCTACTGATTTACATTTCCAACCACAAAGACTTTCAACTTTTTGGAAGCTACACTGAAGTTAGTCCTCAATTTTAAACCAAAAGCACAAATGAAGCCCAGACAGTTTTCCTCAGTAACAATCACGCCTCATTAGTGCTGAGGACTGGAAAGCTGCTCACCTTCCTCCCTTTCTGCAAAGCCTTCCCTGCACTGTGAGCAGTGACCCTGCCAGAGCCGCTGCAGCCTCTGGAACCCTGACAGGGCTCTGCCCCAGGACACTTGAGGGAAGCTGCTGCCAAAGAAAAAAGTTGTCAAGACCCTGCCCACGCTCACTCCTGGGACTGAGAGACCATGGAATTTTTTAATGGGTGTTTCTGTTGTTCTTTCCAATCAATATGTTACTACTTTTCCTTCAAAACAGGAAAATTTAAGGTTTTGGAAAATTTATCTAAGCATGCAAGTGCATCATCTAGCACATGAGGCACTTCAGGGCAAGGATAACATTACATAGATCATTGTGATGATCCTGTTGAAGCACAACATTTCCATCCTGTTTCTATTCTGAAATGTCAGACTGACAAAAAATGTATCCGATTTTGACATAATTTGGAAAATACTTATCATTACTTCTTTCAAAAATCGTCCTTTAAATCAAAGCATGCACACACCCCTGCAGCCACAGAGAACCATAGTCAAAACAAGATAAAAAGGGGAAAGCAACAGTCAAAAGAGAGTAAGTGAAACCCCTTTAACTGCAGGGGCCCCTGGACAGCAGGGCTGTATTTGCAAGCAACACCTCCAGTGACATCTGAGAGCTCTCAAACAGATTTGGAGTAAAAAGTACACTCTTGATTCCCTGATATAATTAACATTGTTTGAGACTGTAGCAGTAAAAACAGGCTTTTGCCTGTTAGCAAGATTTTTGGCTATGCCCACTACTGTTTACCTGAATAGAAGGCTAAAGGGCTAACTGAAGCTTTTCTCCCTCTGTTGTGAGAATTTCAAATCCTGTGGAAAAAGTATCACTTCATGAACAAACCTCAGGAATTGACAAATACAAATCATACTCCTTGAAAAAACAAACCCCTAGAAAACCAAACCTGATCTAAATATCTTCTTCCAGCGTTTCTCAAAAAGTTCCAAACAAAGCACACAGCTGTCACTCCACATCTACTTAGGAAAGTCTTCATGAAGCCTTTATGAAAATGCATCCATGTGCCTACATCCTTATTGTTTTTTTACATGCCTTGTTGGAAACCTTAACCTTGAGTAAATAAATACATTAAAATGTCTCCTTTTGGCAGAAAGGCTTCCTGCAGGTTGAGCTGCAGCAGGAAGATTAAGCTGTGAGGCACCTGCTAGCAGCTCGCAGGTGGGAACAGAGAGGTGATGCCCAGAACAGGTAAGGCAGAGGCTCCAGGGAGCTCTGCAGACTGGCAAGTATGTGCTAAAGCAGAAGGGGGTTTGCTCTTCTGATTCCTGCAACAAACCCACTAAAAGCTGCCAGAGGTGACCCAACACCTCTCTGCAGTCCTCAAACCTGAGAGAATATCTAGGTAAAAGCCTGCTGAGTTTTAACTCACTCTTCCTTGAACTGATGCTTTTGTTTGACTGCTGCTTCCTCCTTAAAGGTGCAGATTCAGGACTCAGAGAAATTCAGGGTGGGAAATGGCTCAGTAAGAGCACCGTGAGCTCAGTGGATCAAGTCTTTTGCCATGACTGTGGAGATTGACTCCACAGAGCTGGAGGAGTTGATCACCACTGCGGAGCAAGAGCATCAACCCCTGCTGGCAGTGGCACCGGGGGGCTGCAGGACTGGCAACCGGGTGGGTGGCAGCTTGGCTGAGCCCTGCCTCACACCTGAGCCCGGTGGGCAGCATCGGGGCCCCAGCAGCACCCACTGGAGTGCAGGAATTGATGGCTAAGGCAGAAGCAGCAGGTTTATGTACAGAGGCAGGACGTGCCTGCAGAGAGAGTGTAGAAGTTGGTAATTTGGGAAAGAAAAACACCCACAGAGAATTGGGACTTTGCAAAGGCATTTTTTCTTCTTTATTGCAGTATTTGAAGTTACCTGTAACAAACCCAAAACAAAGGGCTGCCCAAACCTAATAATAAACCCTGACTTCACACAGTTAAGCAGCTGCTAGGTGTTCTAGCACTTCCTAACTGGGTGCAAAGCACATACTTCTCTTTCCCTTATGCCTCAGACATTTGGCACAGGGGTTCCCAGAGTTTAAGCCTCTTCTTATGTAGCCACAGCCCAAGCTTGGAGCTTTTCTTTAAATTTTTCTCTCCATATAGAAGTACTTTTTTTAAAATCACACATCCAAGAATGCCACTGAGCATCCTTTCACTGCCATTTCATTCCAGGCTGAAACAACCTGAGGATGGCCTGGGTATAAATTCACAGGACAAAGCATCTGCTGCTTTAGCTGCTCCCCCATACTGGTTATTAAAACTTCCAAAAGCTGAGAAGGCAAAGGTCCCAGGACGCTGTCTGCCCAAGGGAGCAGCCAGCCTTTATCTATTTAAACACCATGCTCAGCACTTCATGCCTCCACCAGCTGCCTGCATTTAGATGCAGGTCACATTCACACAGACTAGAAAGCACCACAGACCCGTACAAATTGCTAACATGGGAATTCAGGTCCTCGAAACTCCTGCACTGCAGCCAATGAACAGTCTATAATTTCTCCATTAAATATTTAAACAATACTAACAATACTGCTATTAATAAATAGAGTACCTTTCTCTTTCAGTACAGGTTCCTGATGTCTGGGATAACAGTGCTATAGATTTTTTAATACTTATTTTAAACAGACTGAAAAATCTATAAAGTGGTCAGAGAATAATAAAGTTCAGTCTTCTGAGGAGACGTGAGTTTTCTTGTCAATCCACCAGTCGTACTTACTAGATGCTTAAAACATTTCACGAGTGGGGGAAGGAAATTTGGGGAAGAGCATCAGTTGAAACTGGTTTCCAATGGCAGATCAGAGAGCACACAAGGCAGCAGCACAGAAACATATGTTTGAACCCAAGCCAAAAATCTGGCTTCCTTAAGAAGTATAGGATGACAAGCCTCTTGTAGCAGTAATAGTAGGCTGAAAAGTGGGGGTGGAAAAATTCCCCTCTCTTCATGCAGAAGGCAAATTCTGTAACATCTACCTAACAGCACTTAATTTAGAACAGCTGAGGTTTGGAGAAAGCCTTCAAAATGACCTATTAAAGACAGTCAACAGCTTCACACTTTCTACTTTGGTATTGCAGTCTCTTCACTTGCCATTGCTTTATGAGATGTTTGGGGAAATGGTAAATAATACACTGGTATCAAAATCCTAAAGCACTTGGCAAAACAGACACCCCTACATTACTTGGTTGAGAGCTGATAAATGTCTGTACCTTTGCTACATTAACATTTCCATGGAATCCGGCACACGGAAATTGACGGTGATCAGGAGTTAATTACGCTGTTTATGTCAAAAAAATCAAAAGAGCAGAACAGTGACTTTTAGGTTGGGTGTTTCCTTCACCAAGCTCAGCTACTTCCAGCAAAAGAGACTCCCAGGGAACGGCATTTGCTCTTAGCAGCAGGACTGATGGTCTGCTCTGTTCTAGCCACGCGTCACAGGAGAGGAATGGTACCAGCCTAGAGCTGAAAAATATTTTTATGACAGCAGTCCTTCTGCTGTCACCAACAGAAACTCTGTGTGCACCCAAGTACCAGAAAACTGATCAGGAAGAGAATAAAAATAGTATTCCAGGGGAAAAAAAAAGGGGAAGGAAAAAAAGGAGGAAAAAAAAAAAGAAAAAGACACAGACCCAAGTTCCACTGTTTCAGATGGCAACAACTGCAATCCCAGAGAGCCAATACAAACTTTGGCTCAGGTCATGTCCAATATCTGTAGACTTAGTAAAAGCTACTGCTTGGCTCTTTTTTCTGCTTCGTGCCCTCCTCCACCTTGAAACAGACTGTGCTGATTATCAGTTTTGTGCCATTTGATGAAAAGATACTCCAGCAACTGGCTTGCATAGCTGCTTATACAGCAGCAAATACCGTATTTGTGGAGTACAAGAGAGCAGAAAGACATCTGCTTGCTTGACTCCAGTAGGTACAAGTGGCTCATTCTTCAGGACACGCTTGTGCTTTCTCTGCCTGAGCTGCCTTGTCTCGGATGGCTGAATCCAATCCCTTGCCTTTTTGCATATCAAAGAGTTGATTTGAGCAGGATTGCAGGCGATGCTCCGAGGCTGCTGTCCAAGGCTTGTGAGATGCTCCCGTGCACCTGCACGCAGCTTACAAACTGTTTGCAACCACCACTGAACACGGGGAGCTCCTACATTCCACTTCCTCTAGCTGCTTACCAGCTTTTGTACATCCACACAACTTCTGAGGGACTTCAGAGCAAAAACAGTCACAGTTCTTTTAAGGGGGAAAAAAGAAAACAAAAACCAAACAGTGGATTACAGCCACCTCTCCAGTTCTGAATCCAGTTGCAGCTGTCATGGTTTTTCATGGATTAACATCCTTAAAAAAAACCCCAAACCACTGAAAGCCTAGAGCAAGCAGCTCCTCAGGTGGGAGGCAGTGTCCCCAGGATACACTGCTGCTCTGTGCCAGGGATCACTGAGCAAAGGAAGGAGCCTCACAAGCTGCTGGAGTCTGTTTTCCTGCCTGTACATTCTTGTTTCATCAGCCTGACGCACCCCAAATCCGGAGATCTGCCTTTTAAAATGTGCACAAGTTCTCAGCTCACTGTTACCTGGAAGCTGCTGCTTTGTGTTCCTTGAAGAATGAGCAGCACTGATCGCTATCTAGGGTCCAAAACTGCCCCAAAAAAAACAAATTGTCTGGAGGGAAAGAGTCTGTTTTCAGGTTAGCACACATGGACATAAACAAGCAAAATGGAGAGAAAAGCAGAATTTTTATTTTTTTCTAGACAGTAAAGCTTTCCATAAAGTGTCAGCAGTTCTGGGTTTGCAGGCTGTTGGAAAAAAAGGGAAAGAAAAAGAAAAATAAAAAGGCAAGACAGCCTTGTTTTTTCATGGCCTCAGTGAAAACATGGAAAATGAGACCAGAATTCAGCTTGTTAGTGGTATTTCTCCATCCAAGAGATGACCAGGCTGAAGCCTGAAAATGAAGTCTTCATAAAGGAGAGTTTTCCAAAACTGCCAATTGCCACTACTTCAAATGACAGCACGTTTGACAGAGAAAACACTACTCTGCTTTAGCAGGCAGAGCTACTGCCAAAAATTAAGAAAAATCTTTTTTCTTAAATTAAAACTGTTTCAGTTCCTCACTGTTTGTCTGCAAGTCAAGGACAATGCAAATACAAGACAGGAGAGGAGTAGGAGCACTACATTTACTGGGAGGGTTTTTCTTTATTTTTCTTCCTGACATAAAGGTAATACCTTTTGGGACAAAATAAGCATAGACTGATCCTTAGGGGGTCCCCCTCCCCTTAAGCAGTGCAAGGAAATCTAGTTTACTCCTCTTTTTTGGGTGTGTTTTTCTTTTTAAACACAGTAACATTTCATCTGCGTTTCAGCTTGCAAAGCTCATGTGCATGCTCAACTGCTGAATAATCCATGGATTTAAGTGTCCCTAAATACACAGTGAAAAGATGGATTACCCATTAGGATAAAATAATATACACAAGCCTCTAAATACACATGTACACTGTAATACACATTTTAAATAGTCTCTGTGTGTGAATTTAAATGATAATATGCATGCTAAAAAGTTTCAAAAGACATCTTTACAAAGAAGCCATTACCACTGTGTAAATAATACATCATTTAAAATAAATTTGCTGTACTCCCATGAAAGATTCTTTTCTGGTCAATATAAAAAGAATAAAAGAAATGAACACATAAAATACAAATAGCACTGTGGGATCAGTTTCAAATCTGTTGCAGAGTGCACATGTGAGGGCAAGGGGTTATTAAGTTCCTAACTCAGCATATTTCACATTCTTTCACTCCTGCCCAGAAATCTTAAAAAAAAAAATAAAAATAGGGCCTTATCAAATAATAAAGTAATGATTTACAGTCTTTGCAAAGTATGGTCTCTTGCATGTGGACATTTAATGAATTTTCACATACATTCACTGCTCTACAGCACACACAAACCTGGGTTTTCCAACCAGCTCTCATGAACCCTTAATAACTGTAAGACCAAAAAGGCTAAAATGTTCCTTCCAAACGTGCACAGAAGAAACACCATCCCCACTGCTGCCTGGAAGGAACACTTTGGAGGAGGGAAGCTCTGATCTGGAAGGCTTGGGACGGTGTGATGGTTGAGAGACCAGTTTGAGGAAGATGAAAGAACTATGCAAAGCAGGGAAGTCTTAAACACAAATGATCAGGTTTTACAGCTTTTTTTATTTCAGTTTTCAATCACGTCTGCTTGGTGTACACAGTTTTGGCAAGTCTAAGTCAGGTATAATATATTGGAATTTGCTACTAAAACTTAGATCGCTGAGCGCTGAGGAGGGAGGGAAACAAATCAGGTTCCTCTGTTTCAGGGATAGGACTGAGATGAAAACAATGCCCTGGGGGAAAGAAATAGACAGAGCTGTTCCAACATGATCCTGCGCAGCTCAGCTCTGGCATTATAGGAACTTCTGCAGGGCTCAAAACTTCAGAATTTGTCCTAGGATCCTGACACAACCCCAGGCAGAAGTGGCACGTGCTTTTCCAAGTCAAGATGTCACTTTTCAGGAGACGGGGCCCGTGCCAGCTGCTGCTGCTGAAAGCTTAAGCCTGCAACTGTTTAGCTTCATTTTCCTCACTGCTCTTAAGTTAGTTTTTATTCTGCCTTTGCAAAAGTGATTTAAGGAGAATAAAATCAATAGAAGCAGAGAAGAGCTGGTATACTGTCTTCCAAGGGAAGCTAACGAGTGACAAAGCCTTTGTTCTAAGCACTCCTTATCACAATCTGCACTGTAAATTCTCTAGGATACCTGCCAAGTCTCACCTGTGCCTGTGCCCTGCACCCTCCTGACGCTGTCAGCTCCCACATGTCCCACTCCCTCTGTCCCTCTACCAGAAATGAACCACATTTCCCATCAGCTCAGGGTGGAATCAGGGGAATCCCACTCGATGCAAAGCAGGATCAGTATTATTTGCCCCGTGTTCCTCAAAGGGCTGCAGCACCTGAGCTTGGTGGGAAACAGCAGGAAAGGCCCAATTTCCACTGGTAACCAAGGATGCCTTCCCTGCTCAACAGGAGAGAGATTCATCTAAACACACATTAATAGAATTTGGCCTAATAGTTAGCAGTCGATTTTCTTTTTAGCTGACCTAGCCTGAGTGCTCAGCTAGAGGAAGCCCTGTGATCTCAAAAGGCAATGTTAAAAAACAAAAAAAAAACCCAACAGAAAACACACCCAAAGACGCAGAAAATTTGGAGCGTGGCAACAGGAAAAACTGACGCAGAGTGTCTGCTCTGCAAATTATTTTCCAGTTGCCATTTCCCCCCGTCCCTCCCTGAAGAGTCCCACGCAGGCTGGGCTATTGGACAAGCCAGGAGCCTGCTCTGTGCCACACGGCCAGGGTGACACAGCTGCTGCAGCCAGCCCTGCTCGGGACAGAGCCACGCAGCTCAGCAAAGCACTTCACTCACAAAAAGCACCCATTTACAGGCCTCAGCAAACTCTCTGGAAGAATCTATTTGCCCACACAGTGCTGCTGAGAGGCACGGAAGAAAGCGATTTTAAGGGCTCTTTAAACTGGAATGCAGACGTATCAAAGGTGAGCTCAGGCTTTAGATTCAATAAGCTACCGCTCCACTCTTCGCTCTTGACAGTTTGGCCTGAAACAATCCCAGGCAATTCCTCTAAGCCGAGCACGATTACTTTATGACACCGTGCTTCAAAGTGATTAGGGCTGAGGAAACTCAGAGCTTCACTCGGGCTCCTTGCGGAGGGGAAGGAGCTCTCCCAGCTGCCGATCAGCACGGCTTTGGGTGGTGCTGGGGAGCAGCCTCTCCATCCTGGGGTCCCTGCAGCTGAGCTGGAACAAGCTGCTCGCCCAGGATCTGCAGAAGGGCTGAGCCTGCTGAGTGAAGGCAGGCAGCACAGGGCCTCTGCCTCACGCAGGGCAAACTGCAGCTTCTGCTGCTCCTGGCAGGGGAAAAGTGAAACCTCCGAGGAGTGAAAGGGCAAATGCAGAACAAGCAATTACAAGCGAGATTAGAAAGTAGAAGCTAAAACAGATGCCTTAAACCTTTGCCTACATTAGGTCACGAGCGTCAGCAATATTTTTTTTCCACTTAAAATCAACCTAACTTTGTTTATAAACAAAGTTCTAACATAACATCATTCATAATCCATATGATTCTAATAGTGTGACACCTCAAAAACAAAAGGTGATTGTTTTGGTAAAGCAACATTCCCCAGGAAATTCACATTTTAATCAGGTTTTATGTTCTTTCCTTTGCTATTTTTCATGTGTAATAATAAACCTGTGTAATTTAACTTAAAAAAAATCAACAAAAGATCAAGACGCAACAAAAACTTTATAAATTAAATTAAATAAACCACTAAGGAAATTTCTAAATCTCTTTTCAATGAAACATAATAAATTGGGTTGTTTGTTCTTCGATTTTTTTGGTAAAGAGCGAGTTTTGTTTTCTAGAGATTTTTTATTGTTTCTGTAATTTTTAACGCAGCAAAGCTTTGCACAGAAAATGCAAACTCCTAAAGCATTCAAATTCCTGCTTAACCAGGTAAAAACCTGAAGTGCACAGGTCTCAATTTGTCTCCCTGAGCACTGCCAGGACCAGCCTGCAGCCTCCTCAGAGCTGCGTAAGAATGGGGATGATCCATCAAAGCCTTCTCTTGGGGGAGAGCTGCTGTTTCTTCTTAGGAAGAAGCTCTGAAAATTTGATATTCTCTCCTTCTGCCTTAGTACACTCTTTGAAGGCAGAGCAGAAGAATGGAGTTCTCAGTGTCATCTTAGAGATGCCATACGGCCACTCCTGAATTCACTTTGGTCACCAGTTTGCATTAAGAGATGACACCAACCTGCAGCACTTCAGCTAAACTATGATTACCGTGACAACTGTAGAAGCAATTGCAATTGTGAAATTACTAATAAAATGAATAAATGAAGGGGGAGTTGCCCAATGTCACACACCTTTCTACAAAGCATTAACACTTTAAAAATAATGTTTTGTTTTGGTTTTTTTTGTGGTGTAATACTCAAACAGTTTCTGCAGCCAGAACTGGTGAGTTGATAAAGTGAATAAATCATGAGCATGATGAAAATGAAACCTACAAGACAAAAATCATTCCCATTTTCCATGAGGACAGCAACTTGCTATCTTTCCTCTCCAATTTTGACTTTTGTTCAGTATTGGAAGAAAATCTCACTCCATATTCTACTGTTGGTCTTAGGCACCAAGAGTAATTAATTGCTGTGTTTGCTTTTTTACAGCAACCATTTGTATGGATGCTTCCCTCTTTTGAGATGGAAAGCACAAAATAAACTCACTTGATTCAGAGCTTGTCGCGTGCTGCTTCCCTTTATTCCTGGAGTAACGTATTGTTTTTTTAAGCAAAGCAAACAGAGAGGATTTAGTAGAATACAATTTCTTTTGTTTTATTGCTCCATTAATTTTATTTATGTTCAAATATGCTGCTTTTATCAATTTGCTATGAGCGAGAGAGATGCATCAGGAGGAAGGAACATGACTGTACTTCAGAATGAGGCATTGGGCAGAGCAGGAGATGCCTGATCCACCTCGGACTATCAGTCATATTAATGCAGCACAGCCTTGATAGGCAGCAATTACAGCGAAACAGATAGCCCAGGCATTATTCAGACATCTACTGCAACCATACGTTTAGACCCCTGCTTTTACATCCCCTCCTGCAGATATACAGGCAAGCTATCATTACTTAGGAAACAAAAAAATAACCTAAACCTTTCATAGCAGCATATTTTTCAAGTCTGCCAGTGCAGAAAGTCTCCTGTTTCCCCAGAGTTATTTCTTTATGCTGTTAATTTTTGATCACTTAACTGTGCCTCAGTCAGCAAAGCAGTAAATACTCTTAAGAAATTGTAACAATAACACTTAGACAAAACCTAACTGAAGGCTAACCAAAAAATACTCCAGAATGAAAGAGATACTGTTGCTAACTGAGCCCACTACACAGAACACTTCTGGGGCAGCATCCCACCACCCAGTTTTTTTCTCATGTGATATGAAGGACAAGCTTTTTTGCAGCACCATCTTTTACAGAGTGAATTGGATAGAAAAGAAAAGGCAAAGCACTTGGCTACAAGAAATGAATGATGATGGAGACCCTGCAAAAGGCTTTTCCTAATGACAAGATATTACTCCACAGGTTAATGAAAACCAAATACCAATTTAACATGCTAACCTTTGAGCAAATTGAGTTCAACTAATCAAGAGCCCTCCAAAAGGGTATTTTGAGCTAAGAGAAAAGACTGGAAAAATCATTTACATAAGATGGCTGGTAATGGTGCATTTAATGGCACTGGTGATAGGGAATTATACTACAGAAATGAACACATCATGTATGACCTATTCCCTAAAGCATTTAATAGGATGGAGCCAAATTCTGCCCACTGGTAGGGAAGCACAATTCCTGTTAACAAGGAAGGGAATAACAGACTCTTCCTCAGGACACCCTCTTGTCAGAATTTTAGACAGAAATAATATCTACCATCAACCCCAGCATGGATAAAGGGCTCTCTACACCAATTCTGGTAACTAAAGGACAGTCCACCTCTGAACTGAAACTCCTTCAGCACAGAGGAATATTTATTTATTACCCATGACCTCCTATTCTTCATGGACCCTTTAAGTAAGGAGGATGTGACACCAATCTCTGAGTGCCTCTGGCTGAAGACTATGGGATAAATAAATCCTCTCACCATTCTTTTTAAAAGATCACCCTGACAAACATACTTGGGGAACACCCTGAGTTTGTGCAGGCACACACACGAGGCTCTGTATGTGCCTTGTCCTAAGCACCTTCTGAAGCTATTTTTGATGCCCATTTAGCACAGCTCAAGTACAAGAAAAAAAAAACCTCCCTGATTCATTTTTGAAACTGAAGGCAGTGCAATTATTAGGCTCAAGCAGAATAAAAAACCAAACCTCCTTCATCCCTCTCTAAAATAAAAGGCAGTGCACTTAATAGAAATTTATACAAGCAGCTAAGCAAAAACTGGTATTTATATACTTTGTACCAAAAAAGTAACCCCCATAAAGGTGAAAAGATGTAGCTGGCTTTCCAACCTCTAGCACACATACAGGAATAGCACTAAGGATTTCATCTGCCCTTTCCCTCCCACCCCAAGTCTCATAGCCCCAAAAAACAGATTTGAAAGTTTGCTTCACACCACCACCTCCACATATTCTGAAAATTACTGGAAACAATCCAGCAGTCCCCAGCTAAGCACCACACCTGTGATTTATCACTTACCACTCACACCGTGGCAACTGCAAGCTCCGTATTGTTGTTTGTCAAACAAAACAGCATCAAATTACATGGTTGGGAACGTGTCCAGCATCTCATAACAATTCCAGGTCTTGATAGGTCCAAGATGTTACATTACAATAAAATCGGGACACGTCTTTAGGAAATATACCTTCGAAGAGCATTAAGCTCTGCAATGTATTATTTTTTTATAATATCAGATAATGCATCCCTTTTTGAGGAGGGCAGGCATTTCTTCCCTGAAGGTTTCTAATACAGCAGGGAATAGCTGGCAACTAACAAATGCTTGCTTTGGCAAAGCACACAGCGCTGCCGGTTTGTACATTTGCTAATATTTTCAAACTCCTTAAAAATGACCTAACCCAGCAGGCACCTCTGGCCTTACTGCACAGTGCTCTTGTCTTCAAACACTCTCAGTGTGGCCAGACAACTGCCCAGGGGAAGGACAGACTGTCACCTAGATGGACATTAAATCAACAGACAACAGGAAACAATCTGTACAAATATAAGGGAGGCAGCTCTAATTGAGCACATTTAGTAAGACAATGTGAGTCCTTTGCCCAGGAAAGCATCAGTGAACAATGGGCTCCAAACCTACAACAAAAGCACTGCAGATACTCCACCCTGCAAGAGTGGTGACCAGCTTCAGGGACACTCCCAGCTCATTACATTTAAGCCTTTAATAAATTGGATTTTTTTTTTCATTTAAAAAAATGTCATCTGCTGACTTTGGGTAAGTCCTGAATTATTGTAAGAGCCACCTAATGGATGCATTTTAGGGCTTTCTTGAATTAGAGATAGAGATATCCAGAGAAGGTTAGAGAAGACACTAGTCACAGGTACTTAAGCTACCTGAATCATCTGCTTACATTTCAGTGCATCATACTGTAAATTTGTGAGTCAGACACCCTCCTCCCTTTTCAGTTCAGCTGAAGTTTAAGCACTGTGATTCTTGCTGGCTGCACTGAAGGACTAACCTAAGACTTTTGGCTAACAGCTGCCCTACAGTCTTTTCATTCTTCTCTTCATTACTCACTCCTGTCTCACTGCCCGAAAATGAGAATCATAACATGAATCTAAAGTTTTCCAGTATTGGGAACCCTCACATTCCTTTGAAAAAAGATCCCACGGAAATATGCCTACAGTTAATAAAACACCCAAACCTTTTGTGGAACTATACCTTGCAGTTAAGGGATTCCATAATTAGAACATAATTACTGAGCCATATAATGTGTCAAATTATGGAGAATGACTATTTGTAAAGCTACAGATAAAGAGAAGAATGAATAAATCTGGAGCCACAGATAAAACCAATTAAACTGAAGTCCTTCCCTTCAGCATTCCTCTAACACTTTGGAGACCATCTCTGTACCCAGCACTAGTTTGCATGCACAATTGCCGTGATAAAACTTTTACACTATATACACAGCATAAATCCCAGCAGTAAATAATTCAGCACAAGAAACGGCTGCAAAGAGGGACAGCTGGTGCTGACAACACTATCAGCATCTTTGCTACTACATGACACACAGTCAGTTACAAGTGGAGTAAGATTATGGAGAAGACAACACAAATTTCAGGTTACGACTGGAGATGTTAAAGTATTTCACTTGTAAGTTGAATAAGAGCCAGCATCCTTTAAAGCACTGTTTAAAATGATACTACCTGTCTTCAGAATACACTGAGAAGGTCTTTGCATAGAAATTCAAAGCATGCAAACAGCACATCAAAAACATGCAGAGAAAAAAAACCACTCATCTTTGTTTAGTGTAAATCCTAAACCTCAGTTATTGCAGAGAATAAAATTTTACTTAGTAACTGTCAAACCCATCCTAGAATATATGGAAGGGTCCAAGAGAGGGTTAGAACCTACAAAGGGCTGGGGGGGAGGGGTCAGTACCATCTGCACCAGCTCAACAGCAGCTTCTCCCAAAAGCAGCTCTCTGTCCTGAAGGTCACCACGGGTCTCAGCACCTGAGGACATCCAGGGCAGCTCAGCAGAAACAATAAGGTTTGATAACAACAGAAGATTTAGAAACAGACAAGAGGAAGCACTTATTTCAGATTTAAAGCCATACACACACGGTTTAAATCATCACCCCTTAGTTATTCTGATTTCTAACTTCATCCCAAAAGAGAGCCTTCACTCCTGCACACGCAGAATTAGAATTTTTATAATTGGATTTCCTTGCAAATGCACCTCTGTTTTTTCCTACTCCTCCAAAGCTCATTCAGTCACAAGAAGAAAATGTCACTTCTGCTACTTGATCATACACAGGGCAGTGCTCTTCCTCACCCAGGAGAACAGAGTCACCAAGAGTTCTTGCAACTTGAAACAAAAACAGACCTCAGGCAGCAGCTTTTCTCTTCAACACAACAGCACCATTCCTGCCCTGACACAGCTCCAGCAAGGCACCATCCTTCCAGAAACTGAAGGGGGGTGACCTCTGAGAACAGCATTATAATTCTGTATAGCACAGATAAAAATCAAGAGCAGAATTAAGTAAAGTACACAGCTGATGATAAATGAGGGATCCACCATCTAAATTAGTACCAATAATTACATTCTCTTTCAAAGAAACTGAGGTGTAAGGGAGTGTCATTTTTTCCTGTACAATAATATATTATTGACTTTTTTAACCAAAAGAAAGCAAACTGTCTGACCAAGTCAGAATATCAATTATGGCCACTTTAGAAGCCCGGAATGTAACACCAGGCAGCACTGCTCACATTGTGGCAAATTTAAATAAAGACAAATCCAGTCAATGTAATCTTTTAACTGAGCTGTGGGATTGGGAATCGATGGAAAAGACTCCTAATCTCAGCACCTGACCCAGAGGCCTAACAGCAATATTTATCTAGCTGAAAGGAGGACCAAACAAAACAAATATTAGGTAAAATACACATATGCAAAATATAAAGCTGTATTTATATTGCTGCTTTGAAGAATAGATGCATCAGTATTTACTATTTAAGGATTCTACTGATACTTGAATTTGACAAAACCTACAGCAAATACCCCCAAAATCCAAATCTGCATTACCAAAACATTGACCTAACAGCAATACAAAGTTCCAAAGGCAAATTCTAAATGAGTAAACAACAACTCGCTTGTGCAATAAATGTCCAAAGCAGCCAGAAGAAAACAAAACCAAAAGGAAAGCACTGAAAGCAGAGAGCTCCACCCTTCAATCTCTATCAGGAGTGAAAATGTGCAGCATCCATGAGTCACAGCAGCACTGGGACTGACTCAGCCCCTCCTGGGGCAGCAGCTTTGGGGCAGTCCCTGCACAAACCCTTGTAGGCCAGCAGCACCTCTGGGCTTCCTTACACACCCCACGGGGGTCCCTGCCAGAGCCCCACAGCTGGACAAGGTGCATTAAACCTCCACTCCTACAGAAAAATAAAAGCCATTTATAGAAATGTTGGATTTAAAAGCATTTTTAAAATCTTGTTCTAAAGAGGTATTTCAGCGCTTGGTCTGCTGGCCGCTTGACTTGAAGCCACCAGCACTGATTCTTGTTTTTAGAGAATTGCTTCCCCAGTACCCATGAACAGCACGGGACATGTTAGCGCTGAGTAGTTTCAAGTTACTTCTAAAGGATCTTTTAAAAACTCATGAATCCAGGGCCATAAAAATGCACTTCTCATAATTCTGGTTAGAATATCATCAGAACACCATTTGCCTTTTTACAAGCCCAATTAGCCCCCAGATCCCTCTCTAGCTTTTTCTGGCTGCCATCAGAAATCATTATATTTAAACCTGACACAGCTCAGAAGGAAACCAGAATGGCTGAGTCTTCATATTTATTAATATTGAATAAAGACATCAATACGACAGCAGCACACAGTTATTGAAGATTATCTGTTATCCTTATAGAAAGCAAATTTTCACTGTACTAAAAGTGTACATATGATCCACTACATTGCCGGTGAAAGTCACATGACATTCAGATGTTTTACTTAATGTGAGAAAAGCAGTGTTACAAGCTAAAACAGTCAAATGTCTATTACACAACTTGTGCCATAATACAGTATCAAACTCAACAGCACTGAGCACACCCATCCAAGCTTGATTTATTGCAGCTAATTGCTAATTAGGGTTATTTTTGAAGCACTGCTGTTTGCATTGCACCAGATTTGCACTTGGGGAGGAAACAGAATTTACAAGGTCAGAATGAAGTTTAAACATTTGTATACAGACTGTTTCCCTCCCCTCAGTATTGCTGAAAGGTCTCGGCAATCTGAAGACAACAGTATTTACACATGTGATATTATTAAAACCGGGCACTCCCAACTTCGTACAACGCAGTTATTAACATGCAAAAATTCAAAGTAGGATTGCAATGGCTGTCCAGACAACTTTCTAATTAAATAATGGCAGTAATATCACTACACTTCCATGTACTACATTAAAAATTGAACAGTGCTTCACTAATAATGCATTGGCCATTTGCATAATCTAAAGAGCCTGGCTGCCAGTACCAGCTACAGACCTTCACACCATTAACCACCAACACGCACATCCCACACCCCCTCCGTGGCCAGCAATTCCAAAGATGAACACAGCAGTAACTCACGGGGGGTCCTGCTTCAAACCCCTGCCTCTTCAGACCCATTGCTGGTAGCAGGATGATCCTCAAGATCAAAACTTGTCTGTTTCTTTTAGAAACCAAACCCTCCTGCAGGCTCTTCTATCCCAAATTTGCGTATCAACCCTCTCATTCCCCTAGAAGATTTCTGACTGGTGTTTCAGGCACCACAGGAGCGTGCCTGCAACCAAAACACCATCACAGTAACTGCAGCCCAAGCCCTGAGCCTGCTGTGCTGGATGGATTCCCCAGTGCTCCTGCAGTGTCTCTGCAATACCCAACACAGCCACGTCCATCTGTACTGCAGGTGAGCTCTGCTGGGCCACAGAGCAAAGTGAGGAGGACTAATCCACCTGTCAAAACTCAACTACAGCTGTCAGTAACTATAAAAGCAGATTGGCAGAGTGCTACAAAATTTAATCCTTTGAAAAATAAAGCTTCAGTTCAGTTATACTGGATACAGGACACTAACACTGTACAGAACCCACTGACTATAGAAAGCATGCAGGCTGAGTGACCTCTAATCAGGAAAACATGACATGCCTAGACTTACCAAAGGGTCCTCTTGAATTATAACCTCAGTTCAGATTTATTTTTATGATTTGCTATAACTCTTCCCAAATCTTCTCTAATCATTAGCTGTATCAGCAGTATGAGAGTCTGTGAAAAATAGCGCACTGTTATTTTTGGTTCCAAGAGACCAATTGCATTTCCAAATATACTGCTAGCATAATCCAGCCAGGCTGTGGTTTCATAAATCCAGAGAGTTTTCCTGGCATATTATCCCAGAGCTAAAGACAGCTAGTAGAAAACCCCAGAGAATGGGGATTCACAGCTTTGACTTCATGAACTGTAGCACAGGGTCACGCTTAAACGTTGAAAGGAGAAACAAAATGTGGTTCCTTCTATGCCTGCCCAAGGAGATGGTTCAGAGAACGTATTTTCAGGAGGAATTAAGAATGTGAGTCTGTCCCATGTCCCTGGAAATACATTCATATTTTGGCAGCATGCAGGTGCACAAACAAAGGAGCTCCCAAAGTAGAGTGCTATGGAGACAGGATAAGGACACTTTTCCAGCCCCAAAACGTGTACATAAACTACAACATCAGATCTTCCCTTAGTGTGGGTACATCATTCCCAATTGTGTCTTAATGGAAAATCCACTTGCATCTGCTTCCAGAGCAGCTGCTCCTTCCTGTCCTCCACTCTGTTTTTAAAGGAAAGCCGCACTTCTCCTTCCTATCGTCCCCTGCCAGACTTGTGCAGGCACAAAGGGACTGCAGCACATGCCAGGGGTCAGAGCTGCTCAGCACCAGCAGACAGGAAGGGGCTGGATGCCACAGGCACTGGTGCTTTCCTCTGCATTACACCACACACATACACTGCTGTCTTGAATAATCCTCTCCAGCCCACAGACACTCTCAGACCTCTGCAATACAGCAAACTTGGCCTCCCCACTGTTCACAAGATGTTTTGCATCAGTTACCTCAGCTATTTCCAACGCTGATCAGGATCTCAAGGCACAGAGATCCCCACACAACTCTGCAACAGGCCAAGCCCCACACTTGGACCCCACGGTCACCGTGCTGCCCTGAGACAGCTTTGGACACGCTGTGGTCAGTGGGAGCTCAGTCCTCTCTCCCTGAAAGGCAGAGCATGGTTTCTGCCCACTCACAACATGAAGACTGACTCAGTGGATTACCTGGAGCACTTACGAGGAGGTGGGATGGCTAGAGAAATACATTGTGAGAAAAAGGTATTCCCTTGACTCAGGGGAAAAAATTCCAGCCTTGTTTGGAACTTGGAAGGAGGTCTTAAAACACATTCAAATTTTGCTTACCCCAGTCTGCTGCACAAGTTCATACAGCATCCAGCAGCACGGACCTTTTTTAAATTTTGTGGGCTTTGCTACAACATAAATGTTCAGACTCGGAGCAATTACTTCTGACTGCACTAATGAGACAAGCATGCTGTTTCTGTACTATATATATACATTATACACAAATTTCATTTAACAACTATCTTGGCTGTGATGTAAACCCATCCCTACTTAATTTATGTTTGCAAACATTTGGACTGAAAATTAAAATTAATAGAAAGCTAAAATAAATAAAGGAACTCCTGCTGCTCTGTGTGAATGTTCAAGAAAGCAAAGTGCAGAAACACTTCCCCCAAGCAGAGAGTTTGCAGATTCCTTATTACTGAACAGCCCTGTCAGACACCACTGACTGACTTGGTGTGGGGGGTGACAGAAGGGGTGCACAGAAAAGAGGAATTTTCTCCTTTCATCGGGCAGTCGTCTCCTCTCCGTACAGAGTAGGGGACTAATGCACGTAAATCCCTGGTTCATCAAGAAGTGAATAGACCTTTTGTCGCAGTCTATTACAGTTATAAAGATTCTGGCCACGCTTCTCCCTTACCACCAACCATCCCCTCCACCAAAATGAAAGGTAGAGCTTAAAAACAGAGACAGATCAGGATTCAAAACACGCCAGAACAGCGCGGCTGCACCAAGACGAAGAGAAAAAGCCTGCCAGCCCCCCTTTCAGGGCCTTACGACACCACTTTTGAGAAGTTTTGCTCAGGCAGCTGACATCCAGTTTTCGTCTTCTACTGCAGATGTGCGGCTTTCCTGCACAATAGGCGCCTGCAGCCCTGGCGCTCTTCCAGGTCCCACTGTGTGACAGTAACAAAAGGCGAAGCTGGGAGCCCTCAGCTACAGCACAGCTCTAAATGATTTAGTGACCACGGCGTCCAGACCTTGGCAGCAGCTGCTGCTTTAAAGGGACATTACCCAAGGAGTCAGTAAACCACAGAGGCAGGCGGTTTTTCCCACTAGATTTGAAAAGTTCTGTTCAGAACTGAAATGGTGCTACCACATTTCTTTAAAAATCCAAGGAAAAGAGCAGGGAGATGGGAGAGGACAGGCAAGGATTGTCATTGGAAGTTGTTAATGCAACACCAGAAAGCCTAAAGACCATCCCTTAAAGTATCCTCTACCTAAGGGCTTCAAGGCACTCTGCAGACATGAAGAGATAGCAACCCTCTAATCTCCGTAGCCAAATAGTATTTTCTTTTGAGTCGTAAAAATAAATCTGTGGAATTAAACCAGTCACTAGTGACTAGGACAACTTATACCCAGGATGACACTACGTGGACACCTTTTCTCCTAAGAGTGTGGAGAAAATTACCTATTGGCACTCAACACCACATCACACTAGGATCTTTCATTTTCTTTGGTACACAGCTGTATACCACTGTGACATCACCAAAAGGGCTTTTGCAGAGAATCTTCCACTAAATGCAATCTCTAGCTTGTGAAGGGGAGATATGAGCAACAGCATGCTCAGCACTGGATGTCAATGGATCCCACACCTCAACACATACTGCTCTTGCAGAACCGTACTGTCAGTCCCCTGCAGAACCCCACAGCAATTTCTGAGTGGCTGTTCCAGAAGGATATGGCCTAGAAGAGCTGGTTGGTTTTTTACAGGGTAAAAGAGCCAAGCAAATCCACAAATCCCTTCAAGTCCTGTTAGATATTTCACTTCCTCTCCAAGCTAGGGAATAGCTGAGCTTTTGCTACAAAACTTCTCACATGTATTAGGGGATTAATGAAAGTGTCAGTGCAAGCTTCCAAAAACTGCCAGTGAACGTGAGAAGTGCTGCGCTCAGCATTCAAGTCCTTCTGTCCATCATTTCTTTTCTACCTTCTGGTAACACACAGAGTGAAGCCCTGACACAAAGTGGGTCCTTGTTTAGTTCTGCAGACACCTTTCTCCAAGCCCAAGAACAGGGGACGCCAGCTTATTGCCAGAGCTCAGCTCTCCTGCTTTGAACCACCACGGTCTGCACTGTAAGTACAGCCTATGGCAACCCTGCAGGGCAATGGAGAGCAAATGACTTGCCGAAAAAGTCACCAAGGGTCTGCCGGCAAAGGGGAATCAGTAGCCAGCTGCACTAAGTCCCATCAAGAACTTAGTCCAAGAAATGAACATGTAAATTCAAGTTAAAAAAATAAATTACATGAAGAGTAACTACTGTGCAGCAAATACTCAAAATAATTTCTGTCAACAGAGCAGTAATTAAGATGGATAAACACTCCTTTAGCTAATCTTCCTCCTCCCTCCAAAGCAATTTAGTTGCCCACAGGGAAAAAAATGTACAAGAAGAGACTGATAAAAGAGACAAATCAAAAAGGTGCACGTAGTTCTGTATGCCAGAAGCAAGTAACAGCTCTGCTAGAGCTCTGCTGGAAGGGGAAAAGGTACAATTTTATTTCTTTGTGGAGTCTGAAAGTAATTTTAAAAGAACCTTTTAAAGCCATCCTTCACCACCTGCAGTCAAGTGGTCATTAAAAAAGACATACTGTAATCAAAGCACCCACTAACTGCTGAGAAACACTATTAATCCAGCAAAGCAGCACTTCTCCATCCATTCCCTCCGCAGCCATTCCGAGCGAGTCTAACAAAGCTGCACTCACTCGTGTGGAGATGGAGCTCCTGTGAGAGCAGAGGTGCTGGGAGGGAAGTCAAGACGTTGCCGTGCAAACCCACGAACAACAGCAGATGTCATTGGGGCCCAGCACGGCTCCTGTGGTGACACCTTGGGCCAGCTGCCTCGTCCCAGATTTTGGGTTGCTGTGACAGCAGTGCTTGAGCAGAGTTTGGTTCTGCATCTGAGCTCTGGCGGCTGTCAGGTCACAACGTGAAACCGGTGTGTTTGTCAGTGACTTTAATGTGCAGGGAAGGAAAACCAGCAGGAGCTGTTACATGTTCTGTTGGGCCTCTCCTGCTCAGAAGGGTGGGAGGGAGGGAGAAAATGCCTTTGCAAAAACATATGGTTTGATCAAGAAGGGGCAGCGAGTGCTCTGCTCTCCCAACACACTGCTACACACCAGAAGACATCAGTGAGAGGCGGGCAGCACAGTAGCAAATCTGGTACCAGGAAATGTTGCACAATATCAAACACATAGAACAAAAGCATTATTTCCTGCTCCTCCAATGGAATATATCCTATGCAGCCTTATACTGTGCTCTGAAACATGACAGCTGCGTGTTCAACCCAGACAACATCAGCTTGGTAGGATCAGAGATATTTTTTCCACCTCACTACTGTAACAAAGATCAGCTAAATATGAGCAGCAAGACCAGGAGCCCCAAGCTGGGAATCAAGAATCAATGCATCTTCCAGGCTCCTGCTTGCCAGACACATCAGGAATGTAAGCAACTAAGAGCTGGAATGGCAGAATGGGGAGGGAAAGGAGAGGATTCACAACAGTTTTTAAGCAGTAATTTGTCTTTTAGCAGCTCTGGATGGGGTGCTGGATGACCAGTTGAAGATGTTTTTCCCTAAGCTTGGAAGGGGAATAGGAACAGTGCAAGAAATCAAGAGCAAGGCCAAAAAAAAAAAAACCTGCATGAGGATCAGCAAGGCTACCTTGCTAAAGGAAATAATTTTTATCTTGCATAGGAGCCTGTGACTTCAGGTGACTGAGGGTCCAGCCTGATGTTCTCAAGTGGCAGTGCTTTCAATAGTGCCAACAGCAGAATTGCTCCCTGCAACACATGGGCCAGATCTCCCAGTTGTTCCAAAGGGCTGAGGCTGTGGGAGGAAAATACTGCTGACCATTTGGAGCACGGACACTGCCTGCCTGCTGCCAGCCCCCACTGCTGTTTGACAGGCAGCATGGAACAGAAGAGCCATAGCTGGCATTTCTGCACAACATGGGGCAAGAGACAGGTTTATCCAGGGTAATTTCACAGCGTTCTCTTATTCCATTTCCTGGTTGTTTTCCAGGTCCACTTTGTTATGCTGTAAAAGCATTACATAGCTGTGATCATGGTGACAAGACAAACCATGACGGTAGTGCAGTTAAAGGCAGCAGGCTCTGCAAAAACAAGCAGACAGGTCTGCCTTGTTCTCAGCAGTCAGCTCCCAGTCCGCGCTACCAAGAGACAAAACGGGTTTCCAGGGATGGGGTGCCAGGTATCTCATGCTTTGCCAGTGACTCAGTTATTTGGTAGGAGAAAAAAAAAATGTGCTTTGCAGCACATTTACCCTTGTTTTGCAAATGCAAAACTGGTTCTGAGCCCTTTGTGTTTACACGGAGAGGGGTAGAAAAGGCTTATTTTTAAGAGAATTTGAAATCTTTGGGTAGAAGGACCATGACTGTTCCTGGTCCTCAATATTACGAAACTCTCAGATTTCCAGCATTTGCTAGGCTCCCAGCCTGACTGCAACAGCCTAAACCCAGCCTGGAACACATGCAGAGACTCTCAACTCACCACCCACTCCCGGAGCTGAAAGGAGTGAGGACTCCAAAGGTTGAACTGTAACAGGCAAATGTATTTTTAACAAATTCTGTTTCTATAAATATTACAAAGCTTTCTGCTCTTCGGAGGCTGCTCCGCTCCCAGTACTGCTGACATTACGGTGACATTTAGGAGGCCTTCACACTGCCTTACTGCCTTTCGTATGCTGGTTTTGTTCGAGGGATCAGAGAGACATATGAAGACACAAGGGCTGCTTATTCAAACCCTGCTCACTCGCTGACCTGCTGCTCAGGAGCACAAAGGGGCTCTCCATGTCAAGTGTGCTGCCTGCTGCCGTCTCCACCGCTCTGGAATGCATATAAATGCAAAGGACACTAACCCCGAGGTGCCACCAACAAGGCACAGGGGCGAAGGGACGGGGAATTCATTCCCGAAGCTGCATTGGGGCTTCGCACAGTCCCAGCTGGTACTGCACCCTGTCCACGCATCATAAATACTCTCCTTCCTTTATTAATTCCTGCATTTGCCCTCTCCTCTTGTCTATTTCCAAAGCTGTTTTCTCTGCATTCTCTGTGCTCCCCCTCCATTTCTTCACTTTCTTGCACTCTGGAGCCCGCTGCCAGCGCAGTGTGAATGGCACCGAGCTGGCACGCGCCCCAGATGCTGACATCACCTCCTCTCCCGCCTCAGCCTCCAGATCCCGCACCCAAACCGCAGCCAATGCCCTCACTGCTGCCTCCCGCCAGCTGCCAGCTTCGGATGGAGCTCTCCTGGGATTAAAATATAGGGTGGGTACACAGAAATAGGAAACATATACAAATATATGTACACATACACGTATATGTAAGCAGAGGGGTCTTCCCGAATCAAATTGTGACAGCAAGACTTGGGTTAGGACCCTTCAGATACCATTTCACAGACACTCCAGCCCAAAAAAACCTACCCATAGGGTAGGAAATAACTCCTACATACCTGAACAGCTGCTAAGTGACCAGTTACCAAGATCACATCTGATGCTGCAACTGTTAAAAATCCAGCTAATAAAAGAAATAGGCAAATAAATAAATATCAGAAACTGTTAGTTATCTCCAGGATTCAGCTGTTCAATCGCATTCAGGGTGAGCTGCCACTGGAATACCCAGTAACACTTTCAATTAAATTTAAAGCTACATGTTCTGCACATCACAAAAAATCTAGTATTGAGCGTACACAGTACTGTTACCTTCTGCTTATTGTGAACAGAAATTACAGAGTGATACTTAGGATGAAGAATCCATGTTCTCACCTAAGCAGGTGCTTAATTTTAGGGATGAAGAAAGCCCTTAAATAAACACAACAGATCCAGGACTCACTGTACAGTGTGTTCCTTGGACTCGGTTTTATGTTACATAGGTATCTACTGTTTTGTTAATAGGAAACTCCAACAGACTTTCTTTTCTTATTAGAGGGCATGAAAGCCTCCACAGTGGTGCTGTTGCAACTCTAACAGAATTCTCTCACTGCAGATAAAGAAAAAAAAAAATAACAAATCGGGCTTCACTTCGAACCAGCAAAAATAGCTTGAAGACTTGTTGGAACGCTTAACAAGATGTTTTTGGCCTCCTATGACATTTAACATAGGTATTGTCATGCTAAGACCATTGTGATTCACAAGAACTGCATACTTGAATAGGATCATTCCACAAAAATTTCCGTCTACCACAGAAAATTGCCCATTGCTTTTTGCAATTCAAACCCTGAGCACAACTATAGTTATTTAACCTTTCATCAAAAACTGTGAATATCTGATAACAATAAGTACAATCTATAAAGGCTTCAAGTCAACACTTTTTATAAGCAGATTTGTAAAGTAATAAATTTTCCATGACTTAACGATCAGCTTTGCCTATGAAAGCCAATGTTGTAATTCCCAATTGATTGTAGATGTTAATCTCGCAAGACTCCTGTTCTTAAGCTGTGATTTATTAGCTGAATTAATGACAGATTGCACTGTTTAAAACAAGCTGCTGTTTTACACAATAACCCACGAAGCCCCATCCAACTGAGTCACAGCAAGGATGGGAGGAGGGTGGTGTGCAAGGTGAAACTGCTCACCATACCTGAGCCAATTTGTCTGATTGCCTTTGAAATGCAGCACTAATTGTTTAACAATTAACCCTACGACTGAACACCAGGAGAGCTGAATGGCAGCAGCTATTCAGGCTCTCTGCAGCTTGGGATTCACATCCAGTCTCTGCAATTCATTTACATTGAGGCATTTTGCTTTCTCATGGAAAACAAAAGAAGATTCCCCCCAACCCCCCTTGCCACACACTCCTTTGGGTTTGAAAACATTGGAAAAGAAAAATCCCTTGTGCTTCCTGTATATATGTATGTGACCAGAAAAGGAAAACTACAGAATAAGGACAGAACCAATTCCTCAGGCCTTATCTCACTGCTACCACAAAGCATGGGATGTTATGTATAATAAAAGTTAGACCCTTCTCTCCAGACTATTCATTCTCTACCTCTTCAGCAGCAATTCTGGTGTATAGAGAATGTGCCACAAACATGCTGGAAACAATGCAGTCAAACCGAGAGCCATCACTGGAGTGGGAACAATGACAGCTCCTCGGATAGCCTGAGTCTGCAGGTTTTACCATTTGTGATGCTGTAACAAACTCAGACCTTGTACTGTCAGCTTCGCCATCGAGACCCAACCCGGGAGATGAGAGTAGGAGCTATGACCAGGAGGAGATGTAACACGGGGACCAAACCCTATTATCTCGGGGCAAGCACTCAGAGCCATTTAATTCTGTTGCAGGAGCCCCATGCTCCACAGTAAATGGCCTCCCCCTTCATTTGCTTGTTAAAAGCTCGCCTCAGAAGGGATCCCTGCGTTTCGCAATGAATTTGAACTCGCTTCTGTGCTTTTTCGCAAGTGTTGCGGTGACGGGAGGCACTTCCTGAGCCGCAGAGTGCCAAGTGTTGCCAATTCCCACGGAGCCATGGCTTGCAGCTCCAGTGCCTCGCTCGCTGCTCCCTGCGCCTCCCTGCCTGGCGAGAGCGGCAGCATATGCTGCTCTGCGGTGCGGCTTCGGAGGTGAGCAGGGACTCAAAAATAAATAAGGAAAACCAAATCAAGGAACCAAAAGGATGGAGCCTCTCGTGGCAGCTTTCAAAGAGGTGAAATCCCAGGCAGTCACCTCAGAAGAGTCACCCCAAATCCCTGGGACTGCTGCTGTTATTGGTTTTCCAGAACTGGCCCTAGCCATCTGCTGGTGGTCAAGCTCCATGATGTGGCAATCAATTACAGCTGTTATCTTGTCCTAGCTTTGACAGATGTTCCTCTCTTTCATTGTACAGTAATTACTAGTGAGCTGCCAGCAGGCTTCACACTTTAATTGTGGCGCTAATTTGAGACAAAGAGAGGAAAAAATAGGGAGAGACAGACAGGGAAAGGCAAAAGCTAAGACAGCTGTGGAAATTGGAGCACCCATGCATTAAACATTTCCTTACAAACAAGGGGTGAAGGCAACCAGTTACCCCAATAAGACCTGAAAAAGCAACACAAGCACCATCCAACCACGCCACGGCCTGCGGTCCTGCTTCCTTTTGCAGGGGGGAAAAAGGGACACGTCCCTCTCCTTGCCAAACAGGCTATGCTAAAAATACCTGCCAGCCTTCTGGCAAAGCATGGCTCCACACTGCCATGCAGCATGGTGCCAACCACCTCACAGGAGTGAAAATTGGATGGATCAAGACATGGGGTGGGGTTTTGACTGGGAAGGGGAGGTGCATTTTAAACCTTGGAGAACAACGAGTCTACTTAAATTACAACACAGACAAACTCCTACTGCAAAACACAAGCAAAAGCACTCCCTTGCCTTGCTAGAGAGCGGGAGTCACAGAGCACCTGCTCTGCAATCTGCTGTTCATGGAGAGCCTTGGGAGATGGGCAGGAGGGAACAAGTGCTGATGAGACCAGGAGCCAGCAAGGTAGGAAACCTGGCTACTTGTTTCTTACATAACCATGGACTCTAAAGAGTCTCCAGAAAAAGGACACAATAAGCTTTACCCTTTTTGTTCTTGGCTGGTTTAGATGCAGTATTTCAGCACAATTTCTACAGCCATATTTTCTCTTAGTTTCTGTACCCTCCCTAGTGATGCACACCCCATATCCCCATGAAAGGGCTCTACAGTGATCATAACCACATGCAAAGCCCCACAGTAAAACCCTCAACAACTGCTTTTTACTGACAGTAGGTTAAGAAGTGCTTATTTCCTCTGTACAGACTGCAAGAGAATTTTTAAGATGTTAAATAGTCAAAAGACTCTCTCTTTTGGTTCCAGAAACCAAATATCAAACTTCCACTGGAATTCTGAACAACAAGCAGAAAAATACTCAATTGCTAAGAGCAATTCTGCAGCAAGCTACAGACGCCCTCCTACCAGATGTCCAAACCTGCATTAACTATTTTCTTTATTATTTAATTCACAATGGACATATTTCTGCTGCTGAATATTGAATCTTTCAGTAGCACTCAAGCTGTGGTTCTGTGATGTGTCTGGCAGTAACAGTGGCTTACAGCAGTTCCTGTCATGCTCTCTTCCCTTCCCTCCACTGCCCACCCCATGCCCGGCCTCATGCCACTGGGTGCTCCCTGCTGCAAGTTGTGGCAGTACAACTATTTCAACATCCATTCAGACCAGGAAATGGAGAATGGCAGAAGGAATTAACACCCTCATTTAAAACTAAAAAAAAAGGGGGAAGAAAATGGAGGGAGGAGACTCTCTCACGCTGTCACAACTGACACTTGGGTTTTGCAAAACAGCTCACTGCCACCCCAGGATCAGCCAGTTCCCTGAACTGGTGAAGGCAAGGGCAACCAAAGAGTTTCCACCAGTGTGGAAGAGCTCAGCCATCTTAGAAACCTTCAGCTGGCACAGCACATCACGTGTGTAGGAAGGAGAAACACAAAACTGCTCAGACCGGTATGACTGAGAACTCCTTCCCGTGCCCCCAGCTTAATTGGACACCAACTGCTGGCATCTGGACTGGAGCTCAGATTTCTGTGAGCTCAGATCCACTGATGTTTTCTGTCTAGAAACCTGTTTGTTTTTATGTGTCTCAGATTTTACATTTTAATGCTGCTTACTGACCTTTCCATGATTTTATTTTTTCTGTTCTGGTCTGAAGAAGTGTTTGTTGATTTCATGTTTTATTATTACCTTGTTATTTGGAGAACTTCTGAAATTGAATGGTTGGAAAAATGTGTGAGGTTTTGGTGGCTGCTGAATGCAACTGCCTGCTCCTGCCAAAAATGGCAGCGTAAGTTAACTGTCTGGGATCACCACACAGCAGCTGTCAAGGGAAAAGAGGGGAAGGGATAAAGCTATACGTTTTAAACATGTTTCTAACATTGTAAATAGCAGAAGTAGTGGTTTTACAGCAGCAGAAGTATGTGGTTCACTGACCAATGATTTGAACTGGCTTCTCTGCAGGAACTGCCATTTATCTGGATTACTGCTTTTTGAAAAGGGACTTTGGGACAGCGCTGTAAACATCTGCCAGGCAGTGAGATGTTATGCAGATGGACAAGAAAAGTAGGTTGACCAAAACCCACTAGAGTCTTTCTACCTGATAAAGTCAAGTCAATGACTTGGAAAACAGTATCACAGGAAGCATAACGACCTGGAATAAGCTTCATAGTCTGCTTACCAACTCATCTTACTCATCGACTTCTCCACGTCCTACAGGCAAACTGCCCTTTCCCTTTGTTCCAAAGGACAAGCCCTCCTCTTAAGAGGAATATCTGGGGGAAGTTTACACAATATGCGCCCTGTCAAATGAAGTTCTGGATCACATCCCCCATGCTACCTTGCCAAATATGAGCAAATACTACCTTTAAATCTCCAAGCAAACTGAGAAACCAATTGACCATAATCCCACTATGATTCTTTATGATATAATGTTCTAGCCAAGCAGCCAGTGAGGATCACTCAGATTGCCACTGCTGCCATTCTTGTCTAGGACACCACACTAGTACAGCAAGCACTACAAGTTCGACTGCACTGCTCTCCCTGCACTGTATCCCCCAAAAGAGAGGCACATATTCCCCAGGGAGCAGATCCCTGGAGTCAGAGGGTGCTGACCTCTGAACTCTGTTTCCACCAGAGAGTTCTTGTTAAATGCAAGGCCATCTCTCAACTGTCCTCAATGCTAAATAGGCAATTACTATGCTGATTGATTGATTACAGTTCCCTGTCTAAATTATATCAGGAGAGAAGGCAAATCACCCAGAGAATTAGGAAAATCACAGCCTAACTTCAGGCAAGTGCACAGAAGGGTTTTTAGCAGTCTGAGTAACAGGCAAGTGGACTGGAGTCAAATCATTGCCCTGAGCAAACAGTCCTGAACACCGAAGGATTCCTGAGCACAGAAAGGCTGGGCAGGGATTGCAAATCAGCCATGACCACGTCAGGCCATGACCTTTCGTGGGAAATTAACTGGAAGGGAAAAAATAAAAAAAAAGAACAAAAAAAGGCCTCCTGAGCCCGATGATCCCCAAGTACCACAGACGTGCATCCATTCCCTGTACTTACTGCTGTGCAAGCAGCCTCACTCCAACACAAATCAGACCCCCTTCCTTTCTCCTGGCTGCATTTCTTCTCTCTCTTCTATTTCTTCCACATTGCACCAGTGGCTCGAGTATCTGTGGTTTCCTTCCATCAACCGTGGCCAGCAGCTGGCAGGCAGCTGTCACAAGTATGGCAGAGATGGTTTGAAACCTGCTCCCTTTCCAGGAGGCACCACAGCCTCCCAGACCCAGATGGGACTGCAGCAATTCCCAGACAAACAGCCCTGCCAGGACACAGGAGTCCCCTGGTTCAATGTTCTCCACAGCATGTGCCACAGGCTCACCTCACACCCCCAACCTGCACCCACCACTTCTTTAGGCCTTCCTTTCCCAGCACTGCTGCCCCTCTTTCCTTCCTGCTGGCACATCCATGCTCCAAGCGTCATCCCCAAATACAACCTCAGCAGTTTTCCCTGGCAAACTCCTAATTCTGTGTGGGACACTGCTCCAACTCACCTCCTGCCCCTTGCTGCCCACTGCTCCCCGGGCAGGTGAGGCAGGGCTGGCACTGCCAGGACACAGCCGGGTGCCCAGGACATCAGCTGGCCTCAGGGCAGGAGCACCAGGGAGCCAAAGCAGGGTCAGGGACCTGGGGCACTGCTGCTGATGGGCACAGGTGGGTCAGGCTGAGCCCTCGGCCTCTTCCCCAGCCTGAACGTGATGCAGAGCTGTGCAGAACCCATCCAGGATCGGTGTCCCCTGGCCAAGGGGCTGTTGGCCCTCAGCCCCTCACTGGCTGGGCTCAGCCCCGGCTTTTCTGACACTGCAAACACAGCGGTCCTGCTGGGTGTCCAGCCAAGCAAACCAAACCAGCACAGCCCTCCACCAGACACAAATGCTGAAGAAAACCTGTTCTGAGAGCCAGCCTTTGGTGCCTTTCTACTAAATCCTTTTCTCACTGAAAGCCCAGCTGAAGGGGCAATGACTCCCCTTCTGCAGTGCATCCCCGCATATGACCCCACAACAACCCGTGCTGGCTTTTGAACCATATGCACAGCAAGAATGAACTTTCAGTTCTTATACAGAGCTCCCTCACACGCAGCAGGGAAGCCTCTCACAGCTGCTTCATCACAGGACACTGCCATTGCCACTCACCCCAGGGCCATTCAGCTGCAGCCACCCAGCGCTGGGGACGCTGCAGACAGTGATTATGGCCACAGCTCCCTAAGGAGTGTTTCTGGGGGGAGGGAAGGGAGTAGTGGATGAACTCCCAGCTGCCAAAACTTTTAATTCCTTCTCACAGGATCAAGGCTGAAGTGTTTCAAACAGTTCCTCAACAAAACCAAAACAGGCTGCTGAAAAGAATAACATTATGACAGCTGCAGGGAAAGTCACCAGTGGGTGAACACCACTCACCTGTGATCCCGTCCCTGTGCCACTGCTTACAGGAAGGAAGGGGTTTTATATCCTGAGCTGCAGTCTGAACTCGTTATTTACTTTCCCCTTTCTCCCAAAGCCATCCTGGCTAGAGCTCACTGCTGTCCTGTTTCCAGCCTTCAGGATGGCTTTCACAAGTTGGAAAGGAGGCAGATTTGCCAGACACAGTGCTACATTTGTACTTCAGCACTGACCATCCAGCAGCCACAGGAGATAGGCACAGAGAAGCCGACCTGCAGCCCTCACCTTGCACAGGCTCTGGCAACAAACATGAGACTGATGATCTATTTTATTTCCCTTAAAGTATTTCTACATGAACCAGAAGTTTGGTTGGATCAGACAAACTTTGTGATGTGAAGAAATCTGTGGACAGTGTCTTCTTCAGCAATCTTCACCCTCTTTTCAAGGCCAAAAGCTTTGCTGCTCTTACATTTTAGGATAGACTTGCTTGCTCTAAGTATACTCCCAAACAAAGTTTCCTCACAGAAAAAAAACCCAGCCTGTACCTCATTACAAAAAATTAAACAGAGTTTCAAATGAAATTAAGTTAATTATGTACACCTCATGACAGGTATGTGCTTTTAAAACAACAGATGTTGCACAGATGTGGTTCAAGGTAAAGATGACAACAAAAGCTCTCCTGGTGCTTTGGAAAATGTTACCACAGAGCAGCCGGCACTGCACCACCTGTGCCTGTAACCAGCTGTCAAAGCTTGTTTCTTACCCAGGTACAGCAAAACCTCCCTTGCCCACTCCATACACACCACCTCGTTTATGTCTCATTACCTGGGGGGGCGGGGGTTCTTTGCTTTTAAAGTCAGCACTGACAGACTCCCAAAAGATAATTTATTGATCATCCCCACTGCCTCCAAGGTTATTCCACTAGCTTCTCATGCCTCATCACCATCTAGCTTGTGCACAGAAAGCAGAACATGTCAGAAATCTCTGTCCTGCCTTGCATTTCCCTTTGGTCAAGTATTTTTCAGGAAGTAGTTGATCTGGCCTGCAGGATATGAAAACCAAGGTCAACCACATCACTAGATGGCTGGTAAGAAAAGAAAATAATAGCATGTCTGAAAGGGGGCCAAGAGAATTAATTTGAAGGGGAAGTTATTTAGGATGAAGCTTTACCAAATGGGAAAAACAGCACTATTATGTTTCACAAGACCATTGTCACGATGAAAGACACTGTGGCACTAAGATACGCGCTAACAAGGGACACACATATTCCTAATAAACACATTTACATACTGTTGCATGTGGTAATTGCTTTTATTCTACAGTCACTGGCTACATTTCCAGATCCTTTGATTGCTGTCCAACACAAAAACCTAGCCTGCCCTTGCTCATGAATTTTGGAAGCCAGCATGAAAATATTCCAATATGCAGAATGGGAGCTTGTACAAACGTGCCAGCAAAACGTAGCTCTGTGTGATCTGACGCATTATGAACATAATGCTTGCTTTTTTTTATGCACAGGAGCACACGGTCACTTCGTGAATCACAGGAGAAGAAAGAATAAAGAGAAAACACTGGGAGAGAGTGCCTTAGAAGTCTGTAGTTTTAATAAAGGATTTGAGGAACACTGTGACATTTTAACTTGTGTTTGGGAAGATCAAGTTTGATTGCAGTTTATAGCAGCTCTCAGAGGTGAACTGGGAAAAACAGAGCCAACTGCAAGCAGGTGAACAGGAGCAAAAGAAGAACCTGTCAGGATGTAACTCTCCTCTATGACAACTCTTCTCTGCCCCCTGTTTGATTTCCCTGCTCTGCTGGAGTCGAAAAATTACCCAAGGCTCAGATGCTGCAGCAGCTCTGGTCTCCACACTCCGTCTTCACCCCACATCACTCAGACACCCAAGAAGAGCAGGCAGCACCCCGTTTAGGAACGGCATGCTGGAATGTGTGCAGGGAGGAGCTCCATCGTTGCCCAGCCTCCCACCCGAGCAGAGCAGAGCGAGTCTCTCGCCAGGCCCTGGCTGGAATTTGGCACCGGTGCCTCTCCGCACGCAGTGCAGATGGCAGCATAGACGCGCCTGCTGGTGCAGGAGAGCTGTGCCAGCTCCCAGGAGGTGGCACGGAGGGAAGGCATTAGCACAGAAGGGTCACCAAGAGCAGGGCTCACCTCCCTGATCTCTGCCTCCTTCCAGAGGCTGTGGCAAACACTTGGGAGGAAGGAGGGTCTCCATTCCTGGCACCACTACTCAAATATTGAAAAATATCTCCCCACATATTGTGTGTCCTGCTTAATGAATGATTTTTTTTTAATCTCTCCTCTGAACAGTTGTTCATCTATTACCTCTTTCCCTGTCCATTCCTGTTGATTTAATTAATGCTCCTCTACACGTTCTCCAAGAAAACTAAAGGCTTTGGTGGTGACTGAAAGGTGCTGAGTAATTTGCACGACCATTTCCAGTTGACATTCTTTGGAACGCTGTATCAGTCAGCCTTGTTTTACAACAAATTTGCAAAGCACACGAAAACGTTCAGCTATTCAGATGCACAGTCCAAATGTGCAGTCGGAAAAAGATGATACCCTTCCTTCAGCACCACTTGTACTGCACTTCCTGCAGTCCTACACCACACTCCTGTCCCACCAGAACACAAATTAGACTGCACTACAAATAAACAGAAAAGCTCCACAGATTTTTCTTTGTTTACCCTCCACAACATCTGCCAGAGCCAAATGGGAAGATCAGGCTTTGGTTTCAACTGAGATGCTAAAAGACCTCCAGAGCCTGAAAATCACACAAGGGAAAAATCAGATTTTAAGGCACAATAAACATGTCTTTATGAGATATTAAAAACCTTAGCAAAATAAAAATAAACGTTCATGCAAACCAAACACCAGACATCGTGTATTTCATCGACTGTAAGCTCGCATGCCCAGGAGAAAAAACATATGCAATCCTATGGAGTACCAGACTGGGTGTTCAGGCAAGGCAGCTGCTATCTGTATCTCCATTCCCCAGCCTTTTTGGAAATGAAGATTATTCCTTGTTTCTCGATCTTCCCCCACTCCCACACAACTATTTCCCAGCTCCCATTCCCCCCCACTGTCTATAAAATGAGGAAAATGAAACTAAATCCTTAAAAAGCCTCAATACCCAGAGACAAAATACACTGGTAAGACCCAGGTATTATCATACAAAGTAAGCTTGTTTAGGTGCTCAAGGATTTTTTTTTGTGCAGATACAGTCAGATATCAAAAGCAGTCTTGAGAGAGCCCTACACTGCACACATGCTGTGATTGTGTAAACTTTTCAGTAGCCATTTACACATTAAAAAAAAAAAGCATGGTTTAAAAATCCTTGAAGATCAAAGCACATCAGAACAGAGTTTTAGATAAAAGCAAAGATAACACAGTATAGAGATCCCTAGAGTCAACCCAGCAGCTTTCATGACATTTTAGTCACATCTTTATTCCTTTCTACCTCAAAAACCCCAAAGGTCAATTTATTTAAATTGGTCAGAGATAAGCTGGAAAGTGAGAAAGACTACAAGTAAATAGAGATTGACACACAGCGCACCTAAAAGATACTTTCAGAGAAAATACTTTTCCCTGTATTTGTCAAACACATGGTACACTTGAGGCATTAAATGTTATTTCAAATAACTCCCCAGGTAGGTTTGTAGAAGTCAGCTTGGGTGCACCCAAGTGCTGCTTCTTTGCTCTATGATAGTATGTAAAATTCCTCACATGAAGCAGAACTCTCATCTTCTACAGCCTTTCCAGAGATACCAGTCTTCTGGACTGGTGGTGGAACACAGCCTGAATGGTTATGGCAAGGGGCAGTGGTGGTGGATCAGCCCTGGGCTGGAGCATGATGTGCCATCTCTAAATACACCAGGCAAAGCAGGTTCCCTTGCTGAAAAATACTCATGAGGACAGAATGTTCTCTCCCTCACAAAGTACATCCAAATGAAATCATTTGCCTTTGATTCTTCCCAAAATCTGGCTCTGGACCACCATCAGGAGTGAAAAATGCTCCCAACTCACTAATTTACAACCCCACATTCAAATTCAAATCTTATGGACAGCTACAATCAGTCAAACAACATTACTTTGCATTAATCAAAGCACTGCTGACACTTGACAGCAGTGAACATATCATTGTGTCTAATCTGTTTTAATAGAGAACACTGTCAATTTACTACAATTAGTTTATTGAGCTCTATAGAAAAGTTGGATATTTCTTAGAGGCCTTCTGGATACCTAATCTTCTGGATCCAGACCTTCTGGATCCCTTACAATTAATTCTGCTGTATTGTAAGCAGAATTCTTACCTTAGTAAAACAGAGAGACTTGCCCCGATTTCAAACATTTATCCAAGACACAAAGGACACAACAGGGAAGTTCAGACATATAAACTCAATGGACCCATCAGCAGAGGATGCAGTATTCAAGAAAGCTATTTTAATACCTGATGGCCATTTTCACCAGTTTTACAACTTCTCTTTGGCCCTTTCTACAACCTGCGACCCAATTTGCTGAAAATTCCTCCTATGCAGATCAACTTCCTAATAGGCAGCACGATTTGACAACCTAAATAAAATGCATGTGTTCATGAACCATCTGTCACAGTCACAGGTCACTTCACAGTGCTGGTTAGGACTTAGGAAAGCAGATGCCTGATGGTCTAGAGAAGAGCAATTTAAATGGGGCTGGGGATAGCCCAAGACAGGGCAGTAGGTATTATTCGTGCTATATTTAGATTGTGAGCCTTGGGGTACAAGCAGCAAGAAAAACCTCCATGCAGCTTCCAGAATGTATCACCATAGCCACTGTGCCATCAGCCATCTCCTGGCTGTCAGCCACCTTGCATTTTGTTGGGGCTATTTTTATTGCAGTAAGTAATACTTAATTTTTACCAGATGTTCATTTGTCAGTATCCCCAGAGGCTGCTTCAAACACATTCACTTCTCCCTTAGCCTTTTCACACTGATCGAGTCTATCCCCAACCCTTTGATTCCTCTCAGCCTTGCCACAAATCCAAAGTTGAAATGGTGAGAAGGTGGGGAGAGCCTATCCGTTCCTGAGGGTGCCAAAGCCATGTCACTGCAGCAATCCTCTGAGTCTCCCACCACATTCATTTCCAGTTTGCGGCATTTTGATTACTTCTAGAAGAATCTGTAAAAGGTAACTACCAACAACACGAGCCAATCACTACGTAAGGTTCAGCTCTCTCCACCAGGACCAGCACCTCAGTGTTCTCTTTCTACTGTATTTTTTTAAGGAAACTCAAGAAGAAAAATATTGAAAGCTATTTCTTTTGTAAAAGAAACGCCAAGAGGGCAATTAAGCAGCCCCATGGGAGAGACAACAAAACACAGGCCATACAAACCCTTTTCCTCTCTCTTGCTTTAAAGGTAAAGTGGGTGAATACACAGTGTTTCTCTTGGAATTAATACCAGTTGGCTCAAACTCTCCAAACACAAAATTACTGAGCTTGCTTGGGAAATGTATGCAAGTTGTACTATTACTTCAAATGCTTACAAGATGGCTGGGGTGCTGCTAGCCAAGTGTGTGGGTCATGTGGTGCTTTTATTTGCTAATGAACATTGAGGGTGGGTTGGCCCTGGGAACAAAAATCTGAGAAGAATCATAACTTGGCTCAGGGCATGCTCTGATAAATGCTGGGAACATGTATTTTAAAAGTCTGCTTGGAATAAAGCTTCCTCTCATACCAGCAATTCAGGCAGAGCTTTTCCCCCACTTACCACTCCTTTGAAACTGGGGTACAGTTTCTATCTGCAAGCTGATTTAAGACACCAACCCTCCCCAGCACGCATGGAAAGAGGGATCTTGGCAGTCCTCAGGAGGCAGGAGATGCATGAGAGCACATAGGCTTTCTCCCAGGCAGGCATCAGGGATTGCCAAAGCAGCTGAAGAGCTCTGGGTAAGTCTGAAACCTCCACTCTGCTGTCCAGACTGGACACACTGCAATTCCACCCCACCCTGGACTGCCAGATCTGCACGTCTGTGCTGCTGAATTCACATTCTCACCCTCCAATCCCCTTCACTGTACCCTCCTCTCTTTCAACCTATTTTTCTTTTTTAACTACAAAAGTTTATTTAAACAAAAAGACACTCTTGGCCTCAAACATATTTCATTTTTTTCCCATTCCCTCCTCTTAACCTTTTCCCAGCAGAAATCAGCCTCACATGCAGTGTTTGCTGCATGTGAAGGCGATTCCCACTCCCTAAGCTCATCCCTCCCCACCAGGGCTTCAAATCACAGGTTTTATGCTGCTCTTGCACTGCAGCCAAGACTGAAGAGAGGAGGATCAAAGCAGCTGTGAATAAATAACACAAATAGTAATGGTGGTGTTATGAACATTCATTATTAATACATTTGATTTCTAAACCACCATGACAGTCAAGACCACCCTGCAAAAGATGAGGTACATCTGTTACACACTCTTCCCTGAAAACAATGTTAGAGGACGCCGTGCATTTGAGATTTGGATGGTGTCAGCAGACAGAATATACCCCACTTTAGATAAACTCAGATTAACATCCCAGTGGCTGGCCACGGGTTCAGCAGATTACACAGTGAGGAGTCCAGGCAAAAAAAACCACTTCCTCCAAAGCATGGGGGTGTATAAGCACCCTCTGAACTGAGGAATACAGTGCTTAACAACAAAAATTTAGGCTGAAGATGCCACTAGCCTAGTTTTGCTCCACTGCCATGCCCAAACACATGATTCTGCTGTTGTGTTTGGAAGAGATATTTACACCATAAACATTAGTATTTCAGAGCTTTAAAATACTTCTGTAGGCAGAATGAGCATTAAAAAAAGTGATGAGAGGCAGGAAAGCATTGTGGTGAGGGGAATAGATGATTTTAAGGTCTCACTGGTCTTTCAGCAAGGTGTTAACCACAATCAGCACCGTGGTGCATCCTGTGTCAGGTTTCTGCTCTCCTGGCTGCACCTCACAATAGCGACCAGTTCTGTGGCTGAACAGCAAAACCAGAGTGCCCGAGGACACACTCGGTGAGTAACACCAGCCTGTGCCCAAGAAAAGCAGATGGGTTCAAAACCAACCAAGCAGCTTCCTGCTGCCTGCCCGGGCTCGGGGCATGCCCAGGGCTGGCTGCAGAGCCTCGGGCGGGATCTGCATGCCAGGGGTTCGGCTTCCAACACTTCTGTTTCCCATGACTAATCACCATGTGTGTGCAATTACAGACCAAGGAACAGGGCTAGTTTGCATTTTCCTCCTCAGTGCCAGAAACTGCCTCCTCCGTTAGGGATTCCAGAACCAGAACTTAATGGCCCTGGGTTCTTCACAAGTTATGTCTACTACGGAAGGAAGGAAGGGGCTCCATCGAGACCTTTAGAGCCCAGGCAGATCTGGGCTTCCAAGTCTCTTTCAGACACTCCTAAGAGACACAAAACCCAAACAAAAGCAAGAAACGAACATGGATTTGACAGGAAAAATTACAATTCAGAAGTCAACACATTTGCTGGTACTGTAAGTCTTTCACTTAAACATTTCCTCAAATAATTTCTTCCTACCTAGCCTGTATTTTTTCTGTTTGAATGAAGGCCCTAGGAATATGCAAATGTGTAAACTGTTGGGAAAAGCTGTGATGTTAGTCATCACCTTACACTTAATTTTATCGAAAGGCAACCTGACATTTAAAAATGAAATACATACAGGCAGAATAAATTAGATAGAAAACACCATAAACACTATTTAAACCAAACAGTAATGGAGATGTTTTTCAACACAATTTTAAAAATACCTCTACTATTATAGAAAAGCAATTAAGTTGTATCTTCCTTCTCTACAATACAAAGTTAAAGATAACTAAATTGATTTTCCCAGAATGTTTCTGATCCATGACTCGTCAGCCACTTATCCATGGGATGCTGAAAGCACTTCTCACGTCTGTATGACAAGAAGCCTCTTCTCAAGTACCAGAGACAAAACCAAGGCCCAGCTCCAGTCTACAGAGCTTCAGGCCCTAACGTCATTTGGACACAAACTTCCTTGGCTGGAGGATAATTAGGAGGCTTGACCCAGTCATGTGGTTCCACCTACTCAAACAAAGGTGGGATTTTACAGTGACACAGTAACTACATGCAGTCTGCTGTGGACAAGCTCTGAAAACACTTGAAAATGGTCCGAGCTTCAGTGGCCTTGTAGGTAGGAATTGAGCTGCTTTATAATGCCCATGTCAGAAAAAGGATTTTTTGCATGTTCCTAAACCAGTTGCATACATGCAACCTGGGCAGTTGGAATGCAAAAAAAAGAAGACTTTTTCCCTAAACAGTTACCAGCTTCTAAGTAAGGTAAACAAAGTAGGGGCAGTAGGGAGAAAGCAATGTTAAATTTCAGGAATTTGGTATAAGAGTTGAATACAGTGACATAAATTTCTGTCTCTTTTTAACCAGAAGGAAAATGAAAAAGCTCTGTCAACACTGGAAACACCCATCAGATTTTTTTTTAATTGTGAATTCTGTTCACGGAAGTCTTACATGAACTCACAAAGGTCATGCTAAGAGACAAAGTCCTGTACTCTGTGTATCACTGTTGTGCCAACGGATATTTGAAAATTATGTTACCTAAAATAAACTTTACATCGTTGAATATTAGAGACAGTGAAGATTGAATCTACTTGTTCAGCACACACATGTTTCTGACTGTACAAAAGTATTTCCCTGTCCTTTCAGAGCATCCATGGCCTGTGCTTAGGGCCAGTTTAGTGGCTGCTTTTAATCATCTTTACCATTCTAACCAGTCCTCACACTAATTCAAAGCACACTATCTTTTTCACTTCCTTTTTAAAGGGCTGCAAGTGAGATCCAGACAAGAATAGCTGAAATATAAAACAGATGCTTTAATGTTAGTGATCTTTAATGTTTCTGAGTTTTCACTAGCATGTAATTTTAAGGGCTAATTATGAAATTACTGTCTATGCGCAAAAGAATTTTCTTCCAAACCGACATGCAAGTTTCTTACCAACATCCAAGTCACCCACAGAGATATTACACAGGGGTAACAGCCCCACGCTGAGTGGACTTCTTGGCTAACCCTCACCCCCACGTTCTCTCAGTCCCAAAAGCACGATGGCTTTGGGTAATTCTCAATCACTAAAGCTTAGACAAAACAGATGCCAGCCTGTGTCAGTATTACAGTTAGGCGTTATAACCCTAAACACAACATAGCAGTAATGTGGTAGATGACATTGGCTTGTCTTCCCAATGCTTGCATTTGAAGAAACCAAACTAAATAAAAATCCTCTTTCTTTAAATTGAACTTGACAGCCTTAGTTTCCGGACTGGTCTGATCTTGCACTTTGTGGAGACACAGTTGGTGGGTTCACACTGCGGGAGCCAACAGCTCTAACTCGCAGTCAGGAGGAGTGGAGAGAAACAAACTCAATTCAGTTTCAAGAAAGCTGGGATATAGAAGAGCTGAGAGCGTGGTGAAGGGGACAAAAATCTTGGCCTGAACCTTCACTTTGGGCTAAAAGATGCCTCATTTGACCTGTAGGCTGTCTCTCTCTGCTCTCAAACTCTGCACTCCCTGCGCCTGAGCTGTGATACACTGAAGGCTTTACACGAAAATTTCTCAGCCTTCAGCTGCAGATGAACAATCCCTGTGAGAAATGCTCAAAACCAAACTATTATCGTTAGGGGACGTTTACTGCCCTTTTAATCAACTTTTAGAACCAGTTTGTGATCTGTAATCATAGTCTCACAGCTAAAAGTTCTCACTGAAAACATTTTTAACACCTCTGTTTTAACCAGTACAACTATACCTAGTCAGCCAGGCATTTGCTACCACAAACTTCACACTTCTAGCATTGAACCCAAGAGGCCCTTAACGAAGGTATAGCCCAAAGATAATAATTTGAAAGTGCAAAAACAAGGATTCTGTAGGGGTGCATTAGCAGCCTGCTGCTTGCATCCAGCTCCTTGACTATTGTGCTCCTTAGAGCCAATACACACTTGCCAATCCCACTGACCACATTCTATAAACCAATTGTGAGCAACAGGAATCATAAGCTGCATGCACACACAAAGGACTCCACAGCTTTGACATACGGAAAAGAAACTCCAGTTTCTCTTATGCTACGTGAACCTCAAAAAACATGTCTACTGTACTTGGGAGTTTGCAAGGAAGGAGTAGAAAAGCACAGAGCTGTGCTCAGATCCATCTCCAACCACCTGGAGCCAAGGCTCCTGAACATCTGTGACAGTGATACTTTTGATTAGGAACAAAACTTGATTCCTCCCTGTGAGCATGGTGAGCTACTCTAACAGGGTGCCCGGAGAAGCTGCAGCTGCCCCACCCCTGGAAATGTTCAAGGCCAGTTTGGACAGGGTGGAGCAACCTGGGATAATGGAAGGTGTCCCCGCCGTGGCAGGGGGGAAGAGGGGACTTGGAAAGAGATGATCGGTAAATGTGAGGTCCTTAGCAACCCAAACCAAGCTATGATTCTAGCAATGCAACAAAGCCAACCATTCTGAATGTTTGTGTAAGTAAAACAAGCTTTGGGGTTCTCACAAGCACCCTTACGGAGCAGAGCTCTGCAAAAATAAAGATTCCTCCGTCAACCTCACTATTACACCACCTTTTGGGATCTGTAATTACGCTCCACCAGACCTGTGTACAGTCACTGTCACACGCACACTGCAAACCACCTGATTGTGTCAACAAAGATAAAGCTCGCTTCCAGCCCTGGAGAGCTCCCACAAATACAAACTGATACAAGGGGGTGAGGGGAAGAAAGATTTGAAAGCTCAAAAAGTAACTGAATTTAGAAAAGGCACACTTTCCAGTCTCAGGATGTATGGCAATGCACAAAAACATGTTTAGAATTAAGCCAAATACACAGAGGGAAGCAAATCTCACCCAGGTACAGCAAAGTGTCATAAAATGAGTAATGGTACCACTAAGACTCAATTGACAGCAAGACAACGACAAGCAAAATATAGTGCTTCATTTCATCTTTCCCTTATGCTCCCTCAATAAATCCAAGGCAAGGAAACCAACCTTTGAAAGCATGGATTGGTAACAGAACAATGAAAAAAAAACAAACCAGCAGAATCAGAGGAAAACAAACAACTAAGCAATGGAAATAAATTTCACTTTTATCTCTGCAAACCCATGATGGTGTGCACACTCTGCTTGCCCAAGGAAAACACCACTAGTGTATCCATCACCACACTGCTGTGGACGTCCTCCCCAAATGCAGACTGACCCATCTCTGAAGCTGGGAAAGATGGACAGGCCTCCCCATGCTCACTGCACACAGCTAGGTATGGGATTAGGTCAGAAAAGACCTTTAAGATATCACAGGTATTTTCTAAGTTCATGCCTTAACTTGTTCCACGTTGATTTACTCACACTCCTGTGCCTCAAGTTTCTTCTTGCCCTTTCCCCTGGCAGAATGTTTATAATTACTGGTCAGCTTTGGCTCCATTAGAGCCCAAAATTATTTACCTTTTAAACAGATCACAGAGCGTCCCTTTCCCACCCCAAGCCAGGGATGAGGCTGTCCAAGAGTTATCAGTGTGCTGCTCTACTATAATTCTCTAATAACTTCAGGGAACAGACAGCTGAGTTAGGAACAGAAGCACCTGTCATTAGTCACGTAACAGTTTCAAACTTGTCTTTGCCACCCCTGTTACTTTAACATATTAAAAACGCTGCTCCTGCACATTCTGTCCAGTAGAATAGGGAGGGGAAAAAAACACACTGAGCTTTCAATGGAAATTGTTTCCATGGATTTGGCATGCAATGCTTTTGAAAGGGTCACAAAACAAAACTAATCCATTGATTTCAACTTCAATCTAAGTGTTTCTGCAGTAAACAAGTGCTGGTTGCAATTCACTGTGAATCAAAAAGTTAAGAAGTTCAACAGGAAGGCACTACAGTGTCATTTACTTCTGGGCCATGCCAAGGGATGTACGTTCTCAGCTGCTTTGGAAGGAAGTAAAAAACACTGTGTACGTTTCCTATGAACAGTTAAATGAAAATGTTTGTGTTTCTCTGTTTTATTTCAAAATCTAGCAGCAAAGGGGAAAAAATCCAACCTTTTACCCACTCATCAATTTAATAAAACATCAGAAACACACAGGATCACTTGAGCATGTGGATTTGACTCCATTATTATACCATATAATTTCAACAGCCTGTGGTTTTATTGTCCACAAAAAGCAATAACTTACTGAAGCGAAAACAACAGCGGTATTGCATTTGTGGTACAACCCCACAACACCCTCACAACCTTAAACCTAAGACTTGTCTGGATTTCCTCGTGCAAAAGTCATCAAGGCTTTCTGGGACAATCTCTTTTTCTTTAAAAAGGTGAAGAGGTGACAACACAGCTTTATACTTAACAAAATAAATACGAAAAGTCATCATACACATTACAGGAATTGCTATATCTCAAATGACTCAGCTGCAACCTGTCAGAGGCCAGCCAGCACTGATACTGCAGCTTCAAAACCAGATTTCATTCCTTCCCTTCCCTGTCCCACATATCTCTAATATTTATGGGCAGTCTGGTAATGGAGATTAGGCTATGACTTATCAGGCTGCAATAAGACACGTTAACATGGAATTATGGTCCTTTAGCATAAGCAGTAATGATGGGTAATGTTATTTACCTGAAGAAAGAAACATCACTGTCACAGCTGCAACTCATTCTACTGAGTGCAATTTAGTTCAATCATTTATAAATGCCTGCCTTCCTTATACTTTCCATTTTAATTTCCTTGTACTCCTTTAGCACTCCTTGTACTAAATCTCACCATATTTAGAAAGACAGTTTGGATGTCCTACATAATAACCTATGAACGTAACAAAAAGGCAAGCCTGACACACACTATTATTTTGCCAAAGTGAGTTCCATTAACCAGTCACGTCAAGGCAAGGCCCACACTGCAAACAGAGCTCACACCTGAGGCACAGCCGGGCCCACGCCACCATGCCAGGGCTCAGCCCCGCTCAGCAGTGTTTGCACAACAGACGGAGACACAGCATGTGTAAACACCTCTGAGCTCACACTTCAGGTCCCCAACTTTTTTTCCCCCCCTCTCTTGCCCTTCCTCGACACAGCCAAACGATGAAGTGGAAGCTGCACAGTATCCTGCAGCAATAGTACACACAACCACGTGCACCATTTTGGACTAATTCTGTCATTTCTTCACTCCTTAAGTTAAACTCAAGATGCCATGTCTTGCTTATCTCTAATAAAAGCAACTCAACACCATTAAGAGAACAATCATTGCCAAGCAAATATTAGAGGTGCTGAACCAGCCTCCCAAGCCCTCCACTATCTGTTCTCATCCCTCTGCCACAGGATGGTTTCCCTCAACTGGGCTGATTTGCAAGACAAGAAACTCATGGTAAATGATAATGTAACAATTATGACTCTAATAAGAATCACAATTTCTCTCCCTCCTGTGGATTTTTTCCTCTCAGGCAATGCCAGTGCTTCAGAAAAATCCTGCTTATGCTTCCATGGCAAGCACTGGGGGCTGCCCCACAGCACTGCCATGAGGGAGATGTGCAAACCAGGTAAGCAGGCCAAAACAAATTCATAATTATACGGCATGATTAATACAGCAATTCTACTCTCTAAAGAGTCAATTATATTTTCAGGTCCAGCACAACAGGTTCCACAGGAGGAACAGGTGGACAACAAGGCGTTCTTATATTAAAAAAGCACCTTGACAATGAGTAAAAGTGATAAATTCTAAAAAAAGCCAATTGGATTTTTTAAGTTCTCTGGCCAATTTTGCTAGTGATGAACAAAAGAAGCCCTTCAGAAGTCTGCTCATTCACGAGCCCACTCATTTATTCTCTGGATGCATGATGTGATCTTGGCACATATGTAGACACTTGAAAAGAGATTATATTCATCCGCCAATATAGTTATGACTTTGCTAATATGTCTTTCCAGTCCAGGATATTTTTAAGCCATCTGAAGACTAATGAATCATAGTAAATAAGAATGTTACTGGGCAGAATACACGAGGCATGAAAAAAAGATGACAGACAGCTGAACAATTAATTTTCGATTACAATTAAGTGAGGACACTTTCTGAGAACATTTGCTCAGAAAAGACATCACTGGGACTATCATCACAGCGACATCACTCAAACTAGGCAGGTTCACATAAACAGAAAATATCTGCTGAATTTTACAGACTAAGCAAGTTAATCTTGCATATAAAATATGAACATGCAGAGAAGAAAACCTAATTCTTAAAACTGAATAAATTGCACACCTTAAAGCACAGACTGCATATAAGTGTCTGAGCCTAAGCTGCTCATCCCATAGGCCTATTCTGCTAAAGCATAATTATCATCATACACCATCATCCCATGGGATTGCCCTGAAATGTTCTCAAAGCGGTTAGTAGAACTCTGGCTGTGCTAAATCATTTTCAAATTGGTGCTACTCTTACTGAGTAACTTATCTTCTATTCAGAGAAGGGGAAAGTTAGATGGCTCTGTGTGACAATTTCCCATTTTACTTCAATTTAGTTAATACAGGGAGGAAAGAAGAGGGGGATTCAAAAGCCAAGGAATTTTAAAGAAAACAAAAACTGGATTACACCCATGAGATACTTAAAAGACAATACTGGATTTTAAGCTCAGAATTGCAACATTCAAAGGAAACCAGGCTGAAATAGACCAGGAAAAAAACAGCTATAAGTCATTAAGACAGAAGTAGCAAAGAAAGAAAAAGTGCATTGGAGACCTTTTTAATAACCTTACAAGTAATAATCCCTATTAACTATTAATTATGGGGCTGGGGTTTTTTCCTGAAGTTCAACACAGGGTATAGAATAGTGTCCAACAAGGCTACTCCTGGTGGGGGAGAGGAAGTTTTGCAAGTGATTTCTTTGCTTTTTCAATCCCCCTGGTTCTTCCAGGCTGTTAGGGTGTGTCAGTCACCAGCCCTGGTGAACACACCTGGTACAACAGGACAAAAAGGAGACACAAGTGCCTCTGATTACAAGCACATGCAGACGAAATAAGCTTTACAGAAAGGTACTGTTTTAGCTGAAAATAAATTCTTAATAAACAAGAGAGCTGCTAACTCGGGGTGAGAGCTTTGCATTACCCAGCAATGCTGCAACCCAGGCTTTACAAAACCATACATGAAAGGACAAACTCTCTTTAAGGACATGCCCATTGAAATCTTAATTTTACAGAATGGAGGGTAAAGACACTCCTGAAAGAGAGGAGTAAATGCCCATAGAAGAAGAGGCATTATAGGCTTTTTTTTTAATTATTGTTACTGGAAGAGACTTTCAGCGACTGAGGGATTAATTCATCTGCTTCATGCATTCAATTTATTCACATACACATCATGTTTGTTCATTACACCACTCTTTCAAACCACGCACATACACACAGAACTCATTCGAAGCCTGAAACAAACCCACCTCTGAGCAGATGCAAGACTTGTAAAAGATTAATAGGCACAACAAGCAATCTCGGCTGCAGGGGGAAAAATATCCTAGTTAAATATTTCAGTGCTTTCATCAAACATCTGTCCTCTAGGCTGTGCTTGACAGAACAGCAAGGTAGCTGCTCACTGTGCTGTGTTTCTGTGGTGAGGTTTGGTAGTGGAGGGGCTGGAGGTGCTGGAGGGATGGTCTCTGTGAGAAGCTGGCAGAAGCTTCCCCCCATGCCCAGTGCAGCCAAGGCCAGCTGGCTCAAAGACAAACCCACCACTGGCCAAAGCTGAGCCTGTCAGTGACAGTGGCAGAGCCTCTGGGACAAGGGATTTAAGAAGGGGGAAAAAAAAACCTGGGCAGGTTTTAGGATTTCTTACTGCCCTACTCCAGTTTGGCTGGTAATAAACTAATTTCACACATCAAGCCTGGTTTGCCTGTGATGGTAACTGGCGAGTGATCTCTCTGTCCTTATCTCTAAACATACATCCTTTGCTGTACCTTCTCTTCGCTGTCCAGCTGAGGTGGTGAGTGACTGAGCAGCTTTGGTGGACACCTGGCATCCAGCCAGGGACAGCCCACCATACTCACTAAGATTAACAGACATCTGCTCAACCAAAATCAGCTTGTTGGTGGAGTGCCAGCTGAGAGCAGCATCTTGGAGCAACCCAGCATCCTGTTGTGAGCCTGTGAAGACGTTCCAGTATCAGCTCCCTCAGAAGATAACAGCACGGGTGGGGTTTTATGTTAATACAAAAATCAGCTGGTATAATACATGTACTCCACACTGGGAGCCTGCTGCCTAAGGGTGGGAGGCAAAGGGAGGCACAAATCCAGAGCTGCCTCACTTCTTGCTCTAACAGCCATTTGTGAAGGCAGCAAACTGCAAGCAGCAGTAAGTCTCAGTGCCAGACAAACAAGGTTGCTTGGAAATGGCAGGAGCTTGTTTTTACTACCCTGTCTCCCAATGCTATAATACAGAAAGAATAAGTGAGTTCCGAAACACTTGGCACGTACTCAAATAAAAGGGAGATGTGGAAGGACATTGCTATTAGAGGGAGATGCTGCAGGTTGTATTTTACACACAAAGCAAGTAAAAAAGGATCATCACTCAAGCAGTTTATCTCTGCAAGACGTTTTTGGGCACCACTGGCTGCCACTGCAGTTCATCCTTCCTCCCTCCTGTGAGGATGTTTGCTCACACCATGCCCACCTGCCCTTAGCAGAGCAATGCTCTCAAACATCTGCTACCCCCATCACAGTGGGACTGCTCAGGACTATCCCATGACCTAAAAACACTGACCAGCTCCTCAGGCAGGGTCCTTGGGCAATACCAAGCCCATTGCACACAGAGCAAAGCTGCAGGGCAGTCAAGCATTTCTGGGGCATAGCTAACGGTGGCTCCATTCAGAACTCGACCTGGAATAAGCTAGGAGCAAAATAAATAAAAGCCTAGGAAAAGATCTGACCCCTTCCACTTAAACAACAATTAGCACTGTGGATGTCAAATCACCTCAGGACCTGACAGACTGCAAGGACACCCTCAAAGGAATCACTAAACTTGGGATTTCTAACTGGCCTCACCTCGCACGCCACAGAGCACCAGGGAAAGGTTAAATGCTCTGCACTTCACTCCCAAATCCAGAGAGGTCACATCTGCACTGCTGGCCCAAGGACAGCCAGCTGCATCCTCCTCTCCAACAAGTCACTGTCACCCCCACACAAACATCTTTAGCTGCTACAAGCCCATGAAGAATCAGGTCTTCAAAACAACCACATTTTCCAAGGTCTTCTTAAAACATGTGTCACAAGCTCAGCTGAAATCCCAGGCACCTGCTTGTGAGAAGCAAGGGAGTAAAAAGGAGACATACAGCATAAAAACATGCGAGAGCTACTGGAAATGCCTTTCAAAGCAGCTTCTGCCACCCAAGAACTGGTCCCACCAGCCACAGAAGTAAAAGTCTGTTAAAACCTGGCAGGACCATTTATCCCTACTCCAGCATCAAATGACTTCCTGTGGCACCGTGTGACACTTCCAGCATCTGTCACTCAAAAGCTGTGTTGCGGCACAGCTCTGGCTTGGGAGAACACACAAAGCCAAGGATTATCAACATACACCTTCATCACCTGGTACCTCTTACCAAGCACAGCCTGAAGGGATTTCCCTGAAGCTGTGAGCAGCACAGAAGTACAATTACCCTAACAGCAGCTTGCCTCCCAGAACAGCGTACCTGCTTTCCAATAGGCACTAAAAATAAAAATAATTTTCAGTGAGGCACCCAATGAACAAGCTGCCTTTTTTCTTAAATGAGAGCAATAAAGTACTTAGAATGTGTAACATTTAATAATATTTAAAATAGAGGCAACAGCCAGGCTTTAACAGCTCAGAGCTGCCATTAAAACTAATAGGGCTACCTACTAATTACCTCTGAGGATCAGACCATTGGGTGCCATGAGGATTTGCACTCCTCCTGTTTAAGAACCCTGGCTTAATCTCTGTTTAGTCTTCCTCACCTTTTTTTAAATAAGCATACAACATAATGCTCCTTTTTTTTCTTTTTTTGGAGCAGCTATATATTTTACACTGCCACCCACAAAACAAAGAAACCACCAGGCAGGACCACAAACGGTCGCTCTAGCTGGACAAACAAGTCAGTGCGTCAACAACCCCCAGCACAACTGTGTTTCTGCAGAGCCTAACATTAAGTGACACCAAAGGCCCACAATTGCTGCCTCACAAGGACTCTTCCTGAAAGCTCAGCCTGAGTGAATATTCCAACATTGCTCCCATCTTCCTGTGGGAAGCTTGAGAGTCCACGTCTTTAACCCGGCATCAAACCCAGAGCGTTTTCTCCACCAACACTGCTGAGCACAGCAGGTCTGATCAGCAGGAGCATCTCCATAATAGGAAAAGGTGCAGTGTGCTCATATAAAACAACTTAAAAACCAGAGAAGGTCCCTTCCCAGACCCGACAAACCACACCACTGGCTCCAGAGCACGGCTGTTGAAGGGGAAGCCTCCCAGCACAGCATGAAGGGTGGTGGTGCCAGCCCTCAAACTCAACGAGCGTCTCACAGCCAGAGCTCTGCACCTCCGAGGGGCAGACAGGTCTTCCCTTCTTCCGGGAACTTCCAAATGAGGTTTCATACTTCACTCTCAGCAATTTCACTGAAAATTTAATTATATCTTTATCTAGTTAAGGTCTGGCACTTCATCTACATAGAAGCCATATGTCAAAATACCCTGCTGAAAGTTCCCCACAGAAATAGCATGCAAAATGGATTGCTTTCACGTCTGAGCAGCTCTCCTGTTGAGGACAGGGCTATCATGTTTTCCATAACTTGCTCAGTTTATTGTCTGCAGTCAAACAGCACTGCTAGCATTGTTACTGCCAAGTAAACCATGATATTATTATTCTCCTGAGAGTTAATCCACAACTCTCTGAAGACAATGGAAAGCCGCCCCTTTGCTTCTACAGGCTGCACATCGGCTCGCTCAGCCACGCTGCTGGTTAAGTACACATTTATGACATGAAAGTCATCGCTAACACCAGCCAGAGAGGGCAGGCAGACACCCAGCCCCAAACACAGCTTTGTGCTGGTTCCCCAGCCCACCCATGGATTTGTGTCAGGCACAAAGATGGAGATCCCTCTCTTCACAGCACTCATATTTGAATATTTTCAGCTCTCACACATCAAGCCAAGCTTCTCAACAAACTGAGGGTTATTTGCCAGGACTGTCTCCAGCCTAGGGCAGCACTATCCAGCCCAGAGAGGGAGGATTCTGCACCCTCCTGGGGACCAAATGGCTGCAGTTGTCCCCAGGGGAGCACCACAGGCATTTAGCAGCATCACTGGATTCATTAATTAAAGCCTTTGTGCAGAGTCACAGGAAAGCAGGAAGAAAAACCTTCTAAGTTTTGCCATTGCTTCTCATTTTTGCCCTGCCAAGAGGCCTCACCAGCACATTTTAAGGCAGCAGGGAATAAGCACATTTCTACTCTGAACCCTTTCCTGGCCATGCCACTCACTCTAGAGCCACTTTATTTTCTACAAACCATTTTAAAGCTGAGAAACACAAGCTTTCTCCTTCAAATACAGAGACCAGCTGTCCCTCTATCTGAAATACACTTCCTTCTGTATTTTCCTATTATGTAAAAAAGGTGCAAGGAAGTATTTAAAAGGCAGCAAATTAAAGACTTATAAAGGGAAAACTTAGTCATCCTATGCAGAGCAAAGCCCATGAGACTTGATTCAGGGCACAGAAAGTTTAGAAAAATTCTTTAGAAGACAGAACATTTATATCAACAAGAGCATCCAGATTTATAGCAGCAGGAAGAAATGAAGAGAGGAACAGTATGCAGCAATGCTTGGAAGGAATATAAATCTGCCTGCTTCAAGAGCAATTTAAGCTCTGAACTTATATATAAATACACAACAGTTGGAAACTTTCTGTGTCAACACAGTCACTCCCTTCCCTCAGTTGGTTTTATTTCTCCTTCAAACACCATGCTGCAGAGCTATCCCTTCTCCCCTCTCTCCCCAAACCCCTGCAGATGCTCCCACCTGCCCTGGGGATCCGGGGGACCTCAGCTCCAAGCCCAGTGCTGGCTCAGGACACCCCAGGCTCAGACCTGCAGCAGTTTCAGGCTGTGCCTGCCTCCAGCACGTGTACATGGTACAAGGCAGTGTACCTGCAGATGCAGCTTGCCAGAAAATTCAGCAGCACTGAACAGATCATTTTCAAAGCTTCAAATCCAGGTGCTTAGAGTTAATTAAGTCCATTATTTGACTTCAAAGGGGAAAAAATATATTAAAAAATCAAAACTAAAATAATTTTCTTTCCACAGCTAAATCGCTACAAAATCCATTTTATCTCTACATATCCACACCCTCTTTACAACGATTTCTGAATGCTGGGCATGAAATCCTATTAATTTATAGGTACTATTAAAGGCATCTAATTTTAATATTCGAATGGCCAAGTCTTTTTTCCCCTTTTTGTATCTTAGCAGAAAGCAAAACCCCTCTCATTAAATGTGCCTAGTGAAAATACAGCTGAGCAAGGCCAGCACCCATCTAGCACTTGCCAGGATATTTAAACATCTATGACAATGTTCCTTGAACCCTAAAAACTGATATTATCTCTGCCTTAACCACCTCCTTTCTTGTGCCATGCAGTTGATTATCCTCTGTTCCATGGAAGCCAAGCCACATCCCAGGATCTCCTCCAAGCACATCACTGCGGCTCAGCTGCTCCAGACCACGGCTCAGCCCTTCCACCCTCCCAGGAAAACCTCCATCTCCCCCTCCCAGTTGAGCACCATGGTCGAGTTCCCCTTACAGATCCCAAATCGCTGTATTACCCAGTGACTGCATAATTATTGAGAGAAGATAGATGGGAGAAAGAATCCATAAATCTTTCCTTTTTCTCAGGAAAATGAAAGAATGCTGCAGGCAAACTTTCCACTGATGTTTTAGCTGCTTCATTGAAAGCAACTGTGTGTTTTCTTCAGACAGTTGTTTTGCATGATTCATTGTGAGGCCATTAAAACAACTGTACTCTTCAATTTTAACACTATTTGTGCTACCACACATGGCCATTGCCCTTCCCTCTCCTCAGCACCAACAGCCCTTTATTTCGCTTGTCTCTCAATAAGATGAAAGGAAACAAGGCACAGGAGAAAAAGCACCCACACTGTCCCATCCATGAATCAGCCTGGCAGGATGCAATTCTCACAAGGCAGGGAAGGGGGGGAAAACTCAGCTGCTGGCAAATCTTCAGCAGCCAATATTCCTTAGAAACATATAGATTTGATTAAAAACGTTTGTTTTCTGTCCAAATCTGGTAGGAGAAAATGAATGGTGCTCTTTGTTAGCCATCAATCTTCGCCACTTGTCCACGTGCCAGATGGCACCGCACTTCATAGGAGGAGGAACAATAAGCAAAGAGTCAGTTGTGCAGTAAGTTGGCTTATCATCATTTCATCTCAAACAAGCAAAAGGAGAATAAGGATGGAAAGATGTAAAGAAGAATATTAACTAAGCATTCATTCACTTTACTTCTTTTTCTATAACTAAACCCTCACTCTTGACAATGCTAATTATTGACATCTCTGAAATTTTTATTCCCCCAATGGATTTTGCATTTTTTAAGAGAGTTTCAAACGGAGCGTGACCGACTTGTTATTAAACAGCAAAATGGAAATATTTGTAACCTGCAAGGGCAGCCTGACTCCTTTGGCACTGACAAAATGCCCCTTCCCCAGCCCCAAGAGCTTCCCTGCTGCACAACTGAGACAGAAAGAGGGTGGGAGAGGAGCTGTGAGCATGGACACAAGCCAGAAACCCACCCCAGCACCATTTCCTTTAGAACCAAATCCAGTTACAGGTTTGGTTTGTCAAGACGGCTGTTAAAAACAAACAACCAGCATCTCTCACTTTCTGAGAGAGAACCTTGCCTGTAAGTCACTGAGGAGGAACCCCACGGTGCCATTTCACAGAGTCACACTTCAGAGCAGAGCTGCGCCTCGAGATTTGATACCGCTCAACAGCATCTGCTGGTATTGTGCCAATAGCATATGCTGGGAGCAGATATGTATTCCAATGCCAGCAACAATATATATTTTAAACCCAGCTACAGAACAACACAGCGAGGGGAGCAGCAAGGCCTCTCGAGTGTGAAGCAGAGCCTGCTTAAACTCCCACAGCCAAACTCCAACCCAAAATTCAGCTGCAGGTCTGTGATTAGTGGGGGAGTAGAGCCATGGAACAGCTACATCAGATCAGAGCCCCAGGAGTGCAGAGGGAGTGGAAAATGAATGGGTCTGCCCAAGCACAGGCTGCAGGAGAGCGGGAAGTTCCCTGGCTCTCACCACCAGGCTGCACAACTGGCTGCCTCTGCTGTTTCTAGAGCTGCAGAGCCCCATTCCCTCTTTCCAGAGCTGCTGCAAAATGCCACCAAGGGGATGGCAAAGGCAGTCAGCACACTGAGCTGGGGCTCAGGACCAGCTCAAGGCTCACTGAGCTCTCAAGTTTGCAGAGAGGCATTTTGGTTTTGCCCTTTAGCTATCACAAAGATGAGACATGCTGAACCGGGGGCTCTCACGTATTTGTAAAGTGTTGGACATATCCTCATAGTGAGAGAGTGTCTCCTTCAGTCACCCACATATTAAAGAAAAAAAATTAAAATAAAAGCCTTGAATATTTGGGCCCTGTCGTCCCTGGCAGATGAAATAATCCTAGGGGAAACGTTATTGCCTCAGCTCTAACAGATCGGATTTAGACAGCGGGATTCATTCTTTTGGCTCTGCTGTTGACCTACTGCTTGAGCCTATTCATCTCCCCTCTGTACTTCTGTTTGCTCATCTGCAAAATGAGCAAGATACTAATCTCCTGTTCAAAGCATTTTAAAACTGTGGATGGAATAGCTAAGTGCTGCCGGTGTGAAGAATCACATCACTTGCAATCTTTTTTCCAGCTGTTAAGTAGTTAATTGCTCAATCTGAAGTGATCAGATGGTTTCCTTCTCTAACCAGTCCTTTCTATCAAACTGAGATCTTGACATATCACTGAAAACATCTTGCGGAATTAATGGTCTAATTTCTCTACCAAATGTATTCATTCCTCATCTGACAGTTTGGTGAGGTAAGAAGCCAGGCAGGGAAAGAAGCTATGGAAAAAAAAGAAGTGGCAATAATAGCACACACACACCCAAGAAAACCCCAAACAAACCCACAAAAACCAACTCACCTGGACACCAAAACGTAAAGAGAAATTACAGCTGCCTAATACATTAAAGATAACAGCAATAGCCCCGTGGTTACTGCATTATCCAGCACCAAACAATTTCATGCTCTGCAGCTACATCATGGGGGGAAAAAAGTCACAGAGAGCCTTGGCAACATCTTAAGTGGAACAAAGTGAAAACCAGCCCGAGCTACAATACGGGAGCTGTTCCTGTTCAAAGTAACTTAATCTCCTAATACGGCTGTGTACTTTAAATGCACAGGAGGAAGGAGCTTTGAGGCATTATCTGCTGCAGGCAGAGGATCTGGGGTAAGCAATACTGGCTGCTGCTGCTGCTCAGCTCAGCACTGAGCACAGGGCCCAGCCAGGGCTGGCAGCAGCTGGAGAAAATAAACTATATACTGAGGGTCAGCATTTTGTGCTGTCTTACACAGGTTAAAATCAATTGTTGTGATTGGTATGGACCCCAGTTTTATGGTACAAACTCTGAGCCAGCTACAAGGCTAGCTGCACAGACACAGTGTGTAGGTGCATTCAGTAAAAACACACAGAGACAGCACTGCTGGGTTTAAATGTCATTTAAATGGAAAAGGCAGAACAGATGCAAGTGACAGAAGGAGTTTTTTTAGTCTTGTTGAAAACCTTGCTAAGGAGGCACAGGGAGATTAACCTGTAAAACATCAGAGCTGAGAAGTGTTTTTCAAGTCCCAATCTCGCACATGAAATCAGCTTCTCTCTAGTCTATTGAGTCTGAAACTGAGCATTGCTCAACACAGATCGTGAGAGATTCCGTTTCCCAAGATACCACCTCAATTTGCTATCCCCACACCAGCAAAGCAGCAGCATCTCAGGCTTTGACACTAGTTGCTAGCATTCCCACAAAGGAGAAACTTTTTTCTTTTCTGCACTAATTCAGCTTTAATAAGCTCAGCTCCCACTTCAGTTTCTCTGCAAGATACAAAGTTATCACAGGAGGCCTGGTAAATTATGCACCTTTAAGGGTAAGATGAACTTCAAACTTAAAAAAAATTAAAAAAATCTTAAACCAAGATAAAGCGTTTTGCAGAGCAGAACTGCTGAAGACATTTAGTGTTACAGTGGGACCCCTCCCTCCTCCTGAAGCGTGAAAAGGAAAGTAACAAAGAGTGACAAACAGAGAAGAAAGGGAGTGTGCCTATCAGGCTGTCAATCTGCCAATAAATCCCAGCGCTCCGCTAATGCCTTCAGTTCCCCAACACGTCTCACACTGTTTAAAGACACTGTGATGTGCACTCTGAAGAATTCAAGGAGGTGGAAGCAAAGCCCAAGGCCTTTATGCTTAACTGCTGAGGAAGAAAAGGGAAGAGAAGAAACCCTCAGCTATGAGAATTTAAGAGACTGCAGTGCTGAAGTGCACCTGCAGCCTCTCCCATTTATCACCTGTCTGTGTAATTTACAGATTTGCACTTTATGCTGATACCCAGCCTGATGTGGGAATATCTGCACATGGCACAGGCTGAGGAGTCAGAGAATCACACCTGCCTGCCCAGTAGTCATCAGTATTTATGGAAAAAAGACACCATTGCACCACAAATTAAAAACTCCACTTAATTTTTTTCTTAAATAGAACAAAATGCATCAGATCCCAAAACACTGAGCCCTGGGGGTGAAACTCTGCCTCATCCAGCTGACAGAGCTTGAAGCTGGCTTCAAAAGCAGCACAGCTCATCAGAGCAGATTTCCACCAAGCCCACATGGCAGCATTCCTGCTGTTCATCTTTATCACCACAACTGGCTCACAGTGCCCAGCGAGGTCGAGACCTTGCTGCCTTTTTTTGTTCCACAAGACTTTTCATACTTCTTCCTAAGACTGAGCAGCCTGCTCCGCAGTGAGCCAGGCACCTGGCTCTGCAGGGGTGGATTAATAATCACAATGAGATATTCATAAGGCTGCCTGAATGGGCCATGTATCCCCAAACTCCAGTCCCCTGCATTTTCCATTTTAAATTTCAAACATATTTCAGTTCAGTCTTTCACAGCATATGTTAAGTACAGCCCATGCTATATTTCTTTAGCCCCTTATCCTTACTTTTAAGGAACTTCAAAAATATTTTATTTCTAATGATTTTTTATATGCTACAGATTTTTAAATAGTACTTATTTTTAGATAGCATTCATTTAAATTTTTATTATTTTACAGTTTATTTTTCTTTTTAATCTAGTTACGTTTTTCTAAACTGGTAATTGACAGCCACTACGTACAACTCAGGCTGTCCAAAACATGTACCATGCTGTGGTTTCTGCCCACTGCAGTCAGCACTGCTGGAACATTCTCCAAGTACAACCCAAGTTTTCCCATGGAAAGCCTCCAGAGCAAGAAAAGCCAGGCAGAAATCAAACATCACTACAGTCAGACCCTTTGATATTACCATGCTGTATCAAAGCCAAAGAACAATTCATTTAAAAATACTCACCATGGGCTATTTTTAAATTAAATTTTAAATTTATAAAGCCACAGTGAGAGTTGGAGATTTCTATTTTATGAGGTGTTTTTTAAATCGTGGAAGCTGGAGAGGGGTGGGGAGAAGAAATTTCTCCATCTTAATAAGGATACAATTGTAACTGCCAGCAATGCACTGCATTTGCCTGATGAGTCTCAGAGCAACCCTTAACCACCCTGCCCTTCCCGACATTGATGGATTGTGTAATTCCAGGAAGTAAAATATAATTATGGAGACAGATGAACAGACACCCAAGAAACAGCACAGAAAGGTATTGCATCGCCATAAAAAGCAATATTTCATATATAACATTATTAAAACTAAGGAAATGTTATCAAAGAAAGTGCTATCTGCATAAAGACTCTTTGCTTATTTAAACTCAAAAGGAATAGATGGAATTTTGTTCCATGTATGGTCTACCCAGAATTTATTTATGCAGTCATTTTAGAGCAGTATCTTAAGATACCTGTATCATTATGCAGACACACTGTATGAACGTCAAAAAAATAATACATAGCAAAGCTGTAGGAATTTCTCTCTTCCCCCCAGCCTCAGAACACCTTCTGCATTACTTCTGTGAAGCAGTGATCAGCTCTAATTTCCATGAGGGCAGACAATGTCTTGGGAAAGCAGGAAATCCCAGGGGAGCACATCTCAGGCTACAGACACTTCCCAAAGGTAATTCCTGAACTCATTTCTAAGTGATGGCACACATTCCTTGGCAAAGCAGAGCACAAATATTTCCTGCATGCATCAACTGCTGGGAGCCACCACCAGCCTGCTGCTGCTCACTGTGACCTATTCAGTTTGCCAACCTTTCATCCCAGACTGTGAGCACTTTAAAACAGACAGTATTTGTTGCTCTTTTCCATTCCTTAACACAATAGGACTAATCCTTGTTCAACATTTAAGGGTGCTTCCAACAGGAATAATCTCCTCCTCAAAGCACAGTTGATTTTTACCCTAGCATTGCAGTTGTTCACTGTGAGTAGAAAAAAAATTCCCTTTTCTTACTAAAGAATTCGTCTATAAAGCTGAATTACCAAGTGCATTTTGCTGCCTACATTTTTAATAGCCTTTAATAACTTACAGGGTAAAAGACCAGTGAAGAAGGAAAAGAACCTTGAAATAAAAAGACCCAAGCAGCAAACCAAGCAACATGCACGTACATCTTTCATACACAGCCTCCCCCTTCAAATCACTTAAGAAAAATGGTTTCTAGACAGATGGTGTTTTCCCTGTCTTGACTCCAGTTCAAACCTCCTTTTTGGAGAGACCAAGTTTTCCACTGAACTGCACATTATACACCAACAAAGAATAAATAGGCTAAATATAGCTTGCAGCCAAATCGCTGCAGTCTTGCAACACAGCATATTCCAGAGTCCTCTGAGGACAGCCAGCATGCTGCCAATGCAGCCTGCACTATGTTTAGGTCCTCCACTTGAGAAATCATTACCTCCACATCAGTCAGTGCCATGGCCTGCAGAGCCCTTGTGAAGCATGCTGCTCTCAAAAGCAGAGGCACTGGCATGCAAAGCACAGCACTTACAAGCTGCTGTCTCTTCTGTTATGTTCTCCCCGTCAGCAGGGACTGAAATTCCTTGTCCCACCACTGCTCTTCAGGGAGCTGATGGAGTGGCTGGTAGGGCTCTGCACCATCAAGGGATGCCCATCCTCCTTGGAGCACACAGCCCCAGGATGGTGTGAAGAGCTGAAGGTGAGCAAGGCAGCTGCTGATGATCTCACCTCTCAAAGCATCTCAGAAGTGACAGCTGAGGCTGTCAGACACCACGGATCAGCACTGCTGCTAAGAACTGAAGAAAAATCCCCAAACAACCACTACACACACTCAGAAACATTGTTCTGGGAATTGCTGAGTATCCATGCACTTTTTGTGATGCTCCCCAAGAGGTGTGCATTTCTTTCCTCTCCCCTTAGGAAGCATTGCTGAATTTGTGGTTTTCCAACTCTGTCTAAGTTTGTGGCAGCTTGTCTAATGCACAGGTCACCATGCAAAGCACAGCACTTCTGCTCCACAAACAGCAAACTGTGACATTCAGAGGGTTGGCCACCTCCTGGTCCCTCTCAGGACCAAGGGTCATTGTTTGCTGATCATTTTTTTTTTGGGAAGCAGTTTGTTACTTGACCCACTAAGAGCCACCTGACCCCAGGTGAGCTGCTGCCTATCTGCACATTTATTTATTTAGGTTTTATTTCGGCAGGCGAGCTCCCTGTTGCGGCAGCAATGCAGGAAACACTTGTTGTTTTACATGTTTACAAACAGCCCCTTCAGATCTCCCTTCCTTCTCCGTCCCCTGAGGTAATATGTATTGTAATAAATTCATAATTCACATTAAGATGATTTAAACAGCTTTGGAGTGGCATGTTTTAGTGCCTTGATTCAATTGTCTGCCTCTCACACTGACAGCCCCGCTCACTGCAACTCCTGGGCAGTGGGAATTGCTCCTTCAAAAACAGGGATAAACAAGCAGGGAGAGCCACCTTCCAGGAGAGGAATTAGGAACAACCTCATGCAAGCCCTTCACCAAGCAGATGGGATCAACACTGCTCTATCACCCCAAGCACATGGGGGTTATAAAGCTTTCTGTCTGGAGCTGCTTTTGGGCAGTGATATCAAGGAGCAGCTTTTCATGCATTTATTAAAAATTCCTGCCATCCAGGCAAAAAATCCTAGCAGGTTAATTACCAGCAAGCCTCCTTCAACCCACACACACCATCTTGCAAGATGTTTGTAAAGGAAGGAAGGCTGGGTTGCCACAAGGGAGGAGGAGATAAAACTCTTTGTCAGAGGGAAATGCCCAGGAGTCCCTCTCTTTGTTTAAGGATCTTGAGCAATGAAAATCCACTGACAAAACACCAGCACTTCTGCTGTTATCACAACACAAGGAAATTGTCCTACAACATGACAGCAAAAGTTGGCTTTTAAATATTATGACCACTGCCTCAAAAGGTAAACAGCTGTATGTAAATACATAATGGATCTTGGATAATTGCTCAGTGTTTTCACCTTGCACCAACCCCAAACCACTCTCTAACTACTCACCAGCTGTTAGTCACAGCCTGCTTTCCCTACAGATACAGGAATATGCCAATGAACAACAACAGAATAAAAATCAATGTCACAGCTTGGCTTTGATGTCTTTAAAACTGCAAATTCAGTACACATCTTTTCTATATTCACGTTGCAACTTTTGTAAGCCATGCTGGTGAAAGTATCAAAGCATCAGCAATTACAGTTGTGACAAGAAAACCATTATGAAAGGGTCACACTGTGATTAAAGCATATTTTGCTATTACAATCTGGATGTCTTTTTTGTTGTTGTTGTTTTTAATTAGGTGAATTCTAGTAAAGATTAAAAAAAAAGTTCTGTTCCCTTTTCCTAGCACCCAACATAGAAGATGCTGTAAAGATTTGTTCCATGTGGTTGGACTTGATCTTGAAAGTCTTTTTCCACCTAAACCATGCTGTGATACTATGGCACTACTTGAAGACACTACATCAGCTATGAGGATCACTGATACTTGGGGTTTGAAGTGATTATTTTGCTGTGATCAGCCAAAGGAATCCACTGCACCTTCATAACCAGAGGAACACGAGGGGCTGGGCTGTCCCACACTGTTTGACTAACAGGTTCACGTAGCAGCAGCTCACCCTGCAATTACCATCCTTGGCTTTTCTACCACCTGCACATGTTTCAGGGGGCCCATTCTTTCCTGCATTCACTTTCTTTCTGACACACAGGACACACCAAGTCCTAGGTGCAATCTCCCCCAGCCAAGTGGAGATACTGCCCGCTGTATTTGCTGTCCTTCCCATATCCCTCCTACCCCAGAGAATTAACCATCTCTGATCAATTATCACCAGCAGCTTTTTCTGTCTTTGCCTGTACCGTAATTCCTCTGTTTGATTCTGCTTCCAGGCTCAAATCACAGGGTCTGGTGCTATTATGTTTTACTCCACTGATGTTACACTTCCGCTCTACTCCACATCAAACTAATTTTAAACAGCAATAACAACAAAATTACCTATTGTACTCCAATGAGCCAGCTACACAAAGATGAAACTAATCATTTAATAGGTCATCCTAAGGATTTTTTTCCATCTGTAGCACAGGTCAGTAATACATGAGATCACCAATTAATCAGGCTCTAAGACATCTTCATCTTTGCCCCTCTCCTTTCAACCACAGAAGTGCTGTTTTGCACTGTCTCACATATTGCTTAATACACTTATTCTAAATCCAGCTGTCTTCAGAAGAACTTCAATTACAGAATTCCTCTTTTCTCTGATATGACCCTCACATCATACTTGAAAACACCAAGCTGTGACATCCTTGGATTCCATTAATACTGAATAAAACACTGCCTCAACATTTTTTCCTCCCCCTGGTTCCAGAGTCGAGCCTGGTAAACAGAAGGGACTGCTCTGCCAGAGAAGCCACGCACAGAAGTCTTTAGAACAGTGAAAAACTTTTCATCCCTGTATCTCAGAAAATGCAAGAGCTTATACAAGGTAGACACTGTATTTTAGCACAATTCTCCAAACCTCCCAGCAGGCTGTCAAACCATATTAATAAAGATCTGTCTCATAACTCACTTGGGATGCACTCCTCAAAAATTCAAACCTCAGAACATACGTACCCATTGAGATAGGGCATGAAATAAAAAAAAAAAAAACACAACAGAAAAGTCAACAACAGTTTATAAAGAAGGATTATGGATGCAAAGAGATTTGCATCTGATATATAACCAAATCCCAGTGATCTGGATTAAAGCAGGAAAGCCTCCTTTAGATTCCCAGAAATTCAGAGGGGGAAAAAAAGAACAATTAAAAATTCTACAGGGGCATAGTTCAGCCCCTAATGCAAAGCAGTTTCATTATTCCAAAATGAAATTCAGTGGACATAATGCCTCCCACAGTTTGAAAAAAGGTGCCTGGAAATGCCAGGAAATGAGACTCGGTTTATGCAAAGAAAATTAAGGAGATTATATGAGGTTGGGGAAAACAGAATTGGCCACACAGCCCTTTCTCCTTCCACCTTCTGGCATCTTTCACCTCCAGAAAATCAAACCCCAGCAGAACAGAGGGTGGGGAAGAAATGGCCATAAATGATTAAAACTGGTCACTTCCCCACAAATTTCAGCTTTTCTCAAAAGCCACATTTTAGCCAATTTCTCCATTAATAATTCACTTCTGGTGAAAGGCACGAGGCACCCAGCAGCAGGAGGATCCACAACCCCAGAGCCCTTGGCTGGCAGCAGTGCCCAACCTGAGCTGAGCTCTGCTAAGGAAACACGATGGAAACACTCCCACCATCAGCTCCTACAGCAAAGGGATGTTTTAATTAACACAGTGTCACGCAATAGAGAAAAAGCATATTTCGACCTGGATTAGCATATGCTCCACTTGACAATAATCACCGCACTCACAAAGAGCCTGACAGCTGAAGTATACACTAAGTTGGGCCTAAACAAGTTTCTGACATCAGCAAAAAAGGTATGAATTAAGAAAAATATTGTCTTCAGCTGACTTCAGTGCCTTTTAAAATCATATTGCTGTTCCCACACCCTGTGGGGAAAAGATCTTCTCTCCAATTCTTGTGGTGCAGACCAAAGCAAACCCTGACTTCCCTTTAACCAAATGTGTATGCTCTGGTGACAACTGGGGTTTTTTATTTCCTACGCAGAATAAAACTAGTTCCATCTGCACAGTAATGAAGAAAAGACTGCAGAGCTGGATTCCAAGGACGTCAATTGAGACTTTTAAAAGATACAAGGTCCTTCAAACTCCTGCAGCCCCTCCAGTGCCTGAGGAGGGGTGAGCTGTGCAGGGCAGTTGAAGCAAACCTGAGCTCCAAACACTCCGCTCTGTTTAACCTAGTACTTGCCTACCAAACACTTCACAGGCACACACTGAACTTACAGAAAGGAAATACACTTATTTTCTGCTTGGCCAAATACTGAATTAGAGAAGAGTTAGAAGTTACTTGATAATGGCAGCAACCAGTGCAGTTCTTAATCACTGACAGTAAGAGGTAGCTAAGTAAGCATCTTAAACTGGGAAATTCCCAATTCCTTGCAAAAGAGGGAAAAAGGAAAAAAGAATCAATCACAAGCTGTCATGATATCCCATTGTTCAGCAGTGTTAGCATTAGGAAACAGTCACAGGGGATTAAGGCAGCAGAGAACGTGTAGTAGTTCCTGACTGCTAAGCAAATGCAGGCTGCCTGGTAACACATGGCACAGGGCTGTGATTAATCATTACGATGCGACAGAAGGCGAACCACTGCGAGATAATGTCAGCAGCTGAACTGTGCCCTGCCTCTAATGACAAGTTGCTTATCCTAACATGCTCCACATTTGTATGACTAAGAAAGCATCCCCAGCTTGCTCAGTGCCTTCTGACCCACGGCCAAAGACTGGAGGACGCAGAGCCAGGGTGAGGGGGCAGGTAAAACACTCAGGGCTCAATCCTTGCAGGGCTAAAAGCACCTTTGATGGGGCCTGGTGTGGAGTGTTTCTCCAGGAAATCACTGAAAACCACTGCCTGTCACACCACTAAAGGGGCTTCTCTGGATTTACAGCAACACTGTTTTTCTAGTTAGGCTACAATCAGTGGCAGCCTGTGGTGAAACCAAAGGTGACATTTTTTATTTCCCCTTTCTATCACAAAGGAACCTAAGCTTCAGAACTTCCAGCAACCAGCATCTACAAAATACCTTGCAAAACAACGTTCCCTGATACTCACTGAAACTAAAATTCAACTGATCTCTGAAAATTGTGCAGGTGGCTTGATGTATTCCCAGAACTGACTGGGTTTTTTTCCTTGTTTTGTTTGGGTCTTAAGCACACAGAACAAGAAAAAGTCAAAAGTTGTGCACCATCAGCAAGGGAAGGAAGGAGAATCCACTGCATCCTTCATTCTGCCCACTGCCATGGGCCATTAGTGAAGTTCTACTCTGCATTAAACAGCATTTCATGGGAGCAATTATTTATTAAGGGTATGGACAACGGCATTGATTGTTACAAATTTGATTGATGTAAAAGACAAATTGGCACAGTTTCTCCCTCCCTGCCATATGTTTCTTCTTAAACATCTGGCAAAGTCTTTGTTTTTCCTTGAGTAACCTAACAGGTGTTGAACCAAATCCTTAATGCTTCAGTTTTCCCATTGGAAGCAGATGGGTGGAGGAGACACAAGAATATTGCATTTCCAACATCTCTCCTTCCTTCTCCTCTGTGGTAGCCTCACTAATAGCCTGAGTTAAAAAATAGCAGAGAGAATTTCAGATTTACCATTAAAGTGATCTTTTGATGTGGAGTAGTCTCTTTACATCGAGACAAGGAAGTCAGACCTGACTCCATTGATGCATTTTCCCCTGCTCCTTTTCACAGCACAAAGAACACACACACACACAAAAAAAAAAGACTTCTGTATCTGCCCTTCATATTTGTGTCATTAGAAATGTTGAACATTCTGCCTCCCATCTGAAGGGGGTTACTGGTACCTTGTTCTTGGGTCTCTACAAGCCACAGTCTCCTCTGGAAGTCACCGAGTGCCACAGTCAAGCTCTCGCTTGAAGTCCTACATTGGGCACTGCACCAAATCTAACTCAAGCTGAAAGCACAGAAACACAGGTGCCTAACACTGAGAGGGCACTCTTTATTTTGAAAAAATGCAGCACCACTTTAGCTAATTAGGTCTTATCTGTTTAAAGCTACAGGATAGTTTGATAACAATTAGGAAGGACTCCCAACAGGCTGCTGGGATCAAAGGCCCTTTCTGCTACGACGTTTAACAAGGAAATTAACACTTTTGCCAAGTAATTTGCACATGCTGCCAAAGTTGTTTTAACTTGCTGTAATATTTTAGTTTTAAATATGTACCTGCAGAGATGCTGCTTTAATTCAAGTGTTCTGTGTGCCAGCTATGGGCTCTCTACCACACCACCAGCTCCCATTTACTGCTGGAGGGGAACTTTCACCAACAGGAAAACTCAAGTGCTTGCTTCTAGCGACTTCAAGAGACAAAAAAAGGAAACAAAAAAGAGTTTGGAGGCAAAAGTCCCTCACCATTTTCTTATTCAAGGAAATTAAGTATTTCCAAAAGACTACCTGTGGATTCTCAAACTTTTATGTCACAAGAACTAACGAGAACGGTGATGCCAAGATGCCATGCATGCTTGGAAAATTCCAGCTGGACTCCTCTGATGGGATTTTAATATTTGAGACCGGGGAGCAATCACAGCTCTAGAGAGCTGTAATGATGAATTGCTGAGGGACAGTGAATATAATGAGGGAAAACACAAATTGAACAGCTGTATTTCATAAAGAAACAATAAAACCATACATAGCAGTTTTTCTTTTCTAATTCAGTGCAACGTTTAAGAGACGTTCTGATACCCAGTAAATAATGCTCACATATCCTCTGCTGATTACTCTTTAATAAGATCAAGCTTCCAGCAGAGAAGGGCGCTTGTCTCCTGGTTCCCAGGGATGCAGGGCAGGGCTGAGCACCAGCACTCCCAGCTGGGCCCTGGTGTTCCTTTATTTGAGTCCATCCTGCTGCAGCCTGAACCACGGGCACGCCACAGCCACTGCCTTTTGTGCTGCTAAACAAACTGCAGCATCGATCCTTGAAGGAAGCCTTTCCCCAGCTCCCGCTGTGCAGAGATGACTCATTCATTCAGCATTACTCAGGTTAGCAGCCAAGAAGAGAGTTTACTGAGTGCACCAACTCAAAGCCAAAATTACATTTATTTCTTATAGTAACTCAAGAGCAGACCAAACTAAGAGAGACAAGAGGACTGTGGCTAAAGCCAAGCAGTGAAATTTGGAGGACAAAGCGCTTTACTTCAATTTCCTTCCATAAGGAGGGCGGCGATGGCTTCCATTTTGTGATGATGGCCACGGCTGAGCACAACCATGGCCTCCAGCCCTCACCATCACCTCACCCACCCAGCTTCTGCACAGAGGCCAGGCAGTCTAGACACAAAGGTTTCAGCTATCTATTGATCCTAATTAGACACTGGTCCTATTTCACTGAAACATTCCATCAGTGACCCTGTGGCACCAACAGCCCTGAGCCAGCAGCTCAGGAGAACAGGAGTGCAACTTTTGCAGCACATCAATTTAAAAAGGGAAGATGAAGTCCCATCTTTGGATCTGGAGGCAAAGGGAAAACTGTTTTTAAATCTGGAACTACTAAATACACACTCTCACCATGCAAACACACCACTTTCACGGACTAGACATTACAAAAAGCACTTTATTTTTACTAGCACTACTTTTGTTCTCTCTAGTAACTCAGCCACATCAGTCAGTGACCCACTGCAGTACTGAGCAAAAATACCCAGATCACAGCAAGACGCCAGTGAGTCAGTGAGGCACTCCCTGTGTCAGAGCCCCAGGCGTGCTGGTTGGAGCTGAGAGGTACAACCAGCACAGAACCACATCCTGCCCTGCAGCAAACCCCACCACACTGCCACAGCCCCGGCCCTGCTGCCAGCAACCAGCTCTCAAAGCCACCTCCAGCCCTTCAAAGAAAGCCCCAAGTCCTCTACTGCTTTTAATTAGAGCTCCTAAAGTGCACCAGGTTCTCAAGTTTTTAATCACATAAGCTTTGTGAATTTATTAGCACGACAGCAGACAGCATCAGACAGCATGAGAAAAGGAATTAAGAGTATTTGCAATCCTTTTGCTACTTCAGTTCAAATGTTGATCGTTACATGCCGAGAGACTCACAGGGCTCAGCACGACCATGTTACAGGAGCCACTGTGCTCTCAAATCAAAGGCTAAAGGCTTAAATCAAAATCAGACTGCTAGGTGCTATAAAAAGGCTGGGGAACAAAAAATAGCTTCTGACAAGTTCTAAGCAGACACGGCCAGCAAAGAATAAGGGAATATCAGTAGCTGTCACGTATTTCTCATTTAACCTCAGGTAAATTGTTTACTTTCTGCCTCAATTTCCTATCTCTAAAATCTAACTGATAATACTGCAGTCGGAGCGCCCAAGCTCCAAGCCTTAGCCAATACACTCCATTTCTAAAAATGAAAAATGACATTTCAGTCAAGTAGCTATTCGTATTTTTGGATCCAAAAGTATCTGCTGATTAGTCAGGGTAACTCTTGACCTTTCAACCAGTGTTTTATTAGAAGAATTTTCTCCCTGAATTTAATTATTAAACTGGACACACTAACCAAAAGTAGTATCTTATTTCAGAAGCAGTACTTAATATTGCATATGAAGTGCAGGTACTTTCCCCAATCCTTAACTACAGCAGCATCTCTGACAAAACCAGTGCACATCAACCTGCTGTTATACTGGAAAAACTGCATTCTAGATTTGGCTCAACACACACATCAGGAGACAGACTCAAATCACCAGAAACCTTACTCTTCACATGGTTTGTTGGATTTCTGAGACTGAAGAGTTTTTTCTGGCTCATACAAGTAGTAATCGAAGTATAGCCAGGAAATTACTCACTTTTGAGGACAGGTCTTTTTTAACCCAAGCCAAAGAAGGTCTGGAGCCTTATTTCAGATGACAAGCAATCAAAAACCAAACCAATGGTTCCCCAATAGCTGCAAGAAGCCAACCCAGAGCACAGTAACTGGAGCCAGTTTTACAAGATTACTTTCTAAAAGGTGTTCCCAATCTAAAATTTTCTCCAGGTGCTCACATGAAAACTACAAGTACAGCAAGACAGGTGCCCCACAGCTCCACAGAAAATGTTGTCTCCAACTCCTTGGACAGTGACACCTAAATTCACTCTACTTCAGTTTTCCCTCACTTTCCTCAGATAGCTCCCACCAGTTTCTGTGTCACAGAAAACATCTCCTGTAGCCCTTCAGAATCAAGGATGTAGTGCAGGTGTTAATTACTGGCATGAATGACCAACACAGGTGCAGATAACACCACCACGGGGCAGACACACCCAGGTCACCTGCTGCTGTGGTCACAGGCTCTTCAGAGCAAAGATTAGAGTCAGTCAGATTAGGACAAATGTTTTACAGAGTCAGTTTGATTGACATTGTCTTTAAAAACCCCAGCTTAATACCAACGTTGGAAATACCTCAGATTAACACAGCAGAACTGTTCAATCAGGTACTGATGGTACCAAAAATGTCACCAGAAGCATTAGCTGAGAGTAAGAAACTTCTGGGAAATAAATTAAATTTACTTCCTCAGAAGGCTCATTTCCACCTTTAACAAAAATAATTGACAGTGTAAGGAACACTCAGGTGCAGCCAAGTCTCACTTCCCAAATCTACTGGTGGAGATGGAGGAATCAGATTCTAGCAGCACAAGATGCTGAACCTCACCTTCCACTGACTGGGAAAGGGGGAAGCCACACAGAAAACAGGCTTCAAGAAGAAAAAGGCAATGGGGGAAACCTTCTCTCCCTGCTGAGCACCTCTTCCCTCCTGGCTAACGAGAGCCACGAGCATCCCAAACAGCTCAAACTCTTCCCTGCTGCACTCCCACACCATCTGAGACAAGCACTGTGTTACTGTTCCAAGAAATAAAGGAAATTTTATGAGTATGTGGTGGCAGGCAATGCAGTAAAGTGAAAAGCTGCTCTTGGGAGTCTTGGTGGATCCCTCAGCCTTCCCATTCGTGCCAGGAAAAGTAAGAGCTTGGACGAGCAGGCTTGGCATGGTCATTAATCACGATCACCAGCAGAGCAGGTTCCACACCAGAGGGACGACGACCAGTGAGGCAAAAGGGGAATTTCACTTGGAAAGAAAGGGACTGCCCAGACCACAAAAGGCAAGCAAAGAGGTACAAGGCAACAGGAGTAATTGAAATACAAGTGTCAAGTGAAAAAGAAAGCTTGAAATGTGAAGCCCAACAAAGTATAAAAGCCCGTTTTGAGCAGGCAAGACCACATTATTGTGCTTAAGGACTGCAGACCTTGTTTTCTGCTCGATACAGAAACGCACAATGCATCTCCACATTTGACCTGTGCAGTATTACTTGAAAACTGCTCCTACCCATTAATTCTACAGCCAAAATCTCACCAGCCAATTCTAATCCTTTTAAATGGTGGGGGATTTCTGCTGATCTTCTATATCTAGGGATCAAACCAGCAGTGCAGAAACAGAAGGGGAAAAAATGGAGTTTAGTTTGATTTAGCACCAGGATATTTTGTATTGAGCAATGAAGTAAATGTGACATTGCTTTAAAATAAAATCCATAACGCTCTTCACTGCAAGCAATTTGGGAAGCCTCCTGTAAGCATTAATAGAAGCAAAAGGATCTTATTTTACAAACCTTTCCCTTTATGTTTTCCCAGCTCAGGCTTAGGTGAGCTTAGGAAATCCCTGCTAGAGACCTGGATAAAAGGTCTCATTTTCACACCATTTTCCACCTAGAAATGGTGCTAGAACATGAACCTATTCTGCTTCCATTCACAGTTCTGAACACCTCAGAAAGGGAAGCTCTGATATAAAGAGCACGATGCTGCCTGCCCAGGACTGAGGCAGGCTGCAAAGGGGCAGCTTCCAGCATAGGCAATGGGAGTTTCATTGTGGATATTTTAACTCCAGATGTAGTAAAGACAACCCTAAAGCTCCCCCTTTAAAAACACTTCCAGATCTGTCAGTAACTTCTAGAGTGACTGGGCTTTTTTTTTTTTGCATGGATCTCCTGTACACTGAAATGTCAGAATTGAAAATAATTGAGACCACATGAAATAAGTAGGATTTAATAACAACTGTCAGGAGAACAAAATTAATAGGCTTCCATTTCCACATTTCTATAACGAAAACTTTAATTTCTGGAAGAGCAGAGCCTCCCTGGTGTATTTGATTTGCTTCATTAGTTGCCAGTTTGGAATCGATGCGATCAGCCCATGGCAGGTTCTGTTATTTAAAGATGTGAATCAACACAGCAGCCGATGGTCCTCGGATGGCTAAAGAACTCCAAGATCCCAGGCACAGGAAAACACACATTAAACTGCAACTCGACACACTGGTCTCGTGGGACATTTGGGTATTGCTGGTGACGCAAGCCCGGCTGCAGCTGGACTCTGCCCACTGACCGTTCAAAAGCCGACTGCCAAGTCACTCGTGAGGTTTACTGACACTGCAAACTGGACTGAAGTCTGATTTAGCAACACTGCTCAGCAAATTTGGGGACACACTTCTAAGTAATTACACCAACAACCCCATAGACTCAATCTAAAATTCAGCTCCACAGTCCTAACAAGTTTTATTTGGTTTTTTGTGGTTTTTTTAATGATATAGTTCCAAGACTATGAGGACTTAGATGCAATTCAGCTGTGGGGAACAGCATGCCAACAAAGCACATCTGTCACTAATAAAAACAACAAAATGGAGCCTGGGTAAGGCCTACCTTACATGTAGGTACTACTACATGTACAATGTACTACTGCATCAACTTGCACTCATTGCTACCAAGTCAGACTATTAATAGCACCAACAAACAAAATACCTCTAATAGCTGTACTAGAAAGTTTACCAAACAAGCAACAAAAAGTGCAAGGCAGCTATTGTACCAGAGCAGCAGAAAAAAGCCTTATACAACACACATATTGCTGTGCTACTCACTCTCACGTGTTTCTTGCAACTAACAGAGCATCCTTCATCACCAAACTCATCCTCACGATGATTTGGGAAGCTCCCTCTCCCCATATGACAGGACAGTGACGGGCTGAGTGAAGTCAAAGCTCTGACCCACAAGGCCATCAGGGAGCTGCAGCAGCCAAAATCACATCTCTGAGATTGCCAGAAATAGAAACACTGAGGATATTATTCACAAGCAGCAGACTTTCATGCACTTTACTGTGGCTTGAGTCAAGAGAGCTGGACACGTCTAACCTTGGGAAAAAGGGCATGTTCCTCACCTGCTATCCCCTCTAACCCCAGCTGTGGGAATTGGGAGCAACACAAGTGAAACAGAGGAGGAGGTTGGAAATGGCACATTGCAACATGAAGTCATTCCCTTCACTCAGCTCACACTGCAGACTGTCAAACACAACCTAACACCACATGAATTTAAAATCAATTTCTCATCCGCAGCTCTCCTCTGACATTTCAGATTCTTGTTTTTTCATCATGTGAGAAAGGCCAGTAATTGCATGAGGGAAACTCCTCAACTGTGGGCATGGCAGAGAAATCAATTAAAATGTTCTAGTTTCATTTAGGGAAAAATGGTCATTCTGCTTTAACCGCCACAGCACAAGAGTGAATGCAGAAACCAAAGTAAACCCAGCAGGACAGAGCACTGCCATCAGGAAGTGCTGACAGCACAATGCAGCTGCCTCCAAAGCACTCATAACTGAAATTTCTTTTCTTGCAAAGAGGTTTGGTAGCACACAAATCAACAAGCCATAATTTTCCGCATCCAGAAGATATTTTTTTTTTTGCATCTCTCAGCTACGTTCCCAAGTACCCCCATCAGACTGATTCATATATGGTAACCTAAACAGAATGAGAATCATGCCTGGCAATTTCACTTGCTTCCCAGTTTCTATCCCTTGTGATATTCTTACTTCACTAGAAATACCACGTCTCTCAGGCATGCTTCTACCAATTTAGCTTCTTTCCCATAAACTGCAGGCAAAGAAGCACATTCACCCCCACCTGAAAGCAGAAATACACTGCAAGAGTTGCTGGGGTTTTGTTTACATGCACACGTGTAACCAGGCCATAAACAAGAGATAGGGTTGGAACCTCTGGGAAGCCTTTGACATGGTTTTAGAAAACTACACACTGAGGACCTGAAGCACAACTCCTGCAGTTCGTGGTTAATCATCTTTCATTCCTTTTTCTCCATCACCTTTGCTCTGCAGACCCTTGGGGCACAGCTCTTGGGGCAGTTGAGTCAAACAGGACCTGGCTGAGCAGGATTTAACACAGCACTAACCTCACTGGGATCTCCCACAGCAACTAAATACTCCAGTATTTACTTATCCACGTAAATGTACATTTTGAGCCAGCATCTACTTTAAGAGATATACACATATGTAAGTCAGCAGCAGGAAGTTGGGTCTTCTGGGAGATCATTATCTCTCGGTGCTGGCAGAGAGAGGATCCCTTGGAGAAAAGCACCAGATCCTACAGCATCATGCCAAGCACGGATGAGGCACCCACAGGAGGTGCCTCATTCCACCTGCACAGCTGTGATGAGGAGTAAGTAAAGCCTGCTGCCCCCAATCACATGTAAACACCTCCTCCTCCCCAGGCTGCAAACCCAGGACTCATCTGTGAGGAAACAGCTCCCTTCTCTCCCACTGCTTTGGATACAGGAACTGACTCATCCGTAGGGGGTTTTCTCCCCGCCTCCTTTTTCCTCCTTCCAATGCAGATATGAAAAATAATAGTCTTCATTTCGATATTTAATCATATGCTTCATTTAATAATGAGTCCAAGAATAATTTAATCCTGGCTATCAACATAAAAGAGATATTGTTCTTTTCGCTTGATTATGTATTAAAATAAAACCCCCTCTGCTCTCCAACTTCTCACAGGCCAGTTTTGCTCATTCTAACTTAGATTATAAACACAAATTACTTCATAGATTTGATTACACGCACAGCACCTTGACCTGCATTTGGAAAGGGACACAGGATGCTTCTCCTAGCAATTTCACCTGCCTAATTACAAATGCTGCCGTCTCCCTTGAATGAACAAACTCGCTTATGAAACAGAGAGGGAGCTGACATTTCATGGCACATCGCCTCGTGCCTCAGTGAGGAAAAACACATCACGTGCCACAGATTTCTGGAAGCATCACCACTCCCTTATGGTACGTGATCTCTTGCCAGGAATAAATAGGCCAGAGTCCAGCACTGGAATCACATAACATTTGGCTCACATATCATTTTTCTGTTACTGCACGTTATTATACCAAACGCACTGTTCAGGTACTGGCCACTCCGGAAAAATCTCATTAGCCAGGAAAAACCTGGACTTAACTATGAGGTGATTAATAATCTGGAATGTCTTGCTTAGATACCCAGTGAAAACTTGAAAAAAGTCCAAGCCTCTGAAGAGGACAAGTGCTTTTGCATATTACCTTTATGTGATTTAAATGATCCCCAAAACGTCCTCTTTTAAGGACTAATGGTGCCTGTTCTCCATATATTTGTTAATGGTTTAGGAATGCTCCTCAAACATTTTGGGCATCTATAAAGCACAATAATGAAAATATTGTTACTTTGCATAAAATATTTTAACAAAAATATTACTTGTATCTTGGCAGTATTCATGCACTTAAACTCTCAGCTTTGTTTTTCTCTAAAGACCTTCAACTTCAGCTCCTCCATCTTTTCCCATCTAAAACACTTCTGCTCAGTATTACATGTGTACGCTCCCACTCTTAAATCCTCCTTCCTCCAGTTTCTCATCAGGCATACTTCCATTGGAAACATTAAGTAGGATTTATCACTTACTTCTGGAAAAAGAAAGCATTTAAAATTTGAATACAAGTCCTTCAGAGATAAAGCATCCCAGGTTAAATTTAATGATGTCCAAGGGAATACTATGCAAGTGATGAGCTGCCTGCTAATATGTCGGTGCTTTAGGGAAGAAAAATAGCAATTAAATTTCATAGCATACAACTACATACTGACCTTGAAAGCTATCTATAACTTAGTTTAAACTTGAAAATTCAAAGTCTAAGTCAGAACTTGTGCCCTAATTGGTTTTAGCAGCACTGAAGAAAGGCATAGCTCTGTAGAGACTACAGGAATACGATGAGAATCAATCTGGGGAAAAGAAGAATTCCCCCAAATCCTATTAAGTGTTTAACCATGACATTTGTGTGTGCATCTGGTCTCCCCCCAACACTCTTGGGTTTTGGCCATTGCTTCAAGAGATATTGATGGTTCTTTTCTCTTTCAGCCTCCTGATAATGCCAAAATAACCCAACAGTCATGATAGCCCACATCTGCCAGGCCAGCTCCACAGCAGCATCACCCCAGTGCCTGAGTGAGAATTTCTGTGACCGAGCAGTTTATTACCAAGAGAACAACAATCCAGCAGCATGGACACAGCACACAGACAGCAAGGGCCACACAGGAGGAAGAAATCTGCTATTACCAGCTGCTCCACCACTCAAAGGAAACCCAAAAGGGAAATCTCTCACCTGCAACTAGATTTCATTTTAAAACCTCCCCCACAGCAGTGTCCTTCTCTAAGCAAGTTGCAATTCACACCGTGCTACATATTCTACTGCAATTCTAATGGCAGGGGGTTGTTCGGGGGGTTTTCAATTATTATTTTTATCTGCACTGATCTAGTTTCTCAGTCTGAGATTTCACCACCAGGAAGAAATGACAGTAGAATATACACTTGCCTTTCCTACTACAGAGTTCAAGCAAAGAAAAAAAATCCCATATACTCATTCCAAATAAACATACTTAATTCCACCAAACATACATAAGCTGCATTTCCAAGCTACTAAACAGAAAAAGGAAAAGGAAGTAATTTTGTATTTACCAAATACATCTAGAAAAGCCCAGTTCCTTCCAGTTACAATCCAACTTGCCTTCTATAGAAGTTTCCAGACCACAGGCAGCAACAGCAGGCTGTAATGCCTGTGTCGTTGTTAGAGGACAGCCAAGCACGTCTTCTCACTGAAATTTTTCCAGACTTTGTATCAGTAACAAAAGATCCTGTAATTCCTCCAAGGTTCCTTGCTAGTTGAATTAAAATTTGTGATGCCCAAGCTGATGAAAAGGCACAAAGTTGAACCAGCACAGCTCTTCCCCCTCAACTAACAGCACTTATTCTGGCTAGAGTGAGGTGAGATCCGTTAATATACTGTGAGACTTAATGAGGTAACTCTTTTCAGGTGAGAAGCTCATTTACATGATGAGTAGCAGCTGGTCAGAACACCAGGTGTCAGAACACCAGGTCAAGTGAGCAGATAGTCAGAGCTATTAACCCTATCAGTTAACCCTTATAAGGGGGGTTTTCTTCCCCTTGCAGCAAGCAGAATATAAAATCCTGCACAATTAATGAGTTTCCAAGTCAGCTCTGAAATCCAGAGCTTTCTGAGATCCAGCTCAACTGATTTTGAAGTTAAAAAACAAGAGAAAATAAAAAGGTTCTTTCTGATCAGGGCTCACAGACCCATTTATCCAGACACTGCATGCCAGCTCAGCCTGTAGCTCAACAAACCTCTACCTGCAACTTTTCTAGCACCAGACTGTGGCGAATTCTGCAGCAGCCTGAAGCACCTGGGGCATCCACGTCCCATCAGACCCACAGCTATATACACCTAAATACACACACAGCTCTTTCCTCTGCTTTCAAACACCCTGCAGAAGCCAAAGCATGAACTCCTCCTGCAGAACAGCCTGGGCTCTGTGTAACATATGAGGTTCCTTCACCATGAAATTTGCTCTCAGACTTCTTAAAGTCTGAGTAATTATTTGAAGAGCAAAAGACAAATCAGACAGTGCCTAGCATCGTGTTAAGGATCCCAGGAGCAACAGAGCAGCTCTTTATTCATGGAGCGTGAGCACCAGGCTGAGCTCAGAGGAAAGCCTGTGAGCAGACAGAGCAGGAACCCATTAGACTGAAAAGAAATGCCAGAAATCCGCATCAGAGGCTCAGGCAGATCCTCCTGGAGCACCACTCCAGTCCAGCCCTGGCTCCTGCAGCCCTCAGATGGCTGTATCTTCCTTAAGTCTCTGTGTAACGGGATAAAACGAGATGCTGAGGTTCAATGACACAGCCCAAAGGGAATTAAGGTCTGACACGTCCCTGCTTAGAGGGGATAGAGATAAGCCTGCAGAGAACTCTTACCTAGAGCAATGCCAACAGGCAAAGCTACCACAGCTTTTGGGCTGCTGCAGCCCTTTGAACAAGAACACTGAATGTGAGCAGGCCTGCCTGGTGTGGACACATGGCAGGGCTCTCCTGCTGAGTCAGCTTTGCTCCCGGGGTGTTTCCCTGCATGGCTGGGGCCATGAACGGCAGGAACAGAATTATTGTCACACACGTGTTCCTTCCCTAAGTCCCTGGTGGCAGCACACGGAGTCCAGCTTTGCTGAGCCTCCAAGGTGAGGCTGCACCAGCTCCCACCTGGGGCTGACACCAGCTGTAAAACAAGAGGGGAAAGTGGAAAATGGGGAGGGGGGGATGCTGAGCCCTAATAAACCCAAGATAAGCGATGTTTGTGGCAAAAGCTTTTACCATCTAGGATCTGATTACCTAGGGTTTTCATTTCAGGATTGTTTCCACTGCCTCTGGCTCAGGGAAGTAATGTGGCTTTGCTACACTTCGTGGGCCATTAGCCTCCATGGAAAGTTCATTCCCTCATGCCCCAAAACTGGTATCAGGAGGGAATTTTACATCCTCCCCAAGGCACCCATCAAATTGTGCATCAAAAACAAAAGCCTCCCTGCAGCAGGAATCCAGTAAATTACACCCAGTTTTTGTTACACAGCTAGTTGTGTCTGGGATTAAACATTGGCATTTTAAAGGGGACATTTCTCTGGAGACTGTTTAACCCTTTAGGAGGGCTTTGGCCCAGAATATCTGGGCTGTCCTCAGCCCTAGAAGGTTGCTGGTATCAGCCTCAGGTATTTTTCCATACCCTACACAGCCCAGGAGGGGACAAACCCACACCCTGCTCCTCAGCAGCACTTAAGAAACACTTCCACCTCAGCAATAAAACATGTAAAGTCTGGGTGCTTCTAAAACACATATTCATGTTCCAACCCCCTTCTCTAATTTCCTCAATCACATTATCAGTTTTACCACAACAGGAAAAAAAAAAACATAAAAACAAAAACCCCTTTGAGCATTTCATAACTGGGTGGGGGTTTAGTATCACTAAAGCCTCTCACTGGTTTTCAATACAGCTTTATTTTAAGAAAGCATCTATTATATGAAGCTTGGGCTTTGGCAGGCAAAGCAGAAGCCTGGCCAGTGCAGAGAAGGAGGACAATACTCAAAGTACACTATTATTGTGTCACTTTTTCATATTTCTTAATACCAACTTAGTGAAAAAGTTTACTACTTACTGGAAGTTAGTCAGCATATGACTTCTACATTATTCTGCAGCCATGATACAGCCTCTCCCTTTCTATCCTCCTACACAGACTTAGTAGAAACATTTTGTAGCAGTTCATCTGAGCCAGCTATTTAGTTTTTGCTTGGCAATATTTTCAACTAGAGGCAGGTCCAGCCTCCAGGAAAACAAGTTATGCAGCAAGAGGGTGGGACACTATCAGAGAACACATAATAAAGTAAGTATAAGTATGACCCATGAAAGGAAAATTAGGAGATACTGTTTCCATAATATTGTAAATTAAAAGGCATTGACACTGATTTAAAACGTGCAATTCCTTGTGCAGTGTTTTGCATTTACTGGCCATAGAGGTGGAAGGCCAGAGCCACATCCAGAAAAAAGTACACTGTGAAGTGCCAACACCAAACCCAAGCCATGACCCAACATCGAAATAGCAGCCCAGGAGGATTAAGGAAAAGATCCTCAACTCATAAACCTTCCACTAAGTCTGTGAGTAGGAAAAACTTTGGTCTTTTTTTCCTCTGCTGCACTCAGGGTTCAATGGACCTAAAGCAGCTCCTCCATCAACCAGGGTCCTGCTGGTATGGATGAAGAGATATTGCTGTGCATTTATTGATTAACTTCCACCCAGCATTTTCCAGTTGCCTGAGAATCAATTTAATATCATTGCTGAAAGCAATAAGGATAAAAAAGCTGGATGGGTACCTTTGATCTACACAGTTTTACCAGGCACAAGCAGCTAAAAGCATTGCTGAGACTCTCCTTAAGACATTTTCCCCTCCTTGGAATTATTTTGCCATTCATTCAATAAAGCAGCAAAACAATTTCCTGACAAACTAGGAAATGACTGTTGGACTGAATTCAAGAACTCCAGAAAATATTAGAAACAGAGATTTAACAGAAAGTGCTTGGATCCCACTGACCTTACAGACAAGTCAGACTGTCACTTCCTCAGCCATCAAACCCAACCTGCTCAAAGACTGGTGGGAGGGAAATAATCCTCACTGTGAGTCACATTCCACTGCCTTCCACCTCAGACACACTTCCAAATGCAAGTCTGAAGGAGTCACACACACAAAAAGCCTCATCCACTAAGACCCTGCCATAACACTTTGCTGCAAAACCAACGCAATCGGTAGAAAGTATATTTAAAAGTCTGAGTTGTGCAGGGAAGTCTCCATGGAGTAGGTGGGCCGAGGAATCCACCACCAAGTTCAACCCGCCATGGCAGACAAGTTCCTTCAAGTCCATGCCTACACTCTCCATTCTTGGAGCAAGGGCAGGAACAGCAGCTCACCCACACAGACTGCAGGCTCCTCAGGGGAGAAGCTGCCATGTTTTCAGCAGCAAAGCAAGCCTGGCTGCAGACAATAGCTGCACTTTCCTGCCTCAGTCCAACACCCTCTGCTTCCCCAAACACACTGGACCACCCGTGTGCAGTACAATGCCCACCACAAACAGCTCCATCTAAACCAAAGCTGGGCAAGTTCCTCAATTATTAATGGTCCCTACTGCCTCTCCAGAACACACACCACTGACACCAAGAGAAAATCCCAACAAAAAATGAAACGAAACCCCCAAGAACCTAAGCACTCAAAGCTTTATTTTACCTGACGCTCCTACTTATTAAGAACAACCTCTCCTACTTATTTCAGCTCTAGCAGCTCACTCTAGAGCAGTGCCCAGACAAAGCAGCATATCAGTGCTGCTCTGAGTTTAAAATGGCATGATTGTGAGGTGATTGTTTTGCCCCTACGTAGCCATCAGACACGTCCATCTCTACAGTTACCATATGTAGGCCAAGAAACCATGGAGCCCAGGAAAGCTCGAGTTCACTGGGGTTCACTGCTCTGGCACTGGGATTCCTGCGAAAGGAATGAGGGAAGGTGCTCACAGAAAACACACAACGTCACTGTGTTCTGCCAACAAACTGCACCATTTCTAAAAGTCTTCATTCCGCCCTGAAAAGGCCCAAGAGTGCTTTGAGCGGTGGCCAGCAGAAAGGCTCCCCTCTGCTCCAAGGAGCAGGGGAAGCTCGCTAAAGGGAATGAAAAGATTACACAGGCTCATTTACAGGACATAACACTGCAGTATGGTTTATTCCTCTTCAGAGAATAACTGCAATATATGGCAAATTGACTTCTTTTTTTTTTAAAGAAGGCAAACCACATTCGAATCTGTCACTTCCTGAAGGCTGCACTATGGACTTTGTGCAGGAGGACAGGGAAACTCCTGACTCAGCCCAGACAAGAGATGGGATCTGGTACAACACATACAGGGGGAGAACAGGCAGCAGGGCTACCCTGTCACAGTTTGGGACACTGTGGTGGCCCATTCAAACACTGGAGAAAGCAAATTCTTGTCTTCTTGTCTCACTAGCAAGCTTTATATCAGCAGAAATGGGAGTAATTTCAACAACTTACCATAAAATCTAGGAATTGTTCCAGAGTCTTGTGAATAAGAAATTAACTAAAAGCACTCCTGTACAGTTTTCTTGCAGATTTTAGGGGGTTTTGGCTAGCAAAATGTTAGTAGAATTAAAATTTTAGAATGAGTATGGCATTAGCCTTGATCTAGCAAAGAGCCACAGCACGTTTCCAAGTATTTCCCCCAACCTCCCATGGGACTTCCCGTTTCCTTTACTGTAAACATGTGAGAAGTCTCTGCACAAGTGAACTAAAAGTAGTACATCTGCTTCCTCAACAGTTACACTTGCCTATTAAAATTTAAACTCGGTTCCTAAGTACATGAATACTTGTGTGCCCAATCATGAGCATTAGATTCCCCTGCAAGACTTTCTTTCTGGGCAGATGCTCCAAGAGGAACAAATGTAGCTGATGGGAACTGCTCAGCAAATTGTTTTTTCCAGAAATACACATCAACCACTTCCATCCATCCAGAGATTCAGTGTTTCCTTTAGAGAGGAAATAATTCAAGATTTTTTTTTCCCAGTACTAAAAAATAATCGTTTCAATATTTAAATTCTCAAGTTGGTGTTTAGTCTCACCACTTGCGGGGTGGGACACACCTGAATTAAGTGAATCAACTCAATGAGCTGCTGCTACCTGGAAACTCATCTCTGGGACAGGTATATGCATTGAGGGAAACATCAATATATTTGATTTTTTTTTTATTCACCACTCTTCCTTCCCTTGGTTTACAATCAAAACAGATTAAACATAATGTATGCATCAAACAAGTGCAGCTCTACCTATACCTACGTGACCACAGTCAAGCAGGAGCCTCCAGGATTCAAAGGGTGTCATTCACAAGGTAATACTTCCTAATCTTGGGAAAAATGTACATTAGAATCCCAGCACTAACATGAAGGGGACGCTGTATAAGCACTCAGTGTTCTGAAATGTCAGCTGAGATCTCACCTGCACCAGCCACCGAGCCCACCTCAGCAGTGCAGTGACCACCCAGTGACAAAAAGGAGATAATTTAAAACACCAGTTTTGTAGGAAGATGGTCATTACTGATTCTCACAGCTAGGGAGACAAAGGGAATAATTTGAGCCAAATACATCCTTAATTTTTTCCCCCACTGAGATAAGATTACAATAGCCTTTCCATCTTTAGCTGCTCTTTTTTGTGAGTTGCACATATGTGCTTTTTATTAGCCTTGGGCTTTGCAATTAGATGGATTTTCAGTTACTTCCAGAAATGCTGCAGGATGACTGAGCTGCAGATAATCTTTGCATCTCACTAAATGGGAATATGAAAAATGCAGCGGGGCTCCCCAGCACTACAGCCAATGCATCTCAATTCTGCACTTCCACACAGAAATACAGGAATGCTGTATTTCACATCTGAACTCTTATACAGGCACCAAAAAGGGAATCATATCATAAGAAGAAAATGAGTTATAATCACTGATTTGTAGGGAGGAGAAGGAAAAATAACACAGACATTGCCTGCCAGGAGATGACCGATTTTCCAATAGTTCTGCCACTCAGAAACTCTGTAGAGATGTGAGCTTTTTTTTTTTTTTNNTGCCTTTTTTTTTTTACTTTAAAACCATTACAGCAAAACAGAAGATGAGAGCTGCAACAAGCTATCCCTTAACTCTAATTAGAAAGTATTTGTTGTCTGGATTTAAAATTTCCCAACTCGGTGTTAATGAACTGTAACACTGTAGCAAAAGGTATTAATAAACATGCCAGACTGCGAGTTAGATAACAGATCTCTGGTCCCAGTTCAGAGGATGCTGGTGGGAGAATTTTCTTTGCTGCTTCAATCCAGAAACTGTATAACAGGGAATTCAAGTATTTAAAGTGGAAGATTGAGGGAAATTATTTACCTTGCAAAATTGTATTTAAACATCTACTCCATATTATGTTTTGAGAGAATTAAGTTTCTTCTAATCTACAAACGAACACAAATTTTGTCTTGGATTTTTTCTCCTCCTTGAAAGAAAACAAGCAATAGAGCAATTGACGGAAAGACAACACAAAACTTAGTTTTAAAATTGTTTGGGTTTTTTGTTGTTGTTGTTTGCATGTGGTTGGGTTTGTTTGCTTGTGTTTGAAAGGGAGGTTGGTTATTTTTTGTTGTGGAGTTGGTTTTTTTAGTGTGACTTTTATCTCCTTTTAAGATTCCAGAGAGAAGCAAACAAAAAGTGACTTGAAAGTCTCAGAGGCTGAGGGGCAGCAGCAGTAGAGGATGCACAGAGGGAAAGGAAGGGGTTCTTTCCACCCGCCAGCAAATATATTTTCCATCCTCCAGCAGATCTCCCTATTGTTTTCTAAGGAATTCCTCTATTTATCTTTCATCAGGGCCTTTCACTCGTATCAAAAGCCTTCATTCCTGCCCATGGCTGTGATCAAACCCCGGCATTACAGGACATGATCTGTGTAATACTGTGTGCATGCCGATGGCAGACGTGCCAGCCTGGCTCTCTGCACACACCCTGCACCTCTGCAGCCACTGCAGCAGCTCCTGCCCCTCTGCCAAAGCTGTGCTGGCCCAGTTCACTGCACCGGCCCAGTTCACTGCACCGGCCCAGTCTGGCTCGCCCTGAGAAGTTTTCTGTTGCACTGCTTTGAAATACAAGCAGCACTCTGTGTGCCAGGAGCAGCACAAGGGGCACACTCAGACCCTCACCAGTGTGCAACAGCCACTGAGCTGCTGGGTTTGCTGCAGATTATTTCACCACCCCAGCATCTTCCTCCAAGGGCACCCAGAGAAGTCCTCCAAACATCTGTGCGAAAGGAAGAGAAGGGGAAGAAATGAGGAGGGAGAAAAAGGAAAGCCATTTACCGGCCACTGAATCCGAGCTGTAACCTGACCCTGGCTGCATCTTGCCACCAACAGCATTAACTACAAGCAGCTTCCATTCAGCAGCTCCTGCCAAAAATAAACAGTGCTGGCTTTCCTGGCTGCTTGCTTGGGTTTGCTCTCAATGTTTTCCTTCTTGCTTCTTCTGGCTAATTGGGATACGCTATGTTTCCTCCAAGAAGTTTCTTAGCTTGTTTCTACCCACTACATTACTAAAATTGGAGCAGTTTCTCACTGTACAGAATGAAAATAAAAGCTGTTTGATCAGAGATGGCCACAGCAGGCAGCTTGGCATTTTAGGGGAGAGATGGGAGGATGGACAGGAGGGATCAGAACAGGTACACAGCAACTGCTTATGATGGTGAGGATGCTCTAAAGGTGGCACATCAACACCTTCTGGAAAAAACTCCAGCGATCAACAGCACACTCACTGCACCTGGTCTGAGCTGCAGCAGGCAAAAGAATTTAATAACCACCATGGCAAAGTAAGAATTAAGAAATACATGACCAGTGCTAACAGTGCTAAAGAGTATTTAGGAAACACCAACAATAAATCCAACTGATTTAAGCTTTTGGACAAGGTTGCTTATACAAAACCTCCTTTCTTGCTTCCCCTAGACCCAGCAATGCAAGCAAACAAAAGAGGAAAGAGCAGTTTTGTCAAGCTAAACAGCATGTTTCTGACCCAGCCGCTGAAAAATAAGTTCAAAGGCCCTTTAAAACTCCTATTTTAATATGCTGTAAGGAGCAGTCTCTGCCTTCTAATTTGTTCAGCTCTTTGAAACACCTAATTTCCTCTGCACTGTCACTGCACAGCACTCTGAAGCCTCATGCAGCCCTGCCACTTGATTCAACACCAACAGTCACGTTTCAATAGGCAATTCCACTTGAAAGGTTAAAAACGAAGAGAAAAAGATGTCTTCAAACCAGAGAATGCAATGCAACACCATTTATTTATATCCAATCCTCTTTTCTGTTGCTGGCTACTGTAGGCAGGCACAAGAGAAGGGGCGCTTTAAAGCTCAATAATTAATTCTAAGTGGTTTTAAAATGGCTAGAGATTTAAGGTAGACAAGATGCAACACTGGAATTAGAGTCAAGCTGCTGTGCTCTTCGCTCTGCTCTGGAATGCACTGTTTATTCTGCCACCACACAAAATACATAACTGATTTCTCAAGGAAAAGAAATGAGAAAAAAACTGCCCCATAGGCCTCATTATTCTATAAAACAAAAGCAAAAGGGTGTGTTCTAGGCCAAATCACAATTGTATTTCAGTAGGATAGGAGAACTGGAACAGAATCATAATTTCATATTTATTAAAATTCATTTACTACAATTGCTATCAACAGGACCCCCAGGCTGCTAACAAGAACCTCCCTAGAGTCAGAAGCATCAACTTGTACAAGCATATTCCGATTTAAAGAAAAATTAAATTAAAAATAAATTTAATAATATTACTTTGGAGAACATTTATCATTCCCGACTATGGGGATTTTTGGGTTGTGGGGATTTCTTTTCCCTTCCCAAACTTTCTTATTAAGATTTTGTGAAATTATAATGAAACTTGACAACAAACCACATGGTGCCTAAGTACACTCCCAAATTAGTCAGTTGGTAATTGCACCAGATACACAGCAACTATTTGTGTGTCCTCAGACGGTAAAATCTGCTCTTCTTCCCAAGGCCAAGCAGGATTCCAGGGGGTTTCAGAATATCCCTAAGACAGAGCAAGGGCAAGAAATGCACTGTGCTGTTCATGGCTGGACAAAAAGAGCACTTTGGGGACTCATTGAAGCCCTGAAAACCTGCTGGGCCCCTCCAGACCCAGCAGAGGAAGAGCAGCTCATGAGGAAGGCGAGGAGCCACCTGTGCTGCACCTCACAAACTGGCCCACAAGAAAGCTGGGACCCAATGTGCTCTGCCTGCACACACAAAACAAGAAAAATCAGTGTTTGTCGCACAGCTGAGCCTCAGCACTACAAAGTGAGCCAAGGCCTTCAAACATTCAAATAAGAAAAGAAAGATCTGCGAAAATGCAACCAAAGAAACGCCACTGAGAACCCTATGACAGCAAATTAAAAACCAAACAAAACCCATAAATAAATGCAATTAAAGCAGAGAGCAACTACAATGCTAGCAAAGGGGAGGGGTCATGAGGAGAGGGAAGTGTCACACTCTTCATCTTTTTCGTATGTTCAGGAATAATAGTTAAAGGCAGAACACAATGAGATCCAATTTGTCACACAACACCTGCAATCAACTGAGCAAAAAAAAAATACATAAATAAAACTCCAATCCAAAATATGCACTATTTTACTCATGCATTGCAAAGTATACTTCATGATTGTTTAATTAAACTCATTTTTAGCTTTGCATGGCTGCAATCACCAAACATTGTCTCCCTGTCAGCATCTGAGGGGCTAACATACTGTTGCCAACAATTAGCACAAATCTGCCTGACATTGTTTTCTCTAAAAATAAACCATGCATGTTAAGTAGTTTGAGAACAAACATGAAAACAAGATTTTTAGGATAACATTTTTCTTCTCAGTGGAAACACAGTAGTGCAGGAAGCCCAAGTAATCACTCCAGGATCTAGTCAAGCCACCCCCACACCTTTGCTGCTGTCGGAGCACCACCAGGATATTTACTGGGGGTTCTGGACACCTGTGTTTAACAAACCTTTCCAAACAGAGGGAAAACATTAAGACCAATGTCTTGGCCAAAATCCCAATTTCCTTTCTTTACCAGCAATGGTCTCAGCATGGGCATCATGGCGACAGAAAAGCATGCAAGAAAACAGTCTTTAAAGTGCTTTTCTTTTGGAAAACTGACTTGTCTCTTAACTGGAGCCATCAAGAAGAGCAACACTGAAACAACACCACAAGCCTGCAAGTCACTGGGCTGGGGAAGGCAGCATCTGAGAGCATTAGGAGCATCTGAGAATGAGCATGCAAACACTTCCAAGGGCAGCTTTGTTTACTGCCCATCTTCAATTTCGGGACCCAGCAGTTCACCCATGGCACACTCCACCCCAGATGTGGTTGCCCAACAAAGATGGTTAAACGTGACTCAGAGAACAGAGATGACTCTAATTCTCCTAAAGAAATACTGTATTTAAATACAGACTGAAACTGCCCAAAGGGGAAGAAAACAGTTTCTTGTTGTTTACAGCCAGGACTGTTTAAATTCCTGCACTGACAACAGAAGTCATGAACCTACTCCAAGGACTAGAAGCAGATACATACCTCAGTTTTGAAGCAAGCACATCTCCTTTCCTGTGCTTTCATGACACATGGATGAGAAGTAAAGGTGGCTTTGGGTGGCAGAGCAACAGGCAGGGGTCTCATCCACACTCTGACTATTCCCTCTCACACTAAATTACACTACGCCATTACAAAACTAATGCTGGAAACCTTTAAGCAGAGTGAAGAAGTTAACACATTTTATTCAGTGGATAGCAAATATGCAACTGGTTATTTTATACCCTGTTCTCATCTCTGAAGGTTTTTATTCTCCAGAGCAAATTAATCAAGCAGCTTGCATTATATGTTCTTTCTCCAGGCCTGGCTCCTCTCGGCATCTCTACTGATCTTCACTCAGCAAGCCATTAGCAGGAGGTTTTGAAAATTTGCTGGTTTTACAGTTCCCAGAGAAAGCCAAGCCCACTTCAGGGGGATTGCCAGGTTCAGATTTCAGAGCTCAGTCCTTCAGGGGAAAGATTACCATTTCTCAAAACATGCAACAACACTCAAATCCTGTTCTGCCATTCACATTCACATGTGCCTTTGCTTCTACTGCTCAGTGCTGCTGTCTGCTAAAGGAAGGCTTTTCCAGATGGCCAAGGAGAACAGAATTCAGAGAACAGACAAGTACCACATACCTACAGTCAGCAAATAAGCCAGGGGAAAAACAGTCTATGAGATTGATGCAAAAAAAAAAACAACAGGAGAAAGATATGGAGAGAGGGCTAGGAAGGTGACAACTTTTATTATGTAACTGTAAGTTTTTGGACAAATTATTTTTCCCTTGGAGTCCAAAAGGTCATCTCTTCAATATACCTCCCTTGGGTTCCCATTTCCTCTCTAGTCCAATAAAGTCATAGTGGTAAAGAAAACTGGTGCAACTGCAATGCATTTTTACCACTTTTTTTGTCGTGTGTGTGTGAGATGACTGTTGTTCCTTCTCCTTTTGTAATCTGTTTTCTCTAGACATGCATGGAAGCAACCCAAACTATACCTGATCACCCCTCCTTCCTATTAAATATCCTATGAGCCCCTGCCCAAGTGCTGACCACACCAGAAGGCAGGCATGCAGAGGGGAGTGCTGGCTGTCCCCAGGGCTCCCCGCACCACGTGCGTGTGCACACTGCAATTCTGTTGTGCCAAGTCTCCAGCTGACTTTCACACTGTGCAGACATTATCCCCTGGCAAACAATGGTGCTCATTCTCCCAGCCCTTCCCTCTGTACACCGTGTGTCCCCATGAATCCAGAGAGCACAAATGCCAGCCTGGGATAATGCTCACAGCTTTGCCCAAAGCCAGGCTCGCTGCTCGACCCACGTTACACAAGCTGAGCCTGGCTGGGCATCCACACACTCCTAGAGGCAGGAAAGTGGTGGAATGAGAAAAAATAAGTTTCTGCAGCAAAAAAAACCCTCAATTTTAGACCTGAACTGGCCCAAAGTCCAGGGACATAGAGATTTAAATCAACAAGTAAAGGTATTTTTCAAATTATTTATCCTTAGAGACATGAAGAATATCACACTCAAAACAAGCTGTGTGTGTAATAGCAGTGCCAGCTGCTCCTCTCCTTCCCCCATACAGCACTGTATTGTACCTCAGCCCTGACTGCTGTTCTGAAGAGGGCATGATTTTAAAACACCAACTTGAATTTGAGGTTTGATTCCCTTACAGCTGCTGCAAGAGCAACAGGAGGGGCAGAGCTGCAGCCAAGCCCAGCTCACCTGACCTCTCATGGCAAAACTTCTTTGTGGCCACAAGAAACCAGGACACGGAGCCTGACTGGCTCACAGCTCAAAGGAACACACTGAAGACAGATCTGCTCATCCGCAGCCCAGCCTGAGGGACAGCAGCTGCAGGGTCACCAGGGGACCACTCCTCTCTCCTTGGCTTGCTGCACCTCACAGAGCTCCAGAGGAACAACTGCCTGGCACTGTGCTGCTGCTGGGAGTGCTGGCCAGGAGCTTCCTTGGAGCTCCAGCACTCCAGCACCAGCGCTGCTTCCACTTTTAGACTGCAGTTGGAATGTTTTATTCAGTAGGAACCAGGGGTGAGTCAGTCCTCCTGCAAGCCACTGACCTCAGGGTGAAGGAGGCGATGGGTGTGGGGGTCAAGCGTGGCTAGTTCCCCATTATTTCAGTATTTACTCTGACTCCCTGCCCTTGTTTTCAGCCGCACTGGGTCCATGGGTGCCTCAGCACACCCAGCTGCCTCTGAAGCCTCACCAACCCCAGCAGCACGGCCCTGGGGAAGGTGGCCCTGGGGAGGCAGCAGCAGATGGAGGAAGCACAGCCCTGCCATTTCCTGCAGTTTGCTGGGGCACAGTTACCAACCCACCAGCCCAGTCTAGGGAAACAGTGCTGCAGCTCCTGTATCCGAGCCAGGAAATCCCAGCCACAGCTAAAATGTCTTTTTTCCAGCCCTCCTGAGAGCAAAGGGCTTGGGCTGTGATGCAAGCCCAGATGGGTCTGGCTGTGCCAGGGGTGATGACTGGCCCTGGCTGGTCAGCTCTGGCCAGAGGCCGAGCGGCGTCACAACCAATTAACGTGGTTTAGAAACATCCCCACCCTGCGCCTACTGTCCACGGAAAGGAGGGGGAAAAAGAAAGAAATAAAAAAGGAATAAAGAAATAAAAAGGCAATCTGCACCCTGTGCTCCTACTGCATGCATTTCCCACAGCAGTCACTGGCTGGGAAAGAAAGGCAGAATAAATCCCCTTCATAGGAACATCCAAACTCACTTGACATGGCAGATAAATCTGTACCCAGGAGGAAATCAAGCTCTCTCTACTACAGACCCAATATAGATTGTGTAATGAGGTGCTTCCTTGCCCACACCACCACGAACACAAGCCGCCTGCACGCAAAAAAATAAGTATATATAGTTTTCTTTAGAAATCCACCACCCATTTCACCTCCCCCTCACTTCAAGCAGTGAAAACAGCTTCTGTCCAACTGTCACGTGAGATTTAAGCAGAAATGACAAGAAAGGCAGCTTTGTGCAACTCTCCCTGCAATTTTCCCATCTACGACATACGTGGAGAGATGGTGAATTCAACAAAACGCAGCGGAAAAAATAAAGTGACCAAGTAAAAATATACTGAACACAACACAACCCTGCGACTGACCCACAGATCAGCCACCTGCTTCTCCATATCTGGGTATTCTGCTGCTTTTTCTAGAGTTTACTGAAAATATATCAACAAAATAACAGGAATACAGTCCCAAAGTAAAGTTTTCCCCCAATGGTCCTCTGCCACTGCAAATTTCCCTCTTTAGGCAATGATCTAGAGCTCTGGCAGGGCCTAGAGGCAGTGCCCTAGCCCAGACTCACTCTGATTTCCTGTAAACACATTAATACCGTGCTAGGGATGTAATTCTCTTGTAAAGGGATACAGACCAGCCCTGGCAGCAATAATTACAGCAGCTCTATGCATAACTCTCCTGGTTATCCCAGCTACAACCCTGGTAATGTGGCCCTCTGCTCTTTTTAAGGTAGCCTTTCACACAGCTGTCTCAAATATGATTTGCTCATTTTGCAAGATCTAAGGCTCGTACTAGACAACCCTCTTAGGGATATTTAACCCACATCACAGGTAAACAGTGCACCGGTGTGAATTTGTTTCTGGGGAAGCAAATGGCTCACAGCTTTCATTATACGCATTACACAGTTTGGGTGGGTTTGGGATTGGGTGTTATTGGGGTTTTTTTAATTTTTAGTTCAGATTTTGATCCACCATTGAAAAGCTTTCCAGGACACCTGCCCCAGTGGCCCATGATTATTAAAAAGTCCTCTAAGCAGGTATGAAAAGCCTTTGAGATTTTCTGGCTCATAACCACAAGGGCACAAGACGATGAGCTGTGCTTGTGGAAGGGGCTGGGAATGAAGAACAACCCGCAGACACACAGGCCCAGAGATATCTAAATGTACAGTCTTGAGGAGAAATGATCTTTCAGCTTTTCATCTTTCCCCTTGTCGAAGATTCAATTTCAGTTTTGAATCTTGTCACCAAAAAGCTTTAAGACAGTGGATCCATTAGAGAGAAGCAAAGAGACATCTCCAGTTATTATAAAATCATATCCCAAGGCTACCAAGCCAATTTCCCTCCAAAACACTTCATCATCCACACAAACCTCATCCCCCTCCCCAATATTCCCAATTTACACAATATCCAGAAGAGCTGGGGGGTGGGGGGAACACCAAAGCAGGGCTGTAGTGCACTTGGCAGAGCTCTGGAGAGGAGACAGAAACGCCACCGGCAGATGCAGGAGGAGGGCTCTGCCCTGGGCAGCTCTGCAGGCCACTCTCACGTGTGCAGGATCCCAGAGCCATGACTCCCAGAGCCATCACCCCCAGAGCCATCACCCCCAGAGCCATCACCCCCAGAGCCTCCTGCAGAACCAAGCAGGGGCTGGCAGCACTGGCTGGGAGAAGGATGATCATCCAGAGCAACCTACTGCCTTGCCAGCCTGCTGTCTGCACTTTCCAGCTGATTAAGCCAAAGGATTGGGGGGAATTTTACGAAGTAAATCCTTAGAATATAGAAAAGGGAGGGGGAGGAGAGAACAGCAATGGCTGATGGACGTTCAGCAGCAAAACATGCTTTTTCCTCTAAGAGTAACAAAAATTCACAGCCACTAAACAAGTGGAGAGAGGACCTTTTAGCAGGAACAGCTGAGAGACTGATTTGAGAATGAGAAAAAGACCATTTTTACAGAGTGAAAAGCTCTACCCCATGCAGCTATTTGTAGCTGGTAGAATACACTGGATTTCTTGCCTTTATCACCACAAACAAGAGGCTGTTTGTACTGTAAAGCTGCAAGTTACACAGCCAGTACCAGTGTCTGTTCCTTTATACTTCATCTCCCAATTTTATCATAAGCAAACATGCAGCTTACAGTTGCCTATAAATTTCATCCTCAACTCTTCAGAACAAAACACCGTGTACTTTAATCTTAATGTACTCCCTATCAAAAAGATCCTGCTTGCAGGGTTTACAACTACTAAGCAGTAAAGTACCAGGAGATAAGTTATCCTTGTTTTACAGAAAAAACAGAGGGACAGAGATTAAATAACTTATCTAGACAGGGGGAAAAGTGACGTGCCCCAGTTTTCAACTCTGATTTTTCCAGCTTTGCCCCAAGCTGTGCTGAAAGTATTTTGGAAGGGCTCTTGAGCAGCTGCTGCTGAGAAAATTATTTGCAAAAATTAAATTTCACACCCAGTTTTAATAAAACTTACACCCTGATAATTCAATAAGCAGGATGTGAAAAACCTCACAAGTTTAAACAGCTCAGAGAATTTAAAACTTGGTGCTTGTGCACTTGCAATTATTTTAATAGAAGGCTTTATGCAAGAACAGGACACTCCACAGGTGCTACTCTACTCAAAAAAAACCAGTTCCATGAGTGCTCAATCCAAAAGTACAGGCAAAGGAATGAGCAGGAGTTTACAATCAACCTAATACAGGTCCAGCTATTTTAAGCACGTAGAGGAGAGAAAACACATTTGCTCATACGTGATGTGCACCCACATACACTTTGCAGTGATCATATGCTAGCTGGGACATGATGGAAACCAGGGAACTCCTTCAGCTGTCAGTGAAATTGGGTAACACCAGGCAGGTGGATACAGCTGCCTCCTTGGAACCCGCCTTCAGTTTATCATAAAGCTGTCACAAGAAAATAAATATATAATTTCCTCAAAATACTTCTTACCGTACAATTATCAATCCCTAAATCCTGAATGATTGACAAGGCATTGTTCCACAGACCCTTGAAAAGGTTATGTTTGCAAAAAACTACCTCTCACCAAAAGAGGAAATGCTCAAGCAGTTTAAATTTGGTGTAGCAAGAAACTTGCATACAGATTAGCCCATTTATTCGTTATGATGTTGTAAGATACTGTTTTATTAGCTTAATTCATCTTTAGCAGCACTGGAGACCAAGGTAACTACAGCTGCATTGCTGGAGCCTATATAAAAAAAACAGCTTTTGAAAAAGCATCTTCTTATTTTGTACTTGCAACTCAGTTTTGTTTGTTTTTAAAAAAGGCTGACTTATTTGAAGGAAATGAAGCTTTAAAAAGCTGGGTGGCTGTTGGCAAATATTTTATACCATTTCTCCACTTCAAAGACTGTTCATATCAGAGATTCTACGAAGTCCACAGCACGCTAAATTGACACAAATCCCTGACAGAAACAGAGCTTATGTATAACCTACTAGCAAAATTCAGCTACCTGAATAATTAATATTCTTCAAATTAAGACTCCACTTAGCTCTCTGGGTGTACAATATTAAATATACTACCATTTGTTAATTTTCAGCTTCAGATTAAAATCAGAGAGCAGCCATGGCAGTTTGGCAGCAGAGAGGTCAGAGTTTTGACACTCGCTTCAGTGAGGCACCATTTCCCCCCTGGTCACTCCAAGCTGCTTCAGTTCATTTTTCCTTCTTTCCTTCAGCTTTTTAAAAATTTTTCTCCTTTCACATCTCTTCTGAAATACACTGCTGCTGCAGTGACTTCCCAGCCCTCAAACAACGTGTTCTCAAAAGGTGCAGCAAAGAATGCCAATACAAATGAAATCTGTACTGCAGCTTCTATGGAGCTGAGACCACTTTACATGGTCTTGTCTGATATTAAAAAAAACCCAAAAAAACAAAAACACCGACCTACAAGAGTGAGCCGTCTTGTTTCTTTCAAGTCTGAAGAAGCTCTGAGAGTGAAATAACAAAGCAGCTAACAGTAATGAGTTACACAGAACCCCTCATCCATGCGTTTTGCTTCCAAGGGAGCAAGACGAAAATGCAACATCAGATCCACAAGAAATTCTGCACCTAATCTGCAAACCAGTTACCATGATTGCACATGCAAATTGGTCAGATAAAAGCCAGTCAGAGGAATAATTGGCTATTTGGAGGTACAAAATGACTAATTTATCACAGCCACCACATAAGTGGTTTTTTTTCCTCCGCTTCATAATTGCGCCACTTAATTCTCCAAGTCCAAGCTGGTTTTTCAGATGCAGTCTGGTACAGTAAGTGCCGAAACAGGAGAGCCCAGGCTCCACCCACATCTCCACCACTACCGTGACACAGGTCCAGACTTTTATTTGTGCCCCACAGGTCCCCAGCAGGAAGTCAAGGCACAACTTCTAAAGGTGACTAAAAAACCATCCATGCCCAGCAGTCCTGAACAGTTGTTAGTAAGAACTGTGTAACCTCTGAAGAAACCTGAGAAGCCACCAGTGCTGAAAATGCCAGCGTGTGTGGTGGTCTTGTGCCCAGTCTGGGACGCCAATTGTGGTGGTCTTCCTGCCCAGCCTGGGACGCCACAAATGCGGGGATCTCCTTAACCCCAGGAGACCCCGCAATATGTAGAAAAGTCCAGGTTTTTGGTCCGTGCTGTTGAAGGAGTAGTCTGGAGTCGTTTGTTCGTGTTCTCAAGGCAGTTTATTAAGTCCTTATCAAAGAGAGATTTCTCTGCCCTGCCAGGGTCGACACAGAACGCGTCCAGAGACACACTGTGCCCGCCCCGGGTGAGCTGTAATCTTTTATACTAAAAACTACGTATTAAATGTTTACAATTAAGTACCAATCTATGCCCCTCACACCACCATGTCCAGATCTGTGTCAAACCAATCCAAAAGTGCCAGCATCACCAAGAAGATGGAGGTTATGAAGAAGAGCATAAGATAACATGCCACGTGTAAAAATCCTCCATCTTGTGTCTCAGACCCCCCTGTCCAGAATCTCAAACCCCCCTGGACATGGGTCCAAATCTTTCCCTTTTCATCTATAATTACTACTATTCTACTCTTTAAACTCTGGTGACTTGCAATTCTTCTTATAAGTTAGTAATTTGTCTCATGGATTAAAATCAAAGCCACAGGCATTCCCAGTATCAATCCAGGTTCTCTGACACCTCTGGCAAGGCTGAAAAGCCTCCTGACCAGGGTTTGGATCATTCTGAGATGCCACAGGAACCCCCTGGGTTCCAACAAGCGTGGGCTGCATCTCTGTGGTGTCACCAACACCACTTGAGAGCCTGAACCTCTGAACAGAGAATCTCCAACAACCACCCTTCAGCATCATTTCCCTGATGCTGTTCAAACAGTGTTTTCTATAACTCATGAACTGCTCTCATTTTCCCGCCTAGCAAAAATTTAGCACAAACATCAAACCTCATCAGCACTCGGTCTTCTCGTAACTACAACCACCTACAGCTTCATTCTAGGTGTTCACAACTAAGGCAGGAACAGAGCATTATCATTTCCCTCCTCATCCAGGAGGTGTCTGAGCATCAGTGACAAATCATGTCCTTTACTGGCAAACACAAAGACCAGAGAGCTTCAACTTTAATGCCTCTCCTGCCTACTAAGATACCAACTATTCCTGCTGGAAGTACTGGTAATTTTCTTTTAATACTTTATTCCTGGGGTATGAAATTAATTCAGCTAAAGGAGAGTTGTAAAAGAATACACAGGGAAAAGCAGAGCAGGTCTGTAGAAAATCTGACACTGCAATGCTTAGGCTTGAAGGATACCATGGCATCAAGCTTTCTAATAAACACTTGATTCAAGCAGGAAAGCCAGCCTCAAATATTCTCTCCTTTAGGCACAGAGCAAATGGATCAGCTGCTGGTAATTATCTGTTTTCCCTGTACTTCAGACACTACCATCTGTGAACTGGGCCAAATATCTTCACACAGTAATTGTGAAGTCTTACATGGGAGCCAATACACCACCCATTCCTTCTGAGGTTTATGACAAAACATCATCCTCTGCATATTTTCAGCCCAGTAAATAAGCATATCAGCCTCCTTCATGCATAAAACTGCACCTCTCATACCAAACCAACCACTGTAGGTAGGATGCAGAGCTATAAGGGAACATTTGTGCGTGCAAAACCATAACGGAAATCTGGGCAAAATGACGGTTCTCTGTTCAAAAGTACCCAATTGTGAGATAACCAAGGCAAGTTTGTGGGGTTTTATGGTTACATTTCAAGTCCACGTTCTCCTCATTGGCGCTGGGAGTCCAAGGTGTAACCAAGTGTTCTTCCTCCTGCAGCTGGGGCCAAGAAAGCCCCCGGCTCTTCTCCCCTGCTCTTCTGGCAGGTGCCTCCCCATCCCCTCGCTCCTTGCGTTCTCTGATGACTCCACGTGCACTGCAGGAGATGGGATTTGGCAGGCACAAGCTCAGAAGGAAAAACCCTCTGCCCAGATGTGCTAATCCCCTGTGGCAACCCACTTCACCACACATGACCTCCGATGGCAGGGCTTGACAAGGTCACTGACTGCTGTGCCACAGAGGTTACTCATGCTCACTGAAGTCTCCGAGGTGAGCACAAGAGGAGCCCTCCCCCTCTTTTAGCGCAATTAACTGCTTTTTATTTAGAAATTTGCACAATTTACGTGCAATTTTCTCCCCACACAACCAAGATCCATTAAAGCCATTTTCACACAGCAGAGCCAGTGTTTAGCTGGGCTCAAACACTGATCTTATCCTCCTGACACTTTCTTCAATCCCTCTGTGGGATTACGGCTGGGAAAATGACACTGATTAGAAGAGCTCCTTCCTCCTCCACTCTTTGGATTTAATATCCAATACAGGCTTCTCCTTAATACAACACACACACAGGATACAGTACAGAAAGAAAGGAAGAGAAAAAAAGAACAGAAAGCTAAAAAGCAGGAATTATTGTGTGAACAGAGCAACAAATGCCATTTACAGACTGAATTGCTTTTAACTTTCTGCCATCAAAAGGGTTAGATACCTCATCCACTCTGAGCAACCAGCCAAGCACAAAAAAGCTTGTCTCCTCTTTCTCCCTGTCACATTGAAACTAATCACTGAAAACAAGGTAGAAACTGTGCTCTATGCAATTAACTTGAAAGTGAGGTTTTTATCTTTCCCAGTAATCCCTTCTGCCCTCAGCCACTCCCCACTATCCCATATATGACCAACTTCAGAAGCTTAACCGAGACCACAGTCACTCCAGCACAACCATCATTTCACACTACCCATTTCAGCAGACTTGGAAGATGACCTAAAACACAGAAAGAACACGCAGCTGTAATCCTGCTCCAAAGGCTCAGGCCATATTTGCAGGGTTTTTTTAATCAATACACATCTGCTCTGCATCCCCTCCTCCCCTGCATCCTGCCTGCCCCGTGCCAGAAGGGCATTTGTGTGGCTGTGCAGCGAGCCAGCTCAGGGAACCAGGGAATTCATTTTCCTGGCAGCATAAATGGCACAAGGGAGGTAATCGGGACAAGCAGCCAGGGCAGGAAAGGACCATCCCCTTCAGCAAAAACACATACTTATGTCAGATTAAAGTGTTCACAGCCCCAGCTCCCTGCTCACTCTCCCCGTTTCTGCAAGCGTGGGAATAACCCAGCAGCATGGAAGATCAAGTTGTTTAGCTTTGCAAAAGGGTGTCCACCTAAACACAGAGCTATTTTCACAGTTTGTTTCTTCTCTCACCAGCTTCTCCTCCCCTTAAAAGCAAAAAAACCAATTGAATGAAGGGATTTGGATGCCATCAGTCACCATGTTCCTGTGCCTGGGCAGGGAGGGAAGGCCACGGTGCTGGGCTGCAAGGGACTGAGCACAGCAGCCCTGGGCTCCTAAGTGGAAGGGTGCTAACGTTTTCCTCTGGCAAGGTAAACAAACCCGCCAGTACAAAGATTGAACGACTCCATGGAACAAAAGGGAAAATAAGGTCAAAGCAGGAAAAAAAAAAAAAAGGAACAAGAAGCAAGCGAGATGAGAGAGATATGACAGATACAAACACACAGAGCAAAACCCCCAAGAGGCTGCTCGTTAGCTCTGAAGCTGAGCACATGGAAAAAGAGAAGAATTTACTTCTTCCTCAACTGGAATGTTTGCATAATTGTCACTTTCAATTCTACATAATTCCCTTTTCTACACATTTGTTTCATGTCTAGGCCACCATGCATGAAATAAATCCCTGTCTCAGAGCACGGCCTGTCTGTGCGACTCAGGGTGCTAAGGAGATTGGGTTTCCCGTTTATTCCTGTATTACATTCCAAGAAGGTGTGAACAATGCTGAATCAGACTTAAAATACCAACCAAACAGATATCCACCTCACCCAGGACAATTTGGCCTAAGCAAATTTTTCTAAAACCATAAAGCTAAGTGAGCGTGGTATTACTGAAGCATTAATTAAATACCATTTTCCTCCTTCCCTCCCTGGGACATGCTCAAAGTGTGTCCAAACAAATAATTCAGTCTGAAGTTTTAGGGTTGTTTCTTCCCTCATCCCCAATTAAAATTGCATGCACTCACTTTTGGGATAGGTTCAATTTTCTTCCTATTTAGTGCTGATACCCAGGTGCCCTATTAAGAAAGCTAAATTATAAGCTCAGATATTGAAATATCAACACTAATTAGGTCTTTTAGACACACATTTTTAGATGCTGTTTAGAAAATCTACATTAAAAAGAGCAGGGGCAAAGGATGAACTTAGAAAATTAAAAGGAGCAGCACTGGGTAATTAAGCACCCAGATTCTCATTCTTTTTTTAACAATAAAGAGAAACACCATTTCAGTGGCCATGGTCTAAAGAGGACACAATATTATTTCTTTTTTTGAGGCTGAAGGAAGTAGAAAACAAAGTTCGAATGCTGCTAAACAGAGGTGATACTTAAAGTTCATTCAACCTTAAAGCTTGGCAACCTATCATCAGAAGAATGAGAAAGTCTAAAAACATTTCTGCACATCACAGCAAAGGTTTACTTTGTAATTCAGCTGCAACCCAAATTCTGACCTTCTTGAAAAGTACCTGCAAAAAGACATTCCAAAGTTTCCAGTTTGGCAGCTGCCTGGGAAGGCAGAGCCAACAGGATGTCGATGCACCAGGTGGGAAAACTTCCACAGCCTATTTTTGTTCCTTTTACCAGCATTTGCTATTGCAAGATACCGAAAGTTATTTCTTTTTGAAAAGGCTTGATCCCCATGAAGACACAAAGCCAGGTGATTTTTTCCCCCATCATGTTTTTTCACTTCCAGAGCACAGCAGTTGAAGAGCACTGCTGGGAGCAGTCACTTTCCCCAGAGAACACAGATTCCCATGGTGGGAAGGGACCCCCACCTTCTGCTCCCTCACATAAATACCAGTCTTACATCATGACTAATCTCCTCCTAACTCAAAATAAGTACTGGAATGCTCCAGTAAAATTGGTAAAAGAAGCTACACTTGGCATTTCCCCCCCACATCTGTATTCTTATTGGCATGCTTTACGTGTCTGGCTTTGTGCTTTAGGCACAGACTCATTATTCCTACAGTATTCAGCAGAGACTCAGTGAATAATCACATTCTGCTTATGTTCGGAACATCGTAAAGGTAATACTGGGAAAAAACACCGGCAACTTATTCTGCTAAACATATATAAACAGGGAAGGGGAATTTCAACACACACGTGCACAGAAGGAGGAAGATGTAAAAGAACAAGGGGAATTCATTTATTGATTGAGACAAAAATCTATTCTCCCTCATCAGTAGCTGCTCCTTTTTGCCCAGGTAAGCGCACTGAACAGTGAAAATTCACCTGCAGGTAACTAGCAGATAACCAGAAGTACATAAAAACAAACCAAGGAGCACCCCAAGGGAAGACAAGCTTTATTTGCCTGCAGGAAATACCAGAAGCTGCCCATTTACCAGCCCTGATGCTGACACATGCTCTGCATTACAGCATCTCGCCACACTGCCCAAGACCACCTCAGGTGCTGACCCCATCCCATGCCACAGGAGGACAGCAAACCAAATCAATTTGATTTTGGAAGGCCAGCACATTGTACTTAGCACAGAAAAACACTCACAGTTTATACTCTGTCCTTTTTTAGGTCAAATTAGTATCTTTGCAGGTTGTATCAACCTCATATGGAGCCACACAGCTCCAATGCCAAAACTCCACTGAAAACGTGCCACCAGGCGTGGTGTATGATTGCAGACAACATATCAGCAAACAGCTGCAGTCACAGTTAGCTGACCTTCAGGCAGAAACTCAGTAACCTGATGATGATGACATTCCTGGCCCTGGACTGTCTGCAGCATTTATTTTGGCAGTGGTGAAGAAAATCCACTGATACATTTTGAGCAGGAAGCACTGATCAGGAAAGCAGAGCCCTCGCTCCTGCCCAAGAGCTGGGTTTGAACAGCCTCCCCTGGAAACTCACACGCCTGCTCCACCTGAGCAAGAGGCACGGGAAATAATATTAATAATCTTACAGTCCAGGAGCATGGCTGGCCTCAGAGTTGAGGCACAAGAGCTGCAGTGTTTAGAGACCAGCAGCTTTATAATTACATAACCCTGAGCATCTCCTGGGCAGAGGAAAACCAGGCAACACACTCCGACATTCCACAACCCCTCCATGTCTTTCTCACGACACAACAAAGCTGAAGGTAAGAAACCAAAGATGCTCTCTCTGGAAACATCTTGTGTAATCTGGTTTTTTTTGTTTGTTTGTTTTAACTTTGTTTGGGGTTTTTTTGTTTGGTGTTTTTTGTTTTAGTTTTGGTTTTATGTTTTGTTTTTTTTTAAAAAAGACCAACTTCAGAAACAATTCTTGAGAAGCTACCAAGAAAGCAAACTGCATATAGCTGTTTGAGGTATCTCCTGGGAGTTTACATTAGTTTACACAGGCCCTGTTACAGAAGTGCTATAACCTCTGGTCTGCAATTGTCCTGTCCTACCCCTGCCAAAACACAGGGTCATTTTCTAACCAGGGCAAATGAGCTTAATGTTAACCTGGGGCTCCATTATCCAACAGCTGCTAAAAAGAGCATCTTTCTTTGCAAAAAGCCTAAAAGTTGTACAGGTGACTTAGTAATGAGCATGGGAACCTTTTCTGATTAAGTCCTGCAAGCACTTTTGCTTAATTGCAGCTAAAATTTTAATTTCCAAGCCACATCCCCTGTGTGACTTAGCATCTTCCAGCAACGTGGAAGAAAAGCCATGAATGAATGTGAAAGAGCTGTGTGAAATCAAATTACAGACCCTGTGCAGCCCAGAGGCTCTCACCTGTGTTCCATTACCCCTCTTCCCAACACAAACACTGGAAACACCAGTGCCTGTGTCCCCTCCCTGCACAAGTGACAGCGACCCTGCAGCTGCAGCCACCTCCACAGGCAGGGACAGGAGCTGGGGCACAGCTCAGCTCCACGCTGCCAGCAAGAACAGGCTGAGAACAAATCCCCACCCGCTCCCCTCACTGCCAGACCACCCCAGGGGCTGCCCAGGGAGTGGGAATAGGGCTCAAACAGAGTTACCAGTTTGTTTGAGGTAACTGACAACACTGCCATGTGCACACCGACAGGAATGTACAGATCTCTGCAGAGTGTGATTGATCAGCTGATGCCAGGCAAGTTATAGAATCCATCTGGTTGGAAAACCATTGTCACTTTCAGCTTAAAATTGCACCAGCAAACTTGTATCACAAATTTGTACTATTCAATGCCAAACTACAGTACCAGAGTAAATGGTGGTGTTCTTGCCTGGGCAGATCTTGCAAAATATTCAGTAATTCAACACTAATAGCAGTATGACAGAGTTTCTTTTCCTTTTTTTTAGTTAAGCCTGAGAAAAAAAATGGAAGATGGTTTTTGCCTGTCTTTCAACGAAACCTCTTGAGACACGTCTGTTCTGCATCAGGAGAGTTCCCTAGTAAATGCATGAATGAGTGCTGCTATGAGAAGAAAGATTATAAATCCAGAGCATCAGGAAGGACTGATGAAGCTTAGGGGAACTTAAGAAGCCTGAAGCCAAGGCCTGCATTTCATCTCTGAGAGGAGAACTAGAGCTCAGGAAAATCCCAGGCTGCATTTGCACAGCAGCAGTGCCCAGAGCAGGACATGACACTGCTCAGGACATGCCACAAGAAAGGCTCTAACACACCTGGTGTGCAGCAGGGAGGAGACATTTCCCCAGGAGTTTTTACAAGGAGATTTTGACATCAGAGGCTCTCCCATCACCTCCTGCACAAACACAGCACGTATGTCAGGTTTGAGACAGCTCTGTCACATCCCAGGGGTGACAGGAGCTCCCCTGAGGGGCACATCCAGCTGCCACCAGGTAGCCCAGCAATGGCACAGCCAGGGTGACACAGGCTGTGATGAAAGGACCTGCCCAGAGCTCAGCACGAGGAAACTTGTGGCAGAGTCAGAAAGAAAACCTCGTTATCTCAACTTCCGGACCCCTCTGCTTAACCGCCAGACCACAAAATACTTTTATTGTAGGGTAGCATTTCAACAAATAGCAATTTTGTCTTAGCAGAAAACCCACTTTGCAGTTTTACTTTTAAAAATCCATTTTTACTCCAACTCCGTAGGAGTCCAAACCAGCCCTGTGACTCGGCATAAACAATTTCTCCCTCCTTTGCATGCCCCAGTTTTATTAAGTAATCCCCATAAAAGCAATTACTGAGCTTTGGACGGAAAAATAACTAGTGAAAAAAAAAATAAGAGAGAGACAGCGAATTCTGCGTATCTTTATTTGCATACGGATTCCCTCCCTCCCCCTTTCTAAGGTTTTTGCCATGAGGTCTTTTATGTCTCTTTCAATAATCATATAATTATATGATTCCTAAAGTACACGCTGGCAACACTTCAGGGGATTTTAGTCATTACAGGTGACAAGACTTTTCTCTCGTGTCTAATGCTCGCTAGGATTTCCTTCCACTTCATTCACAGATAGATGAAGAACCAAGTGACACCCAAAACGCTCTCACTGACAGATTTTAGAGGAATCAGCCCTTTTCCTTCTCCATTACAGATGCAAGGAAATGGGCAGAACTGAACTGGAATGAACTTCAATTGGAATGAAGCACTTTTTCAATTAAGCAGCCCATCATTTTTCCCAGGCACCACATCCAACTATTTTAATGGCTTTCACATTTTTTCTTTAATTTTACAATCTGAAAGAAATGCCAAGGTTCCATCAAGGACTGAGAATGCCATAATTCCATTTCTTCCAATGGCTGCAAGTTATTAACAAGATGTCAAAACATCATAATTATTTTATATCAAGTTTGACTGATTCCATAAACATCTCTTAGCTGCACACCATCCTGAGTCTCACTCCCCCTGAGTGCAGGTATGCGCTCAGGCTAAATGGAGTTAAGAGGCTGCACATTCTCTTCCACAGCAGCGCAAGAGACGTTTAAGAGCCACCAAAACATCAACAGGAATAACGCATTTTATTACCTGATGCACTTGATGTCATTGTAAGCTTTGAGACATCGCTTTCCTTGAAACTCTTTGGGGGTTTTTGGTCCTCTCCACAAATAAGAGCTCCCAGGAAAGAAACTGCAGCTTCAGCAAGCAACAGGAGGGGTTAAAGGAACGAGCCTGGTGTCCTTCAGCAGCCACCCAAGAGCCAGCAGCTCTGAATTACCACTTGTTTCCCAACTTGGGCTGCATGCTTCCTCCTAACTTCAGCATCTCATCGCTAAGTAGAGGCGAGGTCAGGGACACCTTAGCATCAGAGTGAATCAATCCGTATTTAAAACTGAGGAGGAAAAAAGCAAAACACTAAACAATGGCTCTTATTTTTATGAAGCTAGAAAGAGCACCTGTTGAAGGGCAAGGTAACACAATGATATCAAACCACAAACACTATAAGCTTCACATTCAGACTACAGGCACAACTGCATCATGCGTGTGTATTTTGTGAATTCCTCTCTATGACAACCTGTGCAGAAGAGAGCAGGGCAGGCTGTGGGCAGAGGAGAGGAGCCCAAGCACAGCTCCTTGCCCTGCCGACCATGCACGGCAGCCCTCAAAATAGAACATTTAACTTCAAATTGCCATGTTTCTGTGGCACTATAGATAGCCAGCACAAGATTAAAAAAGCTTTGCTCTGAGCACAAAGGGAGAGACAGGAATGGTGCCATAAGCCCATGTTTTGCAGCCAGTGGCGCAGGGAAATAATTTTGATCCCTTCAATCCCCTTATCCATGCCAACCACTGACCTTGCAGATGCAACTTTTGTTCAAGTTCAGTCCCTTTTTGGCTCGAAGCAAGACAGAGCTACAAAGGAAACACTCTCCATTCATCCTGGCTCATCCAAGCGCTGTGCACACAGCAGCCCCCGTGCTCCTGTTAGCCAGGTAATTCTGCACTTCACATCCAGTCACTCAGTACAAAATAATTAAGCTGCAAAGCGTGACACTCACCTCTCTGCCTGTCACTGGGGATCAACACTGCTGGCCTGGCTGGTGCAGGTGGGAGCCCCACAGCTGCTGCAGCTCGTACCTGCCCAGCTTTCACAACTCTTGCATCAGAGGAACTGGACTGACAACTACACACAGGCTGGTTTTGCCTGGGCAGCTCAGGAGCTGGTTAACCCTCACCTCCATGTTAAATGTTTCTGGATTAAGAACATAAAGACTGATTCTCCTCTCAGCATCAGAGCAGTATTCTTAATACTTCATTAGTTTTGAAAAAGAGACTATTTCTCAGGGAGATGGACCAGGGCTGGTAACACTGTGCTCCAACTCCTTTCTCTCTGAAGAGCATGGCTGGAACAGCCACAGCTCCTGTTGCGCTGAACACAGTAGAGCCAGGAGATATTTAAACAGCAAGAGCCGCTTCACCTACATAAAACTCTTTTATACATTTACCATGATAAACTGGAGGCATTAAAGTGCAGTGAATTGGAAATTGCTCTCACTTAGAGCTGGATGTTCACCTACAACCGATACCAAGATGCACACCCTAAGCACTATATTTCAAATCTTTATTTTTTTAAAAAAACGCCAAACTGCATCAAGCAGGAAACAGCATTTCAGTTCTGCTGATACTGTTCTCTCTCCAGTACTTGCTGCAGCACCACAAACTACACAATATTGCCACAACCTGCACCACCAGGACAAAGCCCAGGTGCTGGAGAAGCTGGAGCAGCAAGCATATTTTGCCAGCACTCCACCCAGACAAGGTGCACACAAGTTTGGGATCTGTGTGCATGCAAAGCCTGGCACAGGGGAGCAGCCGGGAGAATTTCACACCTCGCCCAAAAAAAGCAGGGAAGCAAAAGGCGAAAAAACCAAACCACCCCAGAACCTTTCTATCAACGTGTCTCCAGTCACAGCACTGCGTCTCTGTAGCTAAATGAATTGTTTCACAAGCGCAGTTGCACGACTACCAGCCCTTCTGCAGAGCAAGCAGGGATCTAGCAAAGAAACAACAAGAAACACCAGGCTGACCTCATCCTACCCAGCTCCCTTCTTCACTGCTATTTTCCCAGAAAGTAACATTGTGACAGTCAGTGTCATTCGGTGAAATAACTGAGATAACGATAAAAAGTGCATCTTTTTAGCACACCGAGAGGACAGTAAAGTTTTCAGTTCTTACTAGGCATGAAGTCAAATGCACTACTGCAAGTAAGCACTTATTATCTGAGTGAAGTGGAACACTAATTCTATTATATTCCTTTTACTACAGAAAAAAACCTGACTGTGCAATACAGAGTATCTTATTTTTTAAAATATTATAGATTCTAATTAATTTTGAAACTGAATACATCTTCTGAATTTCTCTGTGATGGTTGGTCTACTTGACATTTCAGCAAACCTCACCTCAAGTTTTGCCCCAGGTTTCAGAGTGCTCAAGAAAGCCTGAGCAGTTACAGTATAGGAAACTACTTTGGAAAAATCGGTAGGATATTAAGTAGTCTTTCAAAACACCCAGACAGAATCAAGTGCAATTTGAGTTTAAAATAAAGCCTCAGTTAGGGATGAGGGTTAGGATCCTGGTTAGGATTTCCAAGCAATTTCCTCTCTCCACTGCCACTGCAGCCACTTGATGTGCACTGAAGGTGCCCTGACCGTGGCTGCAGGGATGGCCCCAGGCAGGGGCTGCACTTGCCATGCACCCCATCACTCCTTTAATCCTGGCAGGTCTCACTGGTGAGGCACAGAATTCCCTCTCCAGCAGAAGAGATGGATCTTTCCTTAGCACAGCCCACCACTCGACCAGGGTTTGCAGGGAACATTGCTCCCCCCAGCTCCTGGCCCAGCTGAGCAGACACTTCAGGCTTTCCACAGCTCTCCCCCTCTGCTTTAATCACCTCTGATTCCTCAACAACAACAAAGATACCTTAAGTACCTGCTTCAGACAAAATGAAAAAAAAAAAAAATCAACAGCTACGAGAACAAATCAATGGAGACTAGCAAGCCTTCAGGAAAACCAAAAGGCATTTAGAGCCTTTAGAGCATCATCCAGAAAATCATTACCTTTCCTGGGGTTAAAAGCAGTTTTTAAGAGGAATAACTGGCCATCAGAAATGCTAGCTTGGTACACCATCACTTGACAATTAAGTAGAAGGAAAAAATACTTAAATATCTAGACTCTTGTTTTAAAACATAAGCTAGCTATGGAAAAATCTAAGCTGCAAGGTAGACATAGAGAGAGGTGGTGACAAATCAGAAATTACATCGCTAGGTCAGTGGAGCTAGCACAAAACCTTTGGAACAGGAAGCTGCAGTTAAATACATTGGTTTTCTTATCAATGAGAGATCAGAGCAACAGTAACAGGACCGTGTACAGCACACATGTGAAAACAGCCTTATCACGATGACAGCTGGAGAACTTATGGATTTTGTCCAGAAGTCTACTAGGAGCAATAGGCTTTCTAAACTCTGCTACACTGAGGCAAGAACAGCAGAGAAGAGACTGTGAGGCAGCACTGCCAGACCTCTGGGTACAAACTGTAAGAGTGGGAAAATCATTAATCTCCGTGGGGCACAGCTGGGCCCCAGCTCAGCCTGTAAGGGCAGCATCTCCACTTCAACACCATGTGCACCGAGTCAAGGTCTGTCCCTGCTCAGCTCAGGGATCTGTTTCTACACAACACATCCCTCCACACACATCTGAGAACAGATTCTCCACAAGGTTCTATAAACAGATTAAACATTCCTTTAAAAAACCTGTACACACACACACACACCCCTCAAGAAAGTTGAAATTTCTATTCAGAGCTCCAAAGCTTTGCTGGAATCTGTAAAAATTACAAACAACAGCCAAAAAGAAAACACAACCCCTTGTCTTTTCAACTACTTTGGGAGAACAATTGCTCTCAAAGATCGCATTCATTAACATTCTGATGAAGTTCCCTTTTAGCGCTGTTTTTCATACTTGAAAGGAACAGCTATGATCAGAGAGAGCCCTCAACTACCGACTCACTCATTTAGATTCTCTCGCTCTGATTCACCAATCACCTTCAAGAATAATTAGCAGCTTCATCTGAACGTAATGAATATACACACATGCTCACATCCATACCATTCATTTCGGAAGGCGGGGAGAAATCCCCCTTTCCTCAGCCCGAGCCTTCCTGACCCCTGGCACAGCAGCCACCTCCTGGGCAGCACCAGCACCTGATGGTTTTTCCAGCAGCCGACCGTCTCACTGACCACCCCAAGTCAAGAGGTCAGAGCAAACCACATTTCCAGGTTAAGTGCAAAGTCGTGGTGAGTGGCTGGGTGCTAAAAAACAACACCACTACACACACACATCAGCCATAACCTGCATGAAACCCCAACTGGATTTATACAGGAAGATCCAGGGGAAGGAAGAGAAAGGAGAAAATTTAACCTCTTACACACAAAAAGAGGCTGCTGCTTGTGTGTCTGTGGGGCTTTCTTTTTTTTTTTACTTAATTTAAAATATATAATCAACTCAGTCTTTATTTGGAAGACGGTAGGATAGGACATACATAAGTCAAGTCACAAGTATCGCTGAAACAAGACACATGATTTTCAGATGATAACTGCCAAAGGAAACACTGCCACGTGAGTTAAAATCCAAAATGTTTGAAATTCACACCAGAGAGCTAAAGAAGACCTCAAAGCCATGCCTCAATATTAACATTAACTGCTCATACTCCCAGGTCAACACAAAGGAAAAATACATACATTTATTCCATAAAGAACCCTTTATTTACAGGAACACCAGCGTTGAGAATTTGCTTCAGTGGGGAAGGGGAATTCACAGTATGGTGAGATACAAAGAAAAACAAACCAAAAACCACCTCACCTCTCCCAAATGATTCTACCATTAAGTTCTACCTAGACACTGAGAAATTTCATTTCCAAGAGGAAACCAAATGCTTAGTTAGTCTATGAAACATAATCAGAGATCATTGTAACATCAAGTAATAAACCAATCTAGAACACCACAATGAACTACCACATAGACAACAACAGCTCCTTTCAAGATTAAAAAATTAAATAAAATACTTTCTAAGTTCAGTACTGTCTCTAGGCCATGTACTCACTTCTACACTTTCTTCCCCCTCATGAGCATAGAAGGTTTCAATTCTTATTTATTTTTTAAAAAGCATTACAGCAGATTTTAAATCCTCTTGAAAAAACAATGTACACCAAAATACGATTTCTAGTCAAGCAGAAGAAAACCACCTGTTGCAGTCAAGTTCACCAGAGCACACAGCTCCACACCACACAAAATGACCTCGCCATTTCGGTTATTTACATGGGCACACACTCGTTGAAAGCACTTTTGCCTTAACCATCCCCTTCCCTTGCTGCTGCATCACATCTGCCAGATATCACCCATGGTCCAAGGCAGTGCTGCAGGGAAAAAGCCACACAACGTAGAGTATTTTCTTCTTTCTAGTTTTACTGGGATTTAAGAAATGCACAATATCATTAATCAAAAAACACAACTTTGAACATAACACATCTGGTTGGTGTGAAACAGGTGAATTCTCCTCACACTTTTCCCTCTGAGGTGTCAACCACCATGGCTGTAGAGGTGCACACATGTTTTTGTCTAACGTGTTGGTAAATACACTATGAATCAGTTAATTTCAGGTGGTGTTCTCTTACATGTTGGTAAATATAGTAGAAGTCGGTTAATTTCAGGAAAGCATTCTAGTACCTATTTGTAAATACAGTAGAAACTGGTTAATTTCAGGACGTACCGAAGTTCTTCGCAAGAATTATAAAGTGGGTCATTTTGTAAAGACTTTTTAAATTCTTTTTAAAGAAAAAACAGAAGGGCTTTCACAAACAGGAGTACCTTGGGGTGACAGATATTTAAGGTCACTTTTTACCCTTGTGTACCTTATTATCAAGGCTTGGGTGATGCAATAACAAGGCTCACCCCATATGAAAATCCCAGAGTTTCCCCTGTCAGCCTGGAGGGACTGCACTACCATTTGAATTCTATTTCCTGATAATGTGCTCATCATGGTAGAAAATTTCTGCAGGAAGATGAATTTTACTTTCTTCCCTGACGGCTCAGTAGAGACTCAGGGGTTTAATTGGCCCTATCTGCTGATGCATATTTGACTAAGAGCATGCCCAAAAAAAAAAAATTTAAAAAAAGGTTATACAGGCAGGTCTAAGGCTTGGTTCAGAGGCACACAAAAGCAGATTGCTCGCTCATTATCAGTTCTGCATACACAAAGTAGTCGGCTTTCCTGTTAGGACAACACCCCACAAATGACAGCACAGAAAGCCAAAGAACAGCCATCACCAACCTAACACAAAGCTTCTTCCCTCTCCAGCACCTGCACACCCAGAGCTGCTCAGGGACCACCGGGCTCATGTCCCTGCTGAGCAGAACCCCTGGCTCCCCCAGCAAGGGCGCTGACACCAGGGCAGTGGCCAAGGCCACCTCTGACACCTCCACGGGCACACAGGGACCATCTCTGGGACTCTCCGAAGTTGGTCCTACAGGTGAAAAACTCCCAACAACCACGATGCCACCAGAGGCCTGCGGGGCAGGAGGGGTGGGCTGGGGAGCAGCAAAGCTCATGAACAAAATGGGACCTCATAGTCTGAGCCAAAGACCTTAAACATCCCAGGGCAAATCAGAGTATTCATTAGTCCCTGCAGAACTCACTACTGTAACACAGGTTAATAGACACACAAGTGGCAGGAAATCCAAAGTAGGGAGAGCACCCAAAACTTTGCCCATGTTTCCACCATGCTGTGTCAAACAAAGTGGGCAAAAGCACCAGGATTGCTCATATTTACTGGGAATTCAAGTTATTACACCCAACAAGCAACTTGTGAGGTGCTTCCTCTCGACAACTCACTCCTTCCCCTCGTACACAAACAAAGCAAAAATCAAAAGCCAAAGTCATAGTTTGTCAATGCCCCTCTGAAAATATTAAATTTCCTGCTCTGCTTAACTTAGCTCAGACAAGGCAGGCAGTATTTGCTCAGCAAATATTGTTTGTAATAAGTTAGACAAGCAATATTTTTTGCCAGCCTATTAACACCAGAAAAATATGTACAGTCAACAAGAGATGAAGAATTTGTTCAATTACTTCAAAAATGGGAATTACAACCGAGGGATTATTATCCATTTAAACATCTCTTTTCCACAAAATGTCAAACACTAGCCATTTGCTAACAATCTCCGGAGACAGATAAAGTAACATTTTGGCAATGCAAACACAAACTCCCGAGCAGGAGGAGGGGGGAGTGGGAGGAAGGAGGGCGGGAGGGGGGAAGCTCCACCATTCACAACAATGCCGGACCATCCCAACACGCCAGGAATATTTTGCAGGCAATTAAAAGCCCAAACAAACATTTGACTTGCCCGAAATGATGGCGAACACCGGCCGGAGCCGGGCAGAGGAGGGGACAGAGGGAGGGAAGGAGCAAGAACGGGGGCGGGGGGGGCAGCAAGTTGCCAGCGGAGCCGCGATCACCGGGGCTGGCCCGGCACCCTCCCGACCGCAGCCCCGGGATCCCCCCGGGCTGACACCAGGATTAATGCACGTTAATTGCTATTTGCAAAATTCAGCAGCC
>VXBU01007121.1:0-24216 GCA_013400315.1 Bombycilla garrulus
TTTCAAACCAGCACAAGGATTTAGATGGAAAGTGGCTAAATTAAGTTGTGCTACTTTCTTAAAACTTCAGTCTCCTAAACTAATTCAGATCTTGAAAATGTCATCTGACTGTGTGACTTAAATGCACCAATAGCTACAATAGCTGGATTTGAAAAAGTCTGGGTTTAATTCTGTTCTGTAATTGTATGACTAATAGTTAAATAAAAAGATCAGAAGCTTTGGGTTTGAACTGGCAGGAGTTTGAGTGAGATAAAGCTGGGTAGAATATGAGATATGGAAAATAAATTATTACAGCATAGATTCACTTATTCCTGTGGAATATTAGTTTTTACTGGTTTTGACCAGTAGAATATGCAAGTCATACAATATAGAAATTTAATAGCATTCATTTAAATGCCAATTCTGGGTATGTCATGCTGCACAATATTTAATGTTTGTATTCATTATTCAAACCCTGAACTATTTCTGAATTCAATGGGTTTTTTATTCTGCAGCAGTGAGCACGAGTGCTTCACAGTTTTTATTCACTGTGTTTAGATGAGTTGGCATTTGCTCCATTTTTAAAATGAGAGGCAATGAGTGTAAGGTAAATGATTCAAAACAATTCTTTGTGTTTTGTGGGATGTAAGGTCTAATCTCTTCAGAAATATTGTAGGTGGTGTTTTGAAATATGAAGTGTAGCTGTTGGTGCCAGTCATTTGATGCACTGTAGGTGGTCAGAACAATTAGAATAGCACCTACACCTTGGCATTCTTGACTGAAGAGCTGAGGATAGTTCTAGAATGAATGAGTTTTAGGAGATATGTGAATTTCCAGGCTGGTACCTGCGTCCTTCAGCTGTGGCATTCCTCTTTTCTGTGATGTCTGGTTTACTTTTCCTTGAGTCTTTCTGTGTCGCATACTTCTGTTGAAGTCTAAACTGTGTAATTCAAGTTTTCTAAATGCAGAATTTGAATGCTACCTGCAGTGGTAGAGTTCAGTGTGTGTATTTCAGTACAAGTGTAATTTTCTTCCTTTACTGGGTAATAAAACTTTACTTGAATAGAACTATTATTGAATGTCCTGGGTCATTCAGTTTTTTTTAGAGCTGCTGCTACTTCAGCAAAGAGTAGCAATATTTGGCAGAGTTGTAGCAATCATTAATTCAAAATGGGAATTTTGATAAAGGGCTTCTTGCTCTAATCACTGTGTGTATTTAAGTGTTGAACTTATTTCTGAGTGCTGAGACTGTTGCTCTAATACATCCGGTTGTCTCTTTCATTTGTTAGTGTTGGAATGTCACAGTAGATGTACAAAGAGATCTGAGGAGTTTTTCGCCCTGGTCTTCTGTAAAACACCTTGAGAAAAAAAGGCTTTCTTTCATCAGATACTTATTTATGTTTGTGTGTTGTATTTCTGAATATAGGTTGCTCTTTGGAATTCGACTTGACCACTGTTTCATGCTTTTTGGAAATGGCTGCTGTTCAGTGGGTGTCTCATGCGTCTGATACTGTGGTTATTCAAGCAGTTGAAATTATGTTCTGGAGGCAGAATTGGGCTGAGTTATTTGGTTAGTAGTGCACTCTTCATACGCAAGTTCAGTGTTGAAGTATACTTTTTAAGTAACTAATTAAACGTAAAACCCTAAGTGCTATTCAAGTAATGGTAATTAGGCCTGCCGTTTCACTGTGTGGTTGAGGGTTCGTAATCACAAGTTGCACATGTGTCTATACCTGACCATTTTACTTTGGGAGAGGGAATATATGGGAGCATTTTTGGAAAGGGTATCATACTGAAAGCATGAACAAGGTGTTTTATGCTCTGCTAATTGACATTAACATGTGAAGACTGGAATAATTGTACTAGATCTGACTAGGATGGAGTTAATTTTTTTCACAGAAATTGTCACTGTGCTGTGTTTCAGATTTGTGACCAAAATAGTGCTGAGAGGGTATTGCTGTGGTTGCACATTCTGTACAGTGCTCGCACAGCCCCAAGACCACCTTTGTTCCATGCTCTTGCTTCCCCTCAGGGAATAGGCTTGGGCAAGAGGCTGGGGGGGGACACAGATGGGACTGCTAAACCTCACTGAGGGCAAAGGGATCTTGCATGCTGCAGAGCATTGTGCTGGCCGTTCTGGTAGTAGTGGGGGAGCCTCTGTTCCAGACATCACTCAGAAGCTGAATGGACATGTGTCTGTTGGTGGGAGGTGGGAGTAATTGCCTTTGCATGACTTGTGGGGTTTTATTGCTTTATTTTTTGCCTCTACCTTCCCCTCTCCCCTCCACCTTTAAACTGTCTTTTTGCTTAACAACCGCAAGTTTTATTTGCTTTTTCCTTTTTGGTTCTCTTCCGTATCCCACTGCAGAGAGAAGTGAGTGAGCATCTAGTTTGGGGGCTTTGTTGCTGGCTACAGTAGACGTATCACAGTAAGATAGAAGTTTTCAGCTGCATACAACTGTCTACTATGTAGCTGTATACAACTGTCTACAACTATATTGAATTATGAAATTGTCTTATTTATATTTTCATTTTAACGTCATCTTTTTTGATCTTGTACTGATAAGTCTAGTAAACCAATACATAATTAAAGTGTTATATTTAATTATTCCCATATTTTTATGTACTTTTCTGTTCAACATTTCAAGTAATTTCTGGTTGAATTTTGACAAGAAAACATACTCACCACACCATGTTTTCCCTCTTTTTTGTTGTTCATCTGCACAATATTTTGGCAAAGAACATGGTAACAATTAATTAATTTGCCACTTTATGCAAGACCTTAGGATATTTTAGTTGTAACAATGTATTTGAGTCTAGCATGGTAATTATGTCAGGCTTGTGAGGGTGACTCACCAGCATGGCTGTTTTGAAGCAACTAATTAAAGATGAGTCAAATATAAGAAAGCTGATGTTGAATTGCATTGTTTTATATGCATCTTTAGAAAGGGTAATGCTTGTTCAGTGACCATTGAAATACTGCTTTTAAACTAAATGTATGCTTTAATAAAAAGTGGTTTATGACCAGAGGGTGTTTTAAGTATGCTTGTGTACATTAATTTGTTTAAAATACACAACATATAATTTTTTAATTTTTGAGGCAATGTTTTTTCTTAAGCTTTTAAGTAACAATCTTCCCTCATATGAACAATTTTGCAAATATAGCTCTTGGAAAAAAACAGACTTGTTCTCATTTGCTGTGTCCCTTAGGATTTTAGGACTGATAGTTATTCTGACCTGTTTCATTTTTATTTTTTTTCTAGATGTACATAAGTTGACTGCAGCCATTTAGAAATTACTTCCTGCATGTATAAAGTCCTGCTAACAAGACTAAGCTAAGGCCATAGTAGATGCTGATTCTAAGAGAGCAGATTCTGTGCCTAAATTTGATTTATATTTTATTTAGCTGAAGAATTTTTGTATTTACTGAAGTGTAGATTAAGTCACTTGCTGTATTTTTTTAAAAAAAAGTTGTGAAATAGAATCATAGAATAGCTTTGGTTTGAAGGGACCTTAAAGATGATCTAGTTCCATGCCTCCAGCCATAGGCAGGGACACCTTCCACTAGACCAGGTTGGCCAGAGCTCCATCCAGTCTGGCCTTGAGCACTTCCAGGGATGGAGCACCCACAACTTCCTTGGGCAACCTATTTCAGATTCTCACCACCCTCACAGTAAAGAATTCCTTTGCAATACCTAATCTAAACCTACTCTCTTTCAGTTTGAATACATATCCCTATTCCTGTCACTGCATGCTCTTCTAAAAAGTCTCTTTCCATGTTTCTTGTGGGTTCCCTTCAGGTACTGGAAGGCCACAATTAGGTCACCCTTAAACCTTCTCTTTCCCAGGCTGAAAACCCCCAATTCTCTCAGGCAATCTTCATAGGAGAGGAGCTCCATCTCTCTGACCATCTTGGTGGCCTCTTCTGGACAGCTCCATGTCCTTCCTGTGCTGGGACCTCCGAGCTGATGCAGCACTGCAGGTGGGGTCTCATCAGAGCAGAGCAGAGGGGCAGAATCCCCTCCCTGACCCTGCTGCCCACACTGCTCTGGATGCACCCCAAGACACATTTGGCTCTCTGGGCTGGGAGTGCACATGGCTGGGTCATGTCCAGCCTCTCAGCAACAGCACCCCTAAGTCCTTGTGGGCTGGGCTGCTGTGATTTGTCCATCCCCAGCCCAGGATTGCTCTGATCCAGGTGCAGCACCTTGAGCTTGGTCTTGGTTAAACCTCATGAGATTCCCATAGGCCCTCTCCTAGAGCTTGTCCAGGTCCCTCTGGATGGATGGCATGCCATCCTTCAGCTGTGTCAACTGCATCCCTTAGCTTGGGGTCATTTGCAGATCTGCTGAGAGTGCACTCAATCTGTCTGTGTCATTAATGTAGATATTAAATACCACTGGTCCCAATACAGATCCTTGAGGGAAACTTGTCCATGACGTTCAAAATCACTTGTGTGTCCTCCATGTGCCTTAGCACAGTCTCTAGGAGGATCTATTCTATCACCTTACCAGGCACAGAAGCAAGGCTGACACGTCAGTAGTTCCCAGGGTCCTCCTTTCCACCCTTCTTAAAAGCGGTTACTCCTTTTCCAGTCACCTGAGACTTGCCCTGAGTGCCCTGACTTTTCAAATGTCATGGAGAGTGGCTTGGCAGACACATCAACCAATTCCCTCAGGACTCTGGGATGCGTCTTGTCACATTGAACAGACTTAAGTAAATTCCAGTCCCTCCAGTGGTCATGAGCCTGATCTTCTCTTATGGTGGGGTAGTACTTTGTTCTCCTCCTGTTGTCCATCCACTTCAGACATATGGGAAGAGAGGCTGCCTGTGAAGACTGAGGCAAAAATATTGAGTACCTCAACCTTCTCTTCCTTCATTGTTACCAGTTTTCCATTGTTATCAGCTGCATTATTGGGGGTGAACTTCTTTGATCTCGCTTTTCTGCTTAACATACCAGTAGAAGCCCTTCTTGTTATTCTTTGCATCCCATGTAAAGATTTCAAATGTATCTGTCTTTAAAGGGAATATGAATGTAAATATATATAGAATTATATTTATTTTCTTCTCAGTCTTTATCAACTCCAATTTGTTTTCTAATGTTGAACTAGACTGTTGGAAGTGAGAAAATACCTGTATCTAAACATAATAGTTACAAAATGAGTAAATAGTATATATATAGCTCTTTGTGTTTGATGTACGTATAGAATATTGTACATTTGTATATTTATGTGAATATAAATGTAACTAACTGTAATGAATTAATGGATTTACTAATTTTCAAGAAAGCCAACCTTTTATCCATTGTTACTTCTGAAAATGCCTTTAAGGCACAGAAACAANCATCACATGGAATAAGTGCAGTTTTTTTCAGACTGAGTTAGTATGGTCCATTGTGGTGGGCACTTCTCTCTTCTGTGGAACAAAGCCTGCCTGTCTGTAGCACAGAAAAATGTTTCATTCCTGAAATTGTTTTCCCAAGCTAAATCTCAAGCAGTCTTTCTTGCTCTATAATTATTTGAGGTAGAAGAAATTAAACTTTTTTCCTTAATTTTACTAGTTCAGGTAGAAGCTAAATCAGAAGTACTTTTGGCATTATGAGACCCCATTTTTTCAGCTTTGTTTTTATAAAATGCTTTCTCTGTTCCTGATGGGCTTGGATGTACTTCTGGGTAGGAAAGTCCAACAATTATGGAAGGCTCTTTTCATCTTCTGTGCTTTACAAGTGTATAGGCGTGGAATCCATACCTGGTTAACATAGCAGGATAGAGGTTTTTTCCCTTCTCTCATGAGAGCTTTTTTCGTTATACATCAAATATATGACAGATGGGGTTTCTGTTGTACTGTGTTAATATAGGCTTATAAGAAGCTCCGAATGAAATTACGTTAGTTTGGAGATAAGGAGGTGGATGTTTACAGACTTCTTTAGTGAAAACAAACCTTTTTTACTTTGAAAGAAAATCTGACTTTTATATGACATAATGATATGGCTGTTGACTTTTTGATTATATGCATGTGCCCAGATTTACACAACTATTTCCTCTTCTAGGATCCCTCTGTTACACAAGTGACAAGAAATGTTCCACCAAGACTAGATGAGTACAATCCTTTCTCTGATTCAAGAACAGTAAGCACATGTATTTCTTAATCATTCTGCTAATCTTTGATTTATGAGGTTTTATTTTCAGAATTGGGTCTGATGATGTAGAATGTACAATGGGCTGGCTGCAGGTAGTGGAAGATGTGTAAGAAGAGATAGTTCCAGTAAGTATTTTGAAGATGCATTGGCAAGGTTGATTTCAGAGAGCTTTGACTTGTTAAAGAAGACTGGCCCTCTGAAGGGGGACCAAAACAAAACTGAGTTTTTTTCTTGTTATCAGAAGTTAGTTTTTACTAACTTGTGATAATTTTTGCTAACTTATTTTTCCTGTTTTTACAAACTTCTGGTAGTCTGTCCTTGTGGTTTTCTGCATTTCACTAGCTTTGAAGCTTACAAATGCGGCACAGTTACCCTGGGTTTTGCTTTTGGTTTCTGTTTCATGTAATGAAAATGCTGTTTAGTATAAGGGAAACATTGTGCTTAAATAATGGTCCACAGGCTTTGAATAGTGGTGCAGTAGTGAAGGGAAAAATTTATGTCAAGGAAACAGTGTTTTACACCTCTAATTTATGTAGTTTAAATATACCTTGTGCTTTTCTTTTCCATTGTGGAGAGGAATACAAGAAATAGGATAGTAAATTTATACTGTCACCACATTTTTCAGTGGCTGCTTTTCATAGTGAAAATCTTGTGCAAGATTATTAAAATGTATGGGTGGTTACTGTATATCAATATAATTTATAAACATTTAAATACTGTGTTTTTAAAATGCAGTTTAATTTTTTATGACAAATCTGGTAGTATTGTTAGGGAGTGTTCATATTTGAGTATTTGCAATGCCATGGAGTAACAGAATTCACTCTTAAGAGAGAAGGAGCTTATGTTAATTGATATAAACTATCATTTTAACAAATTGCATAGCAAATGCAAAGTTTGGTAGTAAAGCGGTTTAGCAAGATTCGATGGCGAGGTACATTTGCTTACTGCTTAGAGGACATGGTCAAATAAAATTGTCAGGAAGGCCCTCCTGTTTAGTCATGAGGTTCAAAAAGGGCCCCATTGCTTTCTGGACTCCTTCCTGAGGGGCGTTTTGGTATGTATGGATCCAGACTTAGTCCCAGATTTTGTCAATGATATACATCTAAGGGACTATATGTGCACAATCAGTCCTTTCTATCACTTAGCTAAGATTTCAAAGTTCAGTGTCAATTACTGAGATGAGAATCTGTTGTGACAAGGAATTTCTCTGCCTTGAGGAATAACCCTGAGATGTGTCCCTGCTCAAGGGGAGGTCTTGTTGTGCAGCCCATTGTTGTGTGAGAGAGCTCAAGGGGCCTTGGACATGATTTATAAAGTAAGATGATTGATTTATGGTCATATTTGCATACTGATTATGGCAATTAGTTTCTTCCAAACTTGGCTTGAATCAGATCTTTATTAGCATTTTGCTATGATGGGTGCATTGCTCAGATCAGCCCTTGGGTCCTGTTATCTGTCTCCCTGAAAAACCTACTTAAGAGCTGAATGTAGTCTTCGTGACCAGATGGATCGTTACAACTGTCACTGGTTATAACTTGAGCAAGATTGTGGGAAGTAGTGGCGACAGGGAGAGCAGACTCTCACAGCAATGAAACAGTAAGATTTCATACTGTTTTAAGATTCTGTGTGGAGGAAGCTTGGTTTTGGATATGCCTTGGATTAGCTGTTTAAGGCAGAATATTTACAGCTAGCAACAATGTTAAGTAAGCCTCCAAAATTATTTTCTCCTAGGTGACAATATCAGGAATTACATTAGATTTACTTTTATGAAGACTTTCAAAATTGCTTTGTATTGACCATAAGTCATAAGGAAAGTAAATCTTGTTTAAAAGGAATATAATCTCAAGCTACTCTGACTTTTTTATTACTTCTGTACTTATTTTAACATGCAGCTTAGTGGGAAAGGGAGAATGGAAGCATATGGCTGAGATTATCTGGCTTTGAACAGTCAGATGTGCTTGGATTAAAAATTCTAGTTGTCCATTAGAGATGTCACTCAAAAAGCTGGAATAGAGGAAGTTTAAGTCAGTGGTCAGATCTATGATGCGCTGTGATTCAGTTAATAATCTACGGCATGTTTACAGATTAATAAAAGTTGTCCACTGAATGAACACTTCTCTGCAAATATAAAGACTTCCACAGGATTTCTTGACAAGAGCAAGACTGAAGAAATAAAGTTAAGAATGCAGCAATAATCAACCTTTACATGTTACTTCCGTTCCTCTCTATCTTGTGGATGCTGAACATATGAGTGTTTATTCTGTAATTATATGCATATGAAGAAATATACCTGGCTATGTGAGGATATACTCACAATTACAAGCGCTCACCTCTCTTTTTCCAGCAGCTTTGTATACAAGAGAAGAGCACACTGTGTATATACGAAGAAATATGTCCAACAGGAGTAATAGTAGAGACAGTAGAAGTGAATGCCTTTATAGACGGGATAAGCAGAGGTAGAAGCAGGATTTGTGAATTTTAGACTTGGCGAAATACCCAAGTGTCTGTCAGTATCCCTATCTGATGGACATCAGACAGGGATGGAAATCACTCTGTTTTGTGTGCTGCTCTGAGCAAAAGCATACGAGTAGTTTTGGTGGGAGTTAATTTCCAGATTTATAGTGGTTTTAGTAAGATGGTATCTTGCAGTCTCCAGAATTAACAGAGCATTCAGTTAACATCAATTTTGATCCTTGCTATACAAAAAATACGTGGACAGGCTGAACAGGATGCAGAGAAGGGCCACAAAGGACAATCAAAGGCCTTGGAAGCTTGATGTGAGGAATGACTAACAAAACTGTGTTTGTTCAGCTTTGAGAAATGAAGTCTTAGGGAAGACCTTAATTCTACATTCCAGCCTCTAAAAGGTGGCTACAGAGAAGATGGAGACTCCATTTTTACAAGTCACATGTGAAGGATGAGAGGTGATAGGTAAGAATTACTGCTGGGGACATTGAATTGGACACAAGAGGAAAATGTTTCACAATGAGAACAACCTGATCAACAACTTCGCGAGACTGATCTCCCCAGGGAAGTGTTGGATTCTGCATTGTTCAGACGGAACTAGACAGAGTGCTAGACCATCTTGTTTAAACCATGCTCTTGCTAAGAAGGGTTGGACTCAATGGTCCTTGAGGTCTTCTTCCAGCCTGGTGTTTGTGATTCTTTCCCCATTCATTCCAAATGGAGGCTAATGACATATGCTAGAGTACAAAAATATTTCTCCATTTCAAATCCAGAAAGGATTTCCATGGGTGTTTATTCCGTGAGAAAGTGATTTCAGACTGAATACTGATATTGGTTACATTATCTCAGTTGTGCTGCCTTTGTCAAGTGACGTGCTTCCTACTGGTCTTTTTTGGATTCAGGATGGAACAGTGGGGAAAAAAAAAAGTAAATCCTACCTTTTCTCAATAGTCCCTATTTTGTTTTCTTACTTCTGGTATCTTTGTGGCTTGACTTTTTCTTCATCCTTTCACATCTTCAGTGGTAGGAAGGTAACATGTAAGATATACAGAAAAGAGCAAGTAGGCATGGGAGACTTTAGGTTGCATGTGTCAACCACCTTAGTATCTAACATGAGAAAATCAGGAGTTTTGTTAGGGTTTTTTTTTCCTTTATGTTTATCAGATTTCAAAATCTGTCTATATTTGATTGTTAAACAAACAAACAAACCAACCAACCAACTGAACAAACACCCCCCCAAAAAAAAAATAAATCAGAGAATGGTGTAAATGTCAAATTAAATATCCTTGGCTGATCTTCAGTGGTTTTGTCTACAGCTCCAACAGTTACCATGGAGATTATATTGTATCTTTTGTCATGTTTCTNAATGAAGATTAGAATATAGGATTAGTATTTCTGCTTCATCATTTAATAAAATTATGTTAAAGATCACTTTTGATCTCTTCCTGCTTCTAAGTTTTGAACTTCTCTGAGCACTCTGTCTATATAGATAAGCCTATATACCCATATATGCCTTATGTACCCATATATACTTATACCTAACAATGAATATAGCAACCAGTTTCAAATTGCTGCATTAAAAATTTGGGGGAAAAAAAATTAATGGAGTTGGATTTTCTGTAGTTGTTTCAAGAGATGCTTTTCAATGGACTTTTTTTTTTTTTTTAATCCTGGGTAGCTCCCTATCCTTCCATCTTGTATCTAAACACAGCAGAAAAACACCTAAGTCTGTAAGAAACCAAACTGATCTTCCACTCCTGGCTTCTTCTGGAAGTTTTAACCTGTCCCCAGTAAATAAACTTCACCTGTATGAGGAAATAAGAGAGAACTTCTTTTGAGCACCTATCTCCAGTCAGGTGTTGAAAACAAGTTTAGTTAGATGAATTTTTTAAATTGTATTCTGATTGTTTTTACACTAACTCTTGCTGAAACCTTAGGCTGAAAACTATGAAATTTCACCTTGGGAAGTTGAACTATTCTTTAACTGTTACTTAATTTTGTGAACGGAGTCTGTAAGACAAGTGCAAACTGAAAGATTAGGAAGCTGCAACTATCAACTGAAGCTGCAATCTGTCCAGATAAAAACAGTTACATACAAAGAATTCTATAATGAACTGGTAGGCTCCACATCAAAAATCGTATGGGACCAAAAGGCATATACAGGATGCATAAAGAGCATGTGGAGGTTGGGTTCGTAGGTTGTGAAGGTGTAGAGGCCCAGGGACTTTGTTCTAGGATCTCTCTCAGGAGGCACCCAGCTCAAGCTGTTTTTCAGGTACTGGAAGTTGCTATAAAGTCTTCCCAGAGCCTTTTCTTACCCAGGCTGGACAAATACAGTTCTCTCAGCCTGTCCTCACAGGAGAAGTGCTCCATTCCTCTGATCATCTTGGTGTCCTTCCTCTGAACTCATTATGTCCATGGTCTTGCTAGACTGGGGGCCTCAGAGCTGAATGCAGTAATCCAGTTGGGGTGTCATGAGAGCAGAATTGCTTCTCCTGACATAGGCCGTTTCTGGTTAAGCTTCTTTGGATGCAACCCAGGTTGTGAGTACAATGCTAGAGCTTGAGAGTATACTGATACAATTTCAGTCTTCCCAGTTCTAGGGAAATACTAGACTCTGCAGCTATGTTTTGCAGGGTTTTTTGTTGAGCTTTATTTTGGGAGCTAAATTATTTTCCAAGTCTTTTGAATACTCCTGTTTGTTTCATTGTAAGTAGCTGTGGTGTTCTTTTTGCTTCTCAGCTTTGATTAGGATTATGAAAATAAGCACTTCATTTTGACAGGAAGACTTAGAGCAAACTGAGTTTAAGAAGTTGTCCTAGGTTACAATGTAAAAATATGCCAGAAGGTCTGTATTCTAGCTCCATCTTCCATGAACTGTTAAAACCAGGAAGGGCAGTGTTTTCCTTGCCTCCTCCCCAGGACTATCTCCTGTTAATGGGCCATCAATGCCTTGCCCCATGAGTCATAGATAACTCCCTCCGGGAGCCATTTCCTATATAATGGGCCATTAAGGACCCACCACATGACTCAGAGAATGACATCAGCCCATTGTGAGAAGCTCTGCCCAGGGGGAGGAGCCAAGCATTCCCACCTGGATATAATCTGGGCATTTGGACAGAATAGGCATCTGCCTTCTACTGGATTCCCAGAGGAGCAGCCTTCTCTCCCACTGGGTTCCCAGGGGAAGGACCAGACTCTTCAACATCATCACCGGACCACTGGAGGAAAACTCTGCCCTTCTACAGGATCTCTGCTTCAGCAGAACCATCTGTCACTCCAGGAGGACTACTGGAGCCACCTTTCAAACTGGACTGCTACCAACACCCTGACTGACAGGGTGTCAGCTTGTATTCTAACTGTCAGGTTTTGGTTTTTGTATAATGCTGCATCTTATTCTAATTTTCCTATTAGGTTGTAGTTTGTTGGGTTTTTGTTTTACTTTATTTTGTTTATACATATTAAAGAACTGTTCTTCCTATCCTCATATCTTTACCTGAGAGCCCCTTTAAATAATTTGAATGGAGGGGGTTTACATTTTCTATTCCAAGAGAAGCTCCTGCCTTCCTTGGCAGGCACCTGTCTTTCAAAACCAAAACAGAAAATATGGTAATTCTTTTAAAAAAACATCTTTTAAGAGCTCAAGAGCAAGCAATTTCAAATTATTGTAATTCAGAGAAGTGAGGCAGAAAGCCAACTTGGCTGAGTAGGGATCTTTTTCTAGAACCTAAATAAAAGTGTTTGGACATTGAAAACAAGGATAGATGACACAGGAGGGCTACAGAGATGCTGTTTGCCACTTACTGCAGGGATGAGATTTGTGTTTTTACAGCTTGATGAGCATTTAAGCTGGACAGCACTGTGGTGGACAGCAAAAGCGCCTTTTAAAAAGGTCAACAGCAGAAATATTTCAGAGATTATATTAGTCCATTATTTGATGAGGTCAGTCAGCTCACAATTAGGGATGTGGACAGAGCAAAGATCTTTAATGCCTTTTTTACCTCTATCTATAACACCAATGATGGGCCCAAGGACCCCTGTAATCCTGTGACTTGAAGGCTGTGTAAACTCTGAAGTTGTTCAGGATTTACCACTCCAACTGCATGCACATAAGTCAATGGACCCTGATGGAATTCATCCAAGTGTACTGGAAGCGCTGGCTGATCATATGGATCCTCTCCGTGTTATTTTTCAATGGTCGTGGGAGTCTGGAAAGGTATCAGTTGTTTGAAAGCTGGCAAATGTTGTCCCAATTTTCAGAAAGACTAAAAAGAAAGACAGGCCAATAAGTTTCACTCCTGTGCCTGATAAACTTATGTTGAAGGTTATTCTGTGATCAGGTGGAAAACATTTGAGAGACAATGCCATCATTAGTCAGAGCCAGAATTGGTCCATGAGGGTTAAATCTTGCTTAACCAGCTTAAGCTGGGAGTTGGACTCCATGATCGTTATAGGTCTCTTTCAACTTGAAATGCTCTATAGTCATGATGCTTTCTTCACTTGGTTGTTCATCTATCACAGATAATTTATAATATCTGTGCTTATTGTGCATTGTTGTGATCTTTGAATAGTAACCTGGAAAAACACATTTAAGCTGTATTGAACTTCCAGCATTTAGGATAATTTTGATCACTGCAACTATGTTTCCCTGTGCACACATTATGAAGCAAAGTATGAAAACACAGTAGTATCAAAAATATGCACTTTTTTTTCCTGTATTTAGTGAAAGAAATACTGCTATATTTCAGCAACATTCTGTATCCTCTGAATACAATGGCTGAAATGCAACTTTTGCTAGGATATATTCTTAACACATGTATCAACCTAGAAATTCTGGAGTGATACCTAGCAAAAATTGATGAAATTATGTCCTAGGTTACAATGTAAAAATGTGCCAGAGGGTCTGTATTCTATCTCCATCTTCATGAACTGTTGAAACCAAGGAGGGACAGTGTTTTTCTTTGCCTCCTCCCCTGGACTATCTCCTGTTAATGGGCCATTAACACCTTGCCCTATGAGTCATAGATAACTCCCTCCGGGAGCCATTTGTGTTTAATGGGCCATTGTGAGGACCCACCCCATGACTCATACAATAACATCAGCCCATTGTGAGGATCCACCACATGACTCATAGAATTACATAATCCCATTGTGAGATGCTCCACCCAGGGGGAGGAGCCAAGCATTCCCACCTGGATATAATGTGGGAACTGGGACAGAACAAGGAAGGAACCCTTACCTACTGGTTTCCTGAGGACAAGAGCTACCAGACCTGTCTACAGGATCACTACTTCAGCAAGACCACCTCATCTGGACTGCTGTCACCACCCTAACTAGCAGGGTATCAGGTTGTATACTGACTCTGTCAGTGGTTTTTGTTTTCTTTGTATTACTTGCATGTATTTTACTTTTTCCTATTAAATTGTATTTCTGTCTTGGAGTCTCACTGGTTCTGCTTTCAAACCAGCACAAATAATTAAGCAATACACTATGGATCTTCTCTATTTAGCCAGGTGATATAAGTCTTTGTTAAGTAGAAGGCTCTGGAAGACATTATTAATAAATTACATTGTGTTTTAGAATATGAATGGATGACTCTTAAATGCTGCAGTTTTCTGAAACACTAACTGGCTGTATTAATATTTATGTCTGAACAAAATTAAAATTCCATTTCCTTTTACTGAATTCCTAAAATTCTGAGTGTTAATTGAAAGTAGTGCAAGAAAAGCTGCACCACAGAACTCAGCTGATTTTTTTTTTCTAAAGATTGTAAATATTGCAAGCAGCAAACCAAGCATTTCAATTTATATCAGTAGCACTTCCTTTAAAACATCTAAAATGGTTCTTACAGATAAAATGAAGTTTATTAGAATAGGAAAATGTTTCCCTATAATTGTCTTTTGTTTCCTTAGCCTCCTCCAGGAAATATGAAAATGCCTAATGTACCCAGTACCCAGCCAGCAATAATGAAACCAACAGAAGAACCATCTTCCTACACACAAATAGCAAAGGTTTGTCTGCAACTTTTAGGCACTAGGTTCCTTTTAATAATAATTATTTAAATATCCTTCTGCAATAAAGTATTTTGCAAGTAAGCATTGCTTTCCCGATTAAAATTAATACTGTCTTTAAGTAACTGGTAATATGTGAATTTGTGCTATATAGGGTCAGTCTTCATAAATGGAGATGCTTAATTATAGTGAAAAGACTTTGAATATTTATGCCGTGTTCATGCATGTTTTGTTAATATATGGTCATACTTGTTTTGTTCAGGAGCATGCCTTGGCCCAGGCAGAACTGCTAAAGCGTCAAGAAGAACTGGAAAGAAAAGCAGCTGAACTAGATCGCAGAGAAAGGGAAATGCAGAGTCTGAATCAGCAAGGGGGTATGCATGAAAAATATACTTTGAGTTTCAGAAATGTCACTTTTTCTTAGAAACTTTTAATTTTACAGTGACATTGTGAAGTAGATTGAGGAGGGATTTTTGTAATATCTTCTGGAAAAGGAAGTTTATTTCCCTTGAGAAGACGCATAAAGTGCATAAGCTGGGCTGTCCTTACAGATTTTCAGTGAAAAATTTTTAAATGTTGCCTCTGTAGCATTTTATTCTCTTCTATCATTCTCTTATATTTTTATTATAGATAAGTATCTGAGTCATACTACTGAATAGAAATGGAGCCTTTTGAGATGAACTAAATCTAACTTCTTAAAGTAACATCTCTTTGATTTCTCATCTGTCAGTATTTATAGCTGTAGAAGAACTTGTTTAGTTTGAAATGTTTCATATCTTTTGTTGTGTTAGAAACATTCTACACAAATAGCAGAAAAATCTATTCTATTATTAATCTATTATATTAGAGGTTTTGTATGCCACAATTTCTGTGTTGTGCAAAATCAACATTCAGTTTTTCTGCCTTCTCTCTGCCTTCCTTCACTGGGATACCTATCTGATTCAGCAGTGACCCCACATTTTCCCTAGTTTTCTTTTTGCTGCTGACATAGTTGTAGAAGCCTTGTTTGTTGTCCTTGTTATCATTTGGCAGACTTAATTGCAAGTTGCATCCTTGTATGCTTTGATGATGTTCCTGTAGTCCTCTCATGTGACCTGCTCTTTTTCCCACATCACACAAATTTCTTTCTTGCATTTGAAATTTACCAGAAGCTCTGTACTTATCCATGGAAGTCTCTGGTCATGTGGCTTGAAAGGAAAAAAAAATGGTGGTGCTGGCCCCTTTGTCTCGGGGAAGGGGAAAATGGAGTTCACACAGCAACTCAGGCAAAATAGGCAAAACCTGTTGAACTCCTGGATTTGGTGTCTTCCTTGCGCCAGATGAAGCTGGTGAATGTTAGTGTCCTTGTTGGCTCAGCCTTTTTTCCCCGTGGTCTTGGGCTCAGAGCAGCCCCCTGCTGGTCCACCATATCTGCAGTTTGCATCTCTGACCAAAAACAGAGCAGAAACAGTTCAAGAAAAAAACCAAAAAGCTGCTGAAAGGATTCTTGCTGCAGCCTGCAGGTCAGGGGAAGGGAAGAAAAAACGCCAGCTTTGTGCTTAAGCTAGCAAAAACTTATCTAGTGAAAGCAAGAATGTAATGTCCTGGTCCGCACCACAGCTGCACGCTCAAAGAAGAGCCTTTGAATAAAACTCATGCAGGAGCCAAAGGCTCCCCACTCCTCCCCCTGATTTATCTTAAAGATCTTAAAGCTACAGCAGCCATTTCTGGGAATAAAGCAGATGATTAGAGAATATAGTATCATCATAAAAACACCCCAAGACAATCATCCAGCAACACATCTTTCTTCATTGGCTCTTATATTGCATGCATCAAAAATTATCTTCAGTGATCTTCAGGAATTTACTGGACCATGTGTGTTGGGCCATGTTGTCCTGTAAAAAAAGTGCCAGGATTGTTGAAATCCCTAGAAGAACCAGGGCCTATGACCATGAGGCCATTGCCAGCTCTCCATAGAAAGCCTCATCAACTTCCTCCTGCTCATGACGTGGCCTGTAAGTAAACACCCACAACACTATCACCCATATTAGCCTGTTGTGATGGCTAACAGCTGGCCTGGAGGCCTCACGCTCAGAGGTAACCCTCATTATAACTCGACCTGGCTAGGCCATTAGGGAACCAGTTTATGCCATTAGGGAAGCATACAGCTATTGGCTAGGAAGCTGGGTGCCAATCAAATTCAGCCAATCAGGACCAACCGCACACGCTTTCGAAAACTATATAAAGGGAACTGCACTCAGTGAAATTTGCTGTTGCTGCATGAACATCAAGCATTGTGTTCCATTTCAGTTGAGACAGCCTGTCCCTTAATTCTCACCCATAAACTGTCAATTCATTTGTCTGCCCCTGAATAGAGCTTGATACAATCCAGTTATTTTCTTATATGAACAACTCCCACCTTACCTCTGACGTGTCCTTCCTAAAAATTTACAGCCATGCATGACATTATTCCAGTCATGTGAGCTATCCTACCATATCTCTGTAATTGCAGTAAGATGATAGCCTTGCAACTGCACATAGATTTCCATTTCTTCTTGTTTATTCCCTGTGTTTGTGTACAGGCACTTCAGAGAGGTGATCAAGCATCCAGATTCCCTAGATGGAGTGTAAGAGGGTTCATTATAGCCATGAACATCCTTGATGTCGTTAGCTCTGTGATTCTCATCTTGAGAAGCTGTCAAGGAACATCTGTTGCTGCTCTGGTTGACATGACCTCCTCCCTAGAAGGAAGCAATAGGATGATCATAGCCAGTTTGGACCCCACCCACTGCGTCCTGTAGTCTAAAGTCCATCTCACCAAATTGTATGCTGCCAGAGATTCTCTTGCCCTTTTTTAAACAGCTGGATCCCATTCCTCCCTAATACGCTACAATCATTTAAGCACAACTCATTGTTAAAAAAGCCAAAACCTAGGTGGCAGCCAGGAAGCCAGACACTGATCTGCACAGTGTGGCTGCTTCTGGCTGTCCCTGTTTCTGTGACCAGGAGGATAGATGAGAAGATGACTTGGGCACCAATGTTTGTCATTTGTCTTCCTTGATCCTGCGTATTTTTTGGCTTGTGGTATCATTTGTACCCACATGAGAAAGTAATAATGGGTAGTGGTCCATGCTCTCGACAAGTTAGGCTTCCTCTGTAACAACATCATGGATCTTAGTCCCTGGTAAGTCAGCATTACCTCTTGTGACTCTTGACTGGGCTGGTAGATGGTGTCTAAATGACCCTGAGAGACTCACCTGCCACATACTCAGCATTTCTTCTTACAGTAGCAACTATGTGCTGCTGGTCCAGGTGCTCCTTGTTGGACTTGCTAATGGACATCTAAAGCCTTTAAAGCATCGTATCTGTTTTGATGTAGATGCTGGAGGGTAAATGTTGGACTTGAGCTCTGTATTTGTGGGTCACCAGGATCCAAGGTGTCTCACACTCAGTGATGTCCACTGTAGGTGTATGGTTTTGGAGCCATTTCTCTATCTCTATTTCGGTCCCTCTAACATTGCACAGCCTATTGCAGTTTGTCCACCCTCTGCAACAGTTCGTCAAACTATGTGCATTTCATGCAGGTACAAGCCTTTTCTTCAGGAGAAGTATCTGTGCATCCATTGCAAGATACCTGTACTCATGTGTCTTTCCTTACCAGTTCCCTCTGTGGATGTGTCAGTCAGACTTCTCTGAGGCTGTCTCAGTAGGCACACTCGATTCTGAGACAAGTGCCCACGACAAGTGCCCACTGTTATGGCAGAGACCTAGAGCACTTAGCATTTACCTGAGGCATGGACCTACCTGCAGATTGCAGCGCCCTCTGTGCTCACNAATAAAGCAGATGATTAGAGAATATAGTATCATCATAAAAACACCCCAAGACAATCATCCAGCAACACATCTTTCTTCATTGGCTCTTATATTGCATGCATCAAAAATTATCTTCAGTGATCTTCAGGAATTTACTGGACCATGTGTGTTGGGCCATGTTGTCCTGTAAAAAAAGTGCCAGGATTGTTGAAATCCCTAGAAGAACCAGGGCCTATGACCATGAGGCCATTGCCAGCTCTCCATAGAAAGCCTCATCAACTTCCTCCTGCTCATGACGTGGCCTGTAAGTAAACACCCACAACACTATCACCCATATTAGCCTGTTGTGATGGCTAACAGCTGGCCTGGAGGCCTCACGCTCAGAGGTAACCCTCATTATAACTCGACCTGGCTAGGCCATTAGGGAACCAGTTTATGCCATTAGGGAAGCATACAGCTATTGGCTAGGAAGCTGGGTGCCAATCAAATTCAGCCAATCAGGACCAACCGCACACGCTTTCGAAAACTATATAAAGGGAACTGCACTCAGTGAAATTTGCTGTTGCTGCATGAACATCAAGCATTGTGTTCCATTTCAGTTGAGACAGCCTGTCCCTTAATTCTCACCCATAAACTGTCAATTCATTTGTCTGCCCCTGAATAGAGCTTGATACAATCCAGTTATTTTCTTATATGAACAACTCCCACCTTACCTCTGACGTGTCCTTCCTAAAAATTTACAGCCATGCATGACATTATTCCAGTCATGTGAGCTATCCTACCATATCTCTGTAATTGCAGTAAGATGATAGCCTTGCAACTGCACATAGATTTCCATTTCTTCTTGTTTATTCCCTGTGTTTGTGTACAGGCACTTCAGAGAGGTGATCAAGCATCCAGATTCCCTAGATGGAGTGTAAGAGGGTTCATTATAGCCATGAACATCCTTGATGTCGTTAGCTCTGTGATTCTCATCTTGAGAAGCTGTCAAGGAACATCTGTTGCTGCTCTGGTTGACATGACCTCCTCCCTAGAAGGAAGCAATAGGATGATCATAGCCAGTTTGGACCCCACCCACTGCGTCCTGTAGTCTAAAGTCCATCTCACCAAATTGTATGCTGCCAGAGATTCTCTTGCCCTTTTTTAAACAGCTGGATCCCATTCCTCCCTAATACGCTACAATCATTTAAGCACAACTCATTGTTAAAAAAGCCAAAACCTAGGTGGCAGCCAGGAAGCCAGACACTGATCTGCACAGTGTGGCTGCTTCTGGCTGTCCCTGTTTCTGTGACCAGGAGGATAGATGAGAAGATGACTTGGGCACCAATGTTTGTCATTTGTCTTCCTTGATCCTGCGTATTTTTTGGCTTGTGGTATCATTTGTACCCACATGAGAAAGTAATAATGGGTAGTGGTCCATGCTCTCGACAAGTTAGGCTTCCTCTGTAACAACATCATGGATCTTAGTCCCTGGTAAGTCAGCATTACCTCTTGTGACTCTTGACTGGGCTGGTAGATGGTGTCTAAATGACCCTGAGAGACTCACCTGCCACATACTCAGCATTTCTTCTTACAGTAGCAACTATGTGCTGCTGGTCCAGGTGCTCCTTGTTGGACTTGCTAATGGACATCTAAAGCCTTTAAAGCATCGTATCTGTTTTGATGTAGATGCTGGAGGGTAAATGTTGGACTTGAGCTCTGTATTTGTGGGTCACCAGGATCCAAGGTGTCTCACACTCAGTGATGTCCACTGTAGGTGTATGGTTTTGGAGCCATTTCTCTATCTCTATTTCGGTCCCTCTAACATTGCACAGCCTATTGCAGTTTGTCCACCCTCTGCAACAGTTCGTCAAACTATGTGCATTTCATGCAGGTACAAGCCTTTTCTTCAGGAGAAGTATCTGTGCATCCATTGCAAGATACCTGTACTCATGTGTCTTTCCTTACCAGTTCCCTCTGTGGATGTGTCAGTCAGACTTCTCTGAGGCTGTCTCAGTAGGCACACTCGATTCTGAGACAAGTGCCCACGACAAGTGCCCACTGTTATGGCAGAGACCTAGAGCACTTAGCATTTACCTGAGGCATGGACCTACCTGCAGATTGCAGCGCCCTCTGTGCTCACCTTGCTGCACAAACTGCCACACCACATCTTTTTGATGCACCATGTCCTGGTCACTCATACTCCCTAAAAACAGTTAAATCTCCCTGCTCCTGGTAATGCACACTCCATGCCTGACTCGTTAATGAGAACTTCTGGGTCCTGATAGGGCTTTGGGCTGCTGCTCAGGTATCTCTGAGCTCAAGAAACCTCTGATCTAATGCTTGATAAAATGCTCACCCAAAACTTGCTTTGGTTGCTGCTGCTGCCCTCCTGACTGACAATGGGCATGTAGTCCATGTAGCCCACTTCATTTCCAGTAAGTTAAAGCATGTTATTACGGCTGTTGTTCATATGCCCCGAAACACTAACAGGCTGAGGACATTGACTCCTCTAGGAAACCCATTCTAGTGTTTGACTATTTTCTTAGTAAAGAAATGCTTCCTGATATCCGTTGTGAACGTAGTCCAGCGCAACTTTGAACTGCTCTGTGTATCAGATTTCTGGATCCCAGGGACGTGCACTAATTTAGACTCCTTTGGAAACACTGTAGAGTGGTCTTGATTGGAGAACAGGGTCTTTTGCAATTTTGTAGCTATGTGCATTCATTTGCCTTAAGACACTGGCTGCACATCTAGGACACTGATGTATCTGTGATGAATTTCAGACTAATTCATTTGGTCGCATGCTGATGAATATATCTCTTGCATCCAGAGTTTGAAATGGTATGACAAAGGTTTGTTACAATGATTGGCTCAGTTGAATCTCTGAGTCTGTGGCTGGTATGACTTGTGTTCAGTAGGATGTATAGTGTGCAATCAGATAAGCATACAGGAAATCCAAGTGTCTGATCCTGTGTCTTTTGCAGTGTCCTCACTCTGTCACATAACTGTATCAAACTACAGTGATGCCATAGGACATATATTTGTTAGAAAAAGGTACTTAAAGACTATTTCATAACTGTCTTTGTTGAGACTTCCTGCCTTTCAGGTAAGTTTTGACAGGAATCTGTATTGGAAACTAGAGATTCTTTGACACTAAAAATATCAGGATACTGGAAATGAAGAATACTTTTTAGTCCCCTGTCTTTGTGCTCAACAGACTACGTGAGTGTGGTGGGACTTTAGGGAAATACTCATTTAAAAGACAAGGAATTCCCAGAAATTGGTTTTTCTGTCCATATCTTTTATGTGAAAAATTCTCCTACTTATTAGGAAATGCCAGATGCCTGCTCAGTCTTTTATGTAGATAAAATATTGTACTTTCCTTGACCTGACACTTAATTGTATTGAATTTCTGAAGTTTATGTTGAGGATTGGTCTTAAAACTCTTGGGTTTTGGTAGCCAAAGCTATCCATCCACTTGAGAAACTCATGCATTAAAACAGTACAAACAAGTTCAAAGATATATAAGTATACAGACACTGAAACTACATTGTAAAGGCCTCTTCCTTCCTGCCTTCCTTCCTTCCTGCCTGCCTTCCTTCCTTCCTTCCTGCCTTCCTTCCTGCCNGATATTCCTGTAGAATTCCAGAAGACAGTAAAGATTATGTACTATTTGTGGATGTGTAAGTATTTTCTTTTTAAGAAAAATAAAGTGTCTATTCAAACTTGGTAATACATACCTGCTTCTTTGGCTTTTGGAACAGCCATAATGAAAAATTATTTTAAATCTAGAAGCTAAATGTTGAAGCAAAACTTTATATTAGCTTCAGTTCTAGAAATATTGAATTACATCAAAAAAGCTTCCACAGGAAAAAAAAATGGAGGATTATCCTAAGGCAGTTTGGTTCTAATTTATTGCAATTGTCTGGTTTAAGTTTCTCCAGTTGTAAAATGAACTTTGACCATTTATTAACTTAGAAATAATTCTACTGTTTTTAAAATCAGCTTATATGTTAAGGAATAAATCTCACAATTAGTGTTAATAGACTTTTGAGTTCAAGATGTATAATATCCATTTGCTTTAATATACATAGTTTTATGTAGTTTAACGTGGTTTTAATCTGTAGATAAGGCTTAATACTGTTTTACCTTATTTTAAGAAAGTGTCAATTAGCTGAGGAATCAGTCCATGTTTAAACTATCCTTTGTAGGCAAAGAATGCTCTACACCATCTTTGCAGGATTAATTTTGCCCTTATTGGGGGGGCTGCGTTTTGACTGGAAAAATGCTGGATTAAACAAGTGTGCAGATGCCACACTTGTTTCTTCTGCCATGTCCACTGTGATTGATAAAATCTGACTCTGATGAAATTGCAAGATTTAGATACTTTGATGCCTTTAATGTATTTTTAGTCTTCTAAGAAAGTGCGGATGTTTTCTGTACTTTTTTCATAGCTTGAGATATAATTATGGAGGAAATCTCCATAATTTTGTACATTACTCTGGTAATTTTATTGATGTGATTAAGACATGTAATTGAAATACATGAAATGAGCAGATAGCATTTTGAATCAAATTAATTCCACTTCATCGTAATCTACAACTTTCTATATTTGTTGCTAGATTGTTAATCTTCAAATAAGCAACTACAGAGCATATGACTGGTCACTCTAATAAAGTTGACAGATAAGTTAGATGTATATGAAATATAAGGTGAAATACTCAGAATTCTAGTATGGTTACCAATTCTGGCCATTTGCAGGACCGAGTTCTGAAAGTGTTTCAAATATGAGATGAAGTTGAGCAGTTAGACTTGGTATATTAATACTGTTCTTAGTTTTCCTTCTTATGGCAACAATTAAAGGAAGGAGCAATATTATATTATTTCAAAATATATGAAGCTCTGCTTTTAGCCAGCTTATCTGCTAGGTAGACTGAGGTTTCAACCAAGTCTTCTTACACTCTTTGTTCTTTAGTTATACGAATCTCTGACTTATATATTACTCAGGATGGCAGGAACGGCATAATAAGGGAAAAGAAAAAGTCTATTTCACTGTTTTAAAAAAAAAAAAAAGATTAAAAAGATTGTGTGTTGAACCTCATCCCTTAGGGTTGGCTGTTGTGACTTGGGACTTACCTTTCCTAGGATTGCATCTATGAGGTTTGGCTAATTTCTCATTGACTGTTTTTCCTCTGGGGAGGTTCTCATTCCCATAGTAGACCTGCTTCTGCTTGCCAATCTACATTTTATTTCCTCCTCCAGGACTTTCTACATCTTATAAGGTCTAGGGGTCTCATGACCATAATCACATTTGAGTAAATCTAGTACTGCATTCTCAGCACTTTATAACATAGGTCCTTTTCCTTTATAGTAGGACTGGGAACAAACTTTCTGGTTTATTTTTATGTGTTTCCATAGTTAGTACTAATTTTGTATCATCATTCTTGGTTTTTATATCTCTGAGGAAATTTCTTTACCTGCTTAAGATCCATATGCTCTTCCTTTTGTGAGAAAACAACTCTGCTTGTATCCCTTTCATTAACTCATCCCTGTTTTCTCCTTTTGTATCAGAAGTCAGAGTTTTCTAATTCTTTGATGTGGTTTTATCTTTGCACAGTTTTTCTACAGGGGAAAGACTTTTTTTTTTTTTTTTTTAACTGATTGAGTCCCCACATGTTTTTGTGAACTATAACAATCAATTAGAAATGACCTTTCCCAGTTGTCATTGGAACTTTTCTGTTCTATCTTGGCTTTGTGGTCATTGGTGCTTTAAGGGCTTGGACATGAAAATTACAGTTTTCCTAGCTCATTAGCACTGAGCACTGATTTTTAAATCTTTCTGTACTA